>MUZC01004346.1:752421-782918 GCA_002072015.1 Radix auricularia | reverse complement strand
TTATGGTTTAGATGTTTGTAGTACCATATGCAGTACTAGTATTATGGTTTAGATGTTTGTAGTACCAAATGTAATACTAGTATTATGGTTTAGATGTTTGTAGTACCATATGTAATACTAGTCTTATGGTTTAGATGTTTGTAGTACCATATGTAATACTAATCTTATGGTTTAGATGTTTGTAGTACCATATGTAATACTAGTCTTATGGTTTAGATGTTTGTAGTACCAATGCAGTACTAGTGTTATGGTTTAGATGTTTGTAGTACCATATGCAGTACTAGTATTATGGTTTAGATGTTTGTAGTACCATATGTAGTACTAGTCTAATAGTTTAGATGTTTGTAGTACCATATGTAGTACTAGTCTAATGATTTAGATGTTTGTAGTACCATATACAGTACAAGTCTCATGGTTTAGACGTAGTTGTTGAGTTAAAGCGTGTCAAACAGTTGAAGACTGTCTTGTATAAGATGGAAACATGTTGAGCACGTTGACAAAAATTATTCCAGAAAATTCCAGAAAGCGCATGATGGTAAAAAAAGCCTCCACCCACTAGAAAAAGTAAAATACAAATTATTACAAACTTAGACTTTCGTTACTTGACAACGCATGTATTTTTGTAAGTTTGTTAAGAATCTGAATTTTCGCCAACTTTTTCCTTTACCCCACAACAAAGTAATGGAACGCTGCAAACTATAATATTATTTTCCTCACCGTTATTTCAATACATCTGTATTTGAGTTTCTTTAAAACAAAAGAAAATATTTGGAACAGTGCGCGGTCGTGATTGTGTTAAATGGTTTCATTTTTTTTTTTTTTTGTTGTTGAAAATTTACTTTAAAACATAGAGACAAAATTTCTTGAAAGACAGCTTAGGGGCTTGGAATTGTTTCCGTTATTATTGATGTCTTTCCCAATAAGATGTGCCTTGTGTAATCGTTCATCAAGTGGACATTTGATATAAACTAAATGAATCACCCCAGTAGATTAAACTCTTCCCCTCGCTGACTCTGAACTCTCAATGAAGTGATATCTCGTCTTTGTTTTGTTTTTATAAACAATACAACATGCAATTACTTTTACTAACATGTGGTGCATTATTCCAGGACAAAATGTCGCCTTAAAACAAGTGGCCCAGATGTCGTCCACCCCCCAGGGCGCCGGTGACGGCCACTACGCCGTGGATGGTGAGAAGGGCGCCGACGCCCCGGCCGCCAGATTCGACATGTCGGACGAGAAACAAACATGGACGCTCGTCCTGGGGGCCACACGAGTTGTCAACAAAGTTCTCATTTACTTCCCTTTCGGTGAGAGTGTAGATTTGACTACGGCATTTTAAGGAAAACTCATCAAACTACCATTGATTGATTTAACGAGTGGCTCTGGTATTTTAAACAAATCTCATCAAATTAGAATTGCTAGATTTAACGAGTGGCTCTGGTATTTTAAACAAATCTCATCAAATTAGAATTGATAGATTTAACGAGTGGCTCTGGTATTTTAAACAAATCTCATCAAATTAGAATTGCTAGATTTAACGAGTGGCTCTGGTATTTTAAACAAATCTCATCAAATTACTATTGATAGATTTAAGGAGTGGCTCTGGTATTTTAAACAAATCTTATCAAATTAGAATTGATAGATTTAACGAGTGGCTCTGGTATTTTAAACAAATCTCATCAAATTACAATTGATAGATTTAACGTGTGGCTCTGGTATTTTAAACAAATCTTATCAAATTACTATTGATAGATTTAACGAGTGGCTCTGGTATTTTAAACAAATCTCATCAAATTACAATTGATAGATTTATCGAGTGGCTCTGGTATTTTAAACAAATCTCATCAAATTAGAATTGATCGATTTATCGGTTGGCTCTGGCATTTCAAAGAAATCTCATCAAATTATAATTTATGAATTTAACGCTTGGCTCTGGCATTTTAAACAAATCTCATCAAATAACAATTGATCGATTTAGCGTGAGGCTAAATCTTCATTATAAAAATGTTGATTAATGACTATTGCTAAAAAGCCCCCCCCCCCTACTGACTTGAAGAGGTGATGGGTGCCGCCAAGTTTGCAAGTCCCGAGAAAGTTCTAATTAAAACATGAGACCCTCGTATTACCACGAGGTTATGGGACAAAAAAATCTTCTTTCTAACGGGATCAACAAATTATTTGTCAAAATATGTTTAATGTTTTGTGTGTTTTATGTTTTGTGTGTGTAATGCTTTGTGTGTTTAATGTTTTGTGTGTTTAATGTTTTATGTATTTAATGTTTTGTGTGTTTAATGTTTTGTGTGTTTCATGTTTTGTGTGTTTAATGTTTTATGTGTTTAATGTTTTGTGTGTTTAATGTTTTGTGTGTTTCATGTTTTGTGTGTTTAATGTTTTGTGTCTTTAATGTTTTGTGTCTTTAATGTTTTGTGTGTTTAATGTTTTGCGTGTTTAATGTTTGTGTTTAATGTTTTGTGTGTTTAATGTTTTGTGTCTTTAAGTCTACGTTCTACGACTGCTGTATTTCTCACCCCCCCCACAGACCCCAGGGGTGCCGCAGAGGCGTCACCATTCGTCACAGACTTCATATCTGAGGACAACAGCAGCATCCGCAGATACACCAACGCCGCTGAAGTCACCGCCCGCAACAACATTCGTGTTTTGACCATCGACCCGGCGACGACAAAAGCCGTGAAGGCTCTAAAAATAACCCTGGACCGAACTGTTGACAAGAGCAAGTACCTGGAACTCTCAGAGGTGGAGATCTATGGAGGTGAGCGAGTAGTAGCCCCTTACCGCCCGAGGTTAACACTCTTTAACTTTTTTTACATAATTGCGCACGCAGACGGGAATTGAAAAGTTTAAGAAAAAGGTGGCTTAAAATTCTTCGAGTGTGCACACATATTAAACAAAAAAGATCATTATTAATATATTTCATGATCATTTATCACCACGTTTCTAATATTATTTACCCACTCCTTACCCACAATAACTAGAATATGTTTAGCGATAAAGAATCGCCCGATTGATTCTTAAGATCAATAAAAATTTTAACTTTCTATTCTTCGCGATGTTTAAAGAAATTATTATTCCCTCATAAACCTACATTGAAACAAAATACTTGCAACTTTAAACTGAATACTGTTGTGTGACGTCACGTACATGGGTATCAACGTCAGGACAAACACACAAATTAACGATAAATTAATCTTTAATTTCGATTCAAGACAAAAATTAAAATTTATGATGCCATAAGTAACACTTATTTAATGTTTTTTTTTTTGGTCGAAAATCTAAATAGCTTTAGAACGTCTCTTTTATCTGTCATCTTTTTTAACACCTACTCAAAGAGACAAGTGTGTTGACAATATTTGGTAAAAGCGATGAGCTGTTCTAATTAACCGAGCTAAACAATCATTCACATGCGTCTGAGGTAGCTGGTATGCACACAACGGTCTTGGCAATTGAATGACAATATCGGATATCGGTGTTAATTAAGTTTCCAGCCTTGTAGAGGGTTATTGGATTCAGAAATCTTCGTTTCTATTTAGTGAAGGAGAAATTCGCCAGAAGAGCTGCCGTCATTTTCTGTCTCTGAGTCAGACTCCATTACTGCCGTTAGCTTAATACACTTTTCATTTGATTTGATACGTAGGTGAAGTGTTAGAACCATGGTAGGGAAATTTTATCAACATTTTGAACATTCCCGACAGTCAATAGTTTAAAACCAAAATGTTCAAGTAATCGTTAGGAATTTTATAATTTATCGGGCGCTATATTTTAAATTCATTAAAAAAACTTTTTTGTAAGTGATGGGTCGATTAATCGTTAAAAATAATACAATTGTTAAATATTTTAACGATTAATCAGTTAATTAATTTTTAGTTTCCGCATCCCTAGTATATACACGTTTAGAATAGAAACTCTAGATTTTATATTCGTTCCCCCACAGATTGTGCGGCACCATTCTATGGACTAGACTGCAGCAGGAATTGTAGTGACAAGTGCCAGGATAGGAAGTGCCATTACACAGGGCGCTGTTACTCATGCGTGACCGGCAGACATGGTCCCTTTTGTGAAGACTGTAAGTGGGAAACGGCAGCAACGGCACTCGCAACCAAACATCCACCCTACAATAAACAACACCACCAGTAAATCATTTGGCGCCAAAACTCGATCAGTGTTAGGGGCAGGAGGGGATCTGTTGGAGACGAAAGGTGAATTTCATGACACAAAACACCAAATTTTTCGCCAATTAGGCAAAGGGTATAACATTAGATGAAAAGAACACAACATCAATCTTCAGTGACAAAAACTTCAGTTAGAGTAATATCAGTATGAACCTCAGTAACAAAGACAGTAATCATATAAAAAGAGGCTTTTAAAAACCCATTGAAGGACCTTAATAATAAATAAATTAATAAAAGAAAAGAAACCCATAAAACATTTTTGGACTATAAATCGATTATATTTGAGACATAAAAAGTATTGATTATTTTTAATGTAATACGCAAGCATGACAGACCGTGAGAAACACCTGTGACATCGAGGGCTGGAGTGAAACTCGAGTGACCCGTGGAGGTCAACTGTGGCAGAGGACTTAACATACTATCTAGAGATACAATTTAAGAAAACAATCATTAATTTAAGTACGATACATTCAAGCGATCTGAAATTTTGACTTTAATCATTGTTAGGTTACACAAGACTGTGTGCAAAATTTCAGCCAGATAGCATCATAGAAAGTGGGTGATTTCTTACTTTTGTTTTTTTTTCCGCGGTATCATGAGATTACGACAGACAGAAAGACAAAACAGTGTAGTTAAGGGTGTCGGGAAAACATTATAGAGTTATTGGTTTTTCCCTGACATGTCAATGTTGTTACTTATGTTTGGTGCGGTGCGGTGCGCACGGTATGAAAGAATATGACGTAATAGTGTGAACGTGATGTAGTGAGAAGGCAGTTGTTGTTAGCGAGAGATAGAGGTCGGTTGGTATATGGAGGAACCTTCGACCTGCAGTACACAAAGGATACACGAGTTTTGGCGATGGCCAGTGTTCGTCTGTTGGACTGAGAGTTGTTACATGTGATGTTAAGACGCATGGAGTTGTACTACGATTAATAAAGATTGCTGTTAGTACAGGACTTTGTGTTCAATCTGTGTACGCAAGTTAGCGGTGAAGTCACGATCATAAACCCTAGACAACGAATTCTGACAAAGGGATTGAAAAGAAGAAAACAATTTTTTCTTGCCTTAAAAAATACAAAAATAAATTAAACTGGACAATACCAAAAACGCACCTTTAAATACATAAAAACAAATATGCCCACTTTGAATATTCAGAAACAAAACTTTTCGTATTTTTACGCCATCTATTGCCGACGGCTTCATCCATCAGTGTTTTTTTTCTGTCTTGATTATAGTGTACTCAACAACACTAACGTATGCCACTTACGTCACGACAGGTGAGTTGATATCAAAGTATGTTCATTGCTCATGCGCGTAAACCGAATATCACACATGCAAACACACCAAATAAGTTCTGGCCACCTACCTAGGGTCTGGGAACTTTTTGGAGGGAAGATTAAGCGAGAGGCGTTGGAATAGGCCTGGTGTCGAAGCTGAACAGATAGTTGATCACCCGGTGACGCATATTAGGGCACACAACACGGACCACAGCAATGATCCCAGGACTGACCACACCACTGGCCATAAGAGGGACCGCAATGCTGACCAGAAGGCTGACCAGAAGGCTGACCAGAAGGCTGACCAAAAAGCTGACAAAGTACTGACCACAATGCTGACAATAACACAAACTATAAGACTGACGAAACACTGACCACAACGCTTACCATAACACAAACTATAAGACTGACCTAACACTGACCACAACACTGACCATACCACAAACTACAAGAATGACCAAGCACTGACCACAACACTGATCACGCCGATGACTTGTTGAACAAACTTGACCATCAAAGTTCCTTAAAATGCCGGAATTATAGAATCAGACCATAGAGCAGCGCCGCTACCTACCCCCCCCCCCACCTTAGAAAAACCACTTTAAAAAACCCATATAAGGTTAGCAAGTTTATATGGCAGCTAATAGATCAGATTCTCCACAGTAAAAGTATTACACAACAGTGCACAATTATAAAACCAAAAAGAGAATTTCACTTAGTCAAACACGCTACAAGTCTACAACCCATGTTCACTTGAATATTTCAACAATATCGTCATTAATGTACATTCCAGTGATTTACTAAAACGTTTAATTGCTGCATTTAATAAGTCACTCCTGTTGTGATTAATGTCATCCAAATGTTCCCAAATTAATACTTGTCCTGATTGTTGACCTCTTGGCTTTCATAAATTATTGATGTTACGTTCATTCCGAAATCCTTCCGTACTCCGACAGCTCCTGGCGAAAGGAACGAAGATTGCTCCAATGATCGGTTCGGGCTGAAGTGCCAGTACATCTGTCACTGTGAGCAAGGATTGTGTGACAACAATGGCGACTGCCTTGATGGCGGTGGGTGTGCGCCAGGATGGTTTGCCTTGGGATGTCAGTACGGTTAGTCAAACAGACAACTTAGTGAGTCAAACAGACTTTAGTAAGTCAAACAGACAACTTAGTGAGTCAAACAGACAACATAGTGAGCCAAACAGACAATTAAGTGAGTCAAATAGATATCAGTGAGTCAAACAGACTTTAGTGAGTCAAACAGATTGAAGAGTGTCAAACAGACAATTTAGTGAGTCAAAAAGACTTTAGTGAGTCAAACAGACCTTAGCTAGTCAACCAGATTGTAGAGTGTCAAACAGACAATTTAGTGATTCAAACAGACTTTAGTGAGTCAAACAGACTTTATCTTATCTTAGACATACATACGCTCCTTCTATGCAGAAGATAATTGCGTCCACAGACCATGAGAGATGATCTGTTGGCAAGTGATGCAGCGGTCACAGGCCACGGCAATAGGGGTTTCACGCAACCCCAGCCGCCTAACTATTGTCTAGTTAGGTACCCATTCGGAGCTGGGTGACTCGGGGACTCCTCAGGCACCGAGAACAAATCCTCACATTCGTGTGGATTCGAACTCGTGACCATCAGCATGACAGTCGAGAGCGCTACCTCTCGACCACCACGTCCCACCACTTTAGTGAGTCAAACAGACAACATAGTGAGTCAAACAGACTTTAGTGAGTCAAACAGACTTTAGTGAGTCAAACAGACTTTAGTGAGTCAAACAGACTTTAGTGAGTCAAACAGACTTTAGTGAGTCAAGCAGATTGTAGAGTTTCAAACAGACAAAGTAGTGAGTCTAACAGACTTTAGTGAGTCAAACAGACTTTAGTGAGTCAAGCAGATTGTAGAGTTTCAAACAGACAAAGTAGTGAGTCTAACAGAATTTAGTGAGTCAAACAGACTTTAGTGACTCAAAAAGACTTTAGTGAGTCAAACAGACTTTAGTGAGTCAAACAGACTTTAGTGAGTCAAACAGACTTTAATGTGTCAAACAGACTTTAATGAGTCAAACAGACTTTAGTGAGTCAAACAGACTTTAGTGAGTCAAACAGACATTAGTGAGTCAAGCAGATTGTAGAGTTTCAAACAGACAAAGTAGTGAGTCTAACAGACTTTAGTGAGTCAAACAGACTTTAGTGAGTCAAACAGACTTTAGTGAGTCAAACAGACTTTAGTGAGTCAAAAAGACATTAGTGAGTCAAACAGACTTTAGTGAGTCAAGCAGATTGTAGAGTTTCAAACAGACAAAATAGTGAGTCAAACAGACTTTGAGTCAAACAGACTTAAGTGAGTAAAACAGACTTTAGTGAGTCAAACAGACTTTAGCTAGTCAAACAGACTTTAGTGAGTCAAACAGACTTTAGTGAGTCAAACAGACTTTAATGAGTCAAACAGACTTTAATGAGTCAAACAGACTTTAATGAGTCAAACAGACTTTAGTGAGTCAAACAGACTTTAGTGAGTCAAATAGACTTTAATGAGTCAAACAGACTTTAGTGAGTCAAACAGACAAAGTAGTGAGTCTAACAGACTTTAATGAGTCAAACAGACTTTAGTGAGTCAAACAGACTTTAGTGAGACAAACAGACTTTAATGAGTCAAACAGACTTTAATGAGTCAAACATACTTTAGTGAGACAAACAGACTTTAGTGAGTCAAATAGACTTTAGTGAGTCAAACAGACAAAGTAGTGAGTCTAACAGACTTTAGTGAGTCAAACAGACTTTAGTGAGTCAAACAGACTTTAGTGAGTCAAACAGACATTAGTTAATCAAACAGACTTTAGTGAGTCAAACAGACTTTAGTGAGTCAAACAGGCTTTAATGAGTCAAACAGACTTTAGTGAGTCAAACAGACTTTAGTGAGTCAAACAGACTTTAATGAGTCAAACAGACTTTAGTGAGTCAAGCAGATTGTAGAGTTTCAAACAGACAAAATAGTGAGTCAAACAGACTTTAATGAGTCAAACAGACTTTAGTGAGTCAAACAGACTTTAATGAGTCAAACAGACTTTAGTGAGTCAAACAGACTTTAGTGAGTCAAAAAGACTTTAGTGAGTCAAGCAGACTTTAGTGAGTCAAACAGACTTTAATGAGTCAAACAGACTTTAGTGAGTCAAACAGACTTTAGTGAGTCAAACAGACTTTAGTGAGTCAAACAGACTTTAGTGAGTCTTATAGATTGTAGAGTTTCAAACAGACAAAATAGTGAGTCAAACAGACTTTAGTGAGTCAAACAGACTTTAGTGAGTCAAGCAGTCTTTAGTGAGTCAAACAGACTTTAGTGAGTCAAACAGACTTTAGTGAGTCAAACAGACTTTAGTGAGTCAAACAGACTTTAGTGAGTCAAACAGACTTTAGTGAGTCAAACAGACAACATAGTGAGTCAAACAGACTTTACTGAGTCAAACAGACTTTAGTGAGTCAAACAGATTGTAGAGTTTCAAACAGACAAAATAGTGAGTCAAACAGACTTTAGTGAGTCAAACAGACTTTAGTGAGTCAAACAGACAACATAGTGAGTCAAACAGATTGTAGAGTGTCAAACAGACAACATAGTGAGTCAAACAGACTTTAGTGAATCAAACAGACTCTAGTGAGTCAAACAGACGTTAGTTAGCAAAACATACTTCACTGAGTAAAATGTGTGTGTGTGGGGGGGGGCTGTCAAGCTCTATTATGTCATATAGGTGGGGTTCTAAGTTTTTGTGACGAAGTGTGACTAGTGGGAAGGCTAAAATTACTTTCCCTCATTTATTGACGGCTTCTTTATGTTTTTTTTTAAGTTGTGTTTTTCATGTTGAAATTATTGAAGAAATACAACAGTACATTCAAATTTTACTGTATTGAACACTGCATAATGGGGCCGTCCATAAATAACGTCACGCCTGGTTAGAGGGGAAGGGTCACGCATTTGTGACAATGTGAGGTGAGGGGGAATGGGTGATTTAAGAAATGTGACATCACATCAAAACGCGTTATTTAAGACAAAAGTTCCACTTAAATATTTGATTGCTTACTATTTATTTATAACGTTTTGAATGGCTTCACACGTGTTATGATATTAGAGTGCAGCTTTACACTCTATATATATTTCAATGACAAAATTTTTTTTTAAAAATTGAAAACATGGTAATTTTCAATATTCCTTTATGGGTAAAATCAAACTTTCGTGATGTCACATCTAAGTTTTGTAATAAAGGGGGAAGTGGTTAAAATTGACCAAAATCGCATGACGTCATTCATGGACAGCCCGAAAAGACAACTGATAAAATAGAACAATATAAGCAGTGAAATCTCCCCACCCCCCTGTTATGTTTATGTAACGGCTTAGGCACGGCACCGGTGGGCGAGAGAGAAACTTGTACTAATTTCAAGAAATAGAAAAACAAATTAGATGGCCGTGTTTAAGCCACTTGTGAACGTATTGGTCTGAATCAAATATTAATTACTTTCAAATAAGAAACAGTTAAGAATTTCCTTCGCATTAATTTATAACTTTTTTGTGTGTGCTGTCTCAGTCCGTCTCGAATGCTCTTTGCAATCTGAGCGGTTTACGTTACTATGCTTAGTATTATGCAAACTAATTTGTTGTTTCTACAATTTCATTTAGTCGAGTCCCCCTGCCCCCCATGTTTGCTCTCCAGCTGACGCCGCGCACAAGGCGCAGGTAACTCATGCTCTCATCAACGACAACAATGACACGTCTTGTTACTCTGCCCCTGATAATCACGTGGTCGCACACCTGTCCAGTCCCCTGATCTTCAACTGGATCACGCTGGTGTTTGAGAAAGGTAAGACCACCTTTGTACCTGCCACACTTGATGAGATCACGTTCGTGTTTGATAAAGGTAAGACCCACCTTTGTACCTGCCACACTTGATGAGATCACGTTGGTGTTAAGGTAAGACCCACTTTTGTACCTGTCACACTTGATGAGATCACGTTTGTGTTTTAGAAAGGTAAGACCCACCTTTGTACCTGCCACACTTGATGAGATCACGCTGGTGTTAAGGTAAGAACCATTTTTGTACCTGCCACATGTGCATGCTTTAAATAGTTAAAATCAGATTTGCTAACCCAATGACGTCTTTTATAAATATAACACTTCTGCAGTTTCTCTTTTTAAAACACAAAAGTATGTCTTTGAAAAATAATTTTAAAGAAATTAAAGCTTTGATGTGTAATGATGCATCTAAACTTCAAGTGCTGGCAAGCAAATGTACACCCCCCGCACCACACTCAAAAAAGTACCGGAACACTACGCGCATAAGCAGTAAGACCGATCTTTTCAGGCATTAAATGCAGTAATGAAAAGTATGTTGAAAAAAAGGTGCCCAGACGCGGTGTTGGTGCGTTCTGCCAGAAAAAAAAATCACCGAGTACAACTACTTTTTAGTCTGTGGTTTAAGTAAATATAAGTTTTAAAATGTTCTCTACTCGATGTTTATACTCCAGACCTATGTCAGTTTGCGTCATTGTAACAATGCCCGCAAAGTGTGATGATCTTAGATTGTCATTAACTAACATGTTTTGATGTTTTATGACCGTACTATATTTCTTGAAACACAAAATCAAAACATGTGCAAGTAAATTCATGTGTAGTCGTAATGTTTGATAAGGAAATTCAGTAAACAATTATGTGATTAATTTCCAGGCTTGTCCATGAGACATATTTTTCTGTCCCATCCCATCACATGGAAATTTATGCCTGGGTCATCCCATCCCATCCCATGGGGAAAAAATTCCTATGAACAAGCATGTATTAATTTCTATACAAATGCTTAAATTAGAAAACAAATATGTCATTAAAAAATTAATGCAAATATATGTGGGAAGAGTCTAAAAATAAATCCATAGAAAACGGAAAAGTGTCACATAAAAATTATTGACAAAGTTATCAGAAACATTTCTTAGAATCACGTCTCTAGATTCCCACTTGTAAGGATAACACCTTTCTATAACGCCATTTATCTGTGTTCACTGGTTTCGGAAAATAAGCTCCGGCAATGAACGATATGTAATCTAATGGGAGTCTTATGGGAGGCTTGTAACTACTCAATTAAAGTTTTTGTTTGCACCTGGACAAAGGCTCCACCGGCTTGGCTTTCAGTGACGCACAACATTTTTGCAGAAACCATGTATATGAATTATTCAAGTCAGGCTTTTATGATAGTGAAGAATTACTTGCCTATGTCGTATATCCTCAAACTAGATGTCTCTTATGATTATGATTATTTACTAATATAAAAGCCAAGGTCACTCATTCTGTAACGCGAAGGGACATAATCAGCGTATAACTTTAAAATTAAGAAAATACAGACATAAAAATGGTAATCAGTTTAGTTTCGAGATTAACAGTGCGTGTGGTGCTTCTCGCCATAAAATATTATGTGACGTCATTGTTTGAGCTTATATTTTAATTTCGGAAAAGCGAACGATGTAAAACGAGCCGTTAATAGTTTGGTTCTCAAACGATGATCGCTCATTTACTTGAAATGTTGTATATAGAGAAAAGTTGTGAAAAAATGAATCATTGTAATGAACTAAAATTTAATTGTTCATTATTTTTATTTACCTCATTCCCATACCAATATTTGGTAGCCGGACGCACTGATTCGAACGCATTCAATAACATTCCCGTATTTTACTTGGGCTTTTGAAAAGAGTCGGCGCCGTCGGTGCCCCAGAACAACCTAGTAATTAATGTGGTGCAATTGCTGCTTGCAAATTTGTGTGTGGCAAAAAACGCAATCATTTTAAACTCTCATCATCTTGTCCAGGGAAAGATCATCTCTAAAATTAGTTAGGAGTGGGTCTCATTTCTTTAGGAGTGGGTCTCATTTCTAACACATGTGTCTTTAGTAAGCGTTCGTCTCAAATTCCTAACTCAACTTACACGCGTAAGCGAAAGGTTCTAATTTCTAACTTAGGTGACGTCAAGAACATTTCCGTGTCGTTCATCCCACCATTCCAGGGGTCGGTCCCGAAAATACCTTGTGAGAACCTGCGCGCCAAGCATGATGGGAACAGAATCGACGTGTTCTGCAGCAACGAGATCCAGATAGAGGTGGTCCACGTCAAGTGGGAGTCTGAGACAGAGATCTGCTCTATCTACGTCAATGGAGGTGCGTACAGCCAAACTATGCTGGGGATGGGTACTGTATTGGGGTTGGGTACTGTATTGGGGTTGGGTACTGTACTGGATTGGGTAATGTATAGCGGTGGGAACTACATAGGGGTGGGAACTGTATGGCCACAGAACAAGGGGACTGTGAACTTTACGGCCACATAACATGGGGAAGGAGAACTTTACGGCCACAGAACATGGGGAAGGAGAACTTTACGGCCACAGAACATGGGGAAGGAGAACTTTACGGCCACAGAACATGGGTGTGTGAACTTTACGGCCACAGAACATGGGGAAGGAGAACTTTACGGCCACAGAACATGGGGAAGGAGAACTTTACGGCTACAGAACATGGGGAAAGGAGAACTTTACGGCCACAGAACATGGGGAAGGAGAACTTTACGGCCACAGAACATGGGGAAGGAGAACTTTACGGCCACAGAACATGGGTGTGTGAACTTTACGGCCACAGAACATGGGGAAGGAGAACTTTACGGCCACAGAAGACTACCGTAGTTTCTGTACGCTAAAATAACGCTGGGAGGGGAGGTACCGTAGATCTTTAAAAAAAAATGTCTAACATTTTCTTTATCTCTTTCATTTTTTAATATTAGAAACTTCTCTCTAATTAAATGGAATAATTAATTCGGCATTGATTTAAGATATTTAGTTATCTAATTCTATTTGTAAAATGAAAGTGTATGAGATATAGGCAAATGGATTTTTAAGAAAGGCAGTTGGCTTAATTTCAATAAAATATTACGATCCTTGGCTTATCGTTTGTTATTATGGGAAAATGTGTTGTTTTAATATTTCGTCAGAGTCATAAAATCTCAAAATCGCATTTTGAAAAAAATGAAGAAAATTAGAATAATTTATTATTTACTCTGGCGCGATATGAACACTTTACTTTTAAGGACTATTAACGCTGTCCCCATTGTATGTGCTATTTGTTTCGTCACACAATCTAGATTGAATTTGCAATAAAGTTATTACAAAAATTGTTTTTAATATTTTAAAACGTTCGTCCACTTGCTTATTTGTTGTAAGAATTATTTTTATTAGACCATTTCTTTCTACAATATACTTTCATTTGACTTTACATACATTCTCCCAGATTCTTTCTTTGGCTCATAATTCTGTAACATTCCCCTCAATAACATATTCATTCTACCAGTGGCGTAACTAGGGGTGCGGTGGGGGCGGGCCGCCCTGGGTGACACCATCAGGGGGTGACACCAAAATGTAAAATTCTATTTGTTCCCGTTATTTAGCATTGGAAAACTCAGATGAGTTCTAGGGGTTACGTTGTGAGGGGTGACACCATGACCTACCGCCCCGGGTGACACCATGAGCTACCGCCCCGGGTGACACCATGACCTACCGCCCCGGGTGACACCATGAGCTACCGCCCCGGGTGACACCATGAGCTACCGCCCCGGTTGACACCATAAGCTACAGCACGGGTGACACCATGAGCTATCGCCCCGGGTGACTCCATGAGCTACCGCCCCGGGTTACACCATGAGCTACTGCCCCGGGTGACACCATGAGCTACCGCCCTGGGTGACACCATGAGCTACAGCCCCGGGTGACACCATGAGCTACCGCCCCGGGTGACACGATGAGCTACCGCCCCGGGTGTCACCATGACCTACCGCCCAGGGTGACACCATGAGCTACCACCCCGGTGACTCCATGAGCTGCCGCCACGGGTGACACCAACCCTAGTGACGCCCTAGTGTTGCACTCTACAACATTCTTAAATTTTCAACGCGTTTCGTTATCTTCAGGCCGGAACATTGCTGCCGAGGCGAAGCTGTCAGTGTACGTGAGGAACAGGCCCAGGGAGGACAAGCAACTCCTGGCCCAGCCCGTCACCAACGGCAAGACGACTGATGACGTCTGCCTCTACATGGACATCAACGACATCCACATCCTGGAGCTGAAGTTTGCTTCCCGCCATCAGATTTATAAGATTGTCCTGCACACAGGTGAGTAATGTCTTGGGCCATCAGATATATAAGATTGTCATGCACACAGGTAAGAAATGTCTCGGGCCATCAGATTTATAAGATTGTCATGGGAGCTGGTAAGAAATGTCTCGAGCAATCAGATTTATAATATTGTCATAGGAACTGGTAAGGAATGTCTCGAGCAATCAGATTTATAATATTGTCATAGGAACTGGTAAGGAATGTCTCAAGCCATCATATTTATAAGATTGTCATGAGAACTGGTAAGGAATGTCTTGGGCCATCAGATTTATAAGATTGTCATGCACGCTGGTAATGAATAACACGGGGCATAAGATTTATAAGATTGTCATGCACAATGGTAAGGAATGTCTCGAGCCATCAGATTTAGAAGGTTTTCACGCACACGTATGTGCAATGCTGTTTGAATGGCAGCTGTGTAACGTGCACCCGATCTTTGTTTTAAAAAACATTTTTTAAAATACGTTGTTCCTTATAAAATTGATGACCTAAAATAAATCATAAGTCTAAAAACAAAGGGAGCGGCATTAATACATTTGTTGAGAGCTACAAGTGATAGTTGGTTTAATTGGCTTAACATAAGTCGAATATAATAAGCCTGGTTCACTTTCATTTAGGGGAGTACCGGATTAATTTTTTAAAGGATCCGGCCAAATCCGGATTTGGCCGGATTTATAAAGTGAAATCAGGCCGAAGGCGTATTCTAAAAATGGCCTGATTACGGATTTTCCGGAGCCGGGGCTATTATAATTATAAATTTTTATTGCTCTACCGACCAGTTTTATTTGGCACGATTTACGAGGTGAAATTCTGCCGAAGCCGGAGCCGGATTTGTAAAAAAATGTCCTGATTCCCGATTTGCCGGAGCCAAAGTCCGGTACACACCTACTTCCCTTATAGAATCATTGCTAGCGATATTGTCTTTACTTGAAGGGCGACGAAAGGAAGGCGAGGGCGAGGAGCACGAGTACATCATGCAGGGGCTGTTTGACGACTCGCGGTCAGTGTTCGTGTACAAGTCCAAGCCGATCAACCCCCACCACCTGTACATCGCCCAGAGCAAACAACAGTCCTTGGCTACGGAGATGTCCTTCTTGCTGACCACAGGGTCCATTACCATATGTGAGATCGAAGTCTTTGCAGGTCAGCTGTGAAGGGAAGCTCGAATTATAGTGATTTTTTTTACTGCCTATTCCTTAACACTTTAATAATAACATGTATCTTTTACCTAACATTTCTATTTCTTTAATTAAAATATAAAATACAGAACAAATTGTGCATTAAAATAAATTTTTAAAAAAATAAATAAATCTTTATTGATTAACTAATACAAAGATTCACGTTTCCGTTAATGTCGTAGTCAGCATAAATAGCTTAAAGAACTTACACAAGTATTAAAATTATGCTTAAATTATTGAGACATTCTATTTCAAGCGAAATAATTAGTGTTAAAAAAGAAAAGACACATAGATCTATATAACAAAAGATTTGAAGTATAATAAATAACAGTGAAAACCGCAACGGGAAAACCGATTCCACAATTATATAAAAGTTGGTCCTAATCTATATTATACTAGACGATATTATTTCTTTAACTATATGCGACCTAAGCATATATTTACTGCACACCAATCTTTGGCCAGATTGCGCACCACCTTACTACAATCTCGAATGCAGCGGTACGTGCAATGAATCTTGCTTCATGAAGTCGTGCAACTATGACGGGGTCTGTCTCCGATGTGCTGACAACGCGATGGTCGTGGAATGTAAGCTCACAGGTAAAACACGGGGGCTCGTCTAATCATGGGTGAGATGGTCGTGGAATGTAGGCTCACAGGTGAGACACGGGGCTCGTCCAGTCATGGGTGAGATGGTCGTTGAATGTAAGCTCCCAGGTGAGACACGGGGCTCGTCTAATCACAGTTGAGATGGTCGTGGAATGTAAGCTCACAGGTGAGACACGGGGCTCGTCCAGTCATGGGTCGTGGAATGTAAGCTCACAGGTGAGACACGGGGCTTGTCTAGTCATGGGTGAGGGTGTCGTTGAATGTAAGCTCACAGGTGAGACACGGGGCTCGTCCAGTCATGGGTCGTGGAATGTAAGCTCACATGTGAGACACGGGGCTCGTCCAGTCATGGGTGAGATGGTCGTTGAATGTAAGCTCACAGGTGAGACACGGGGCTCGTCCAGTCATGGGTCATGGAATGTAAGCTCACAGGTGAGACACGGGGCTCGTCCTGTCATGGGTGAGATGGTCGTTGAATGTAGGCTCACAGGTGAGACACGGGGCTCGTCCAGTCATGGGTGAGATGGTCGTTGAATGTAAGCTCACAGGTGAGACACGGGGCTCGTCCAGTCATGGGTCGTGGAATGTAGCTCACAGGTGAGACACGGGGCTCGTCCAGTCATGGGTTAGATGGTCGTGGAATGTAGGCTCACAGGTGAGACACGGGGCTCGTCCAGTCATGGGTCGTGGAATGTAAGCTCACAGGTGAGACACGGAGCTCGTCCAGTCATGGGTGAGATGTCCAATAGGTTCAGGTCTGAGGGGGTTATAGAAGCTGGTGTAATATGATAAGAGTGTGGTGTAGTCAGATGCCGGGCTAACATGGTCACGAAACGTTTGTATGACGGACAAGTGCCGGGCTAACAGGGTCACAAGATGGTTGTAGGACCTTTGGATGGATGCTATCACATGGTTTAATGACTGGTTATCAAAAGGTTATATGACATCTATCTGAGGGTTAAATAACAGGCTTCAAGAGGTTTTATTGACTGGCTATCACAGGATTAAAAGACTGGCTATCACAGGGTTTATTGACTGCCTATCATAAAGTAAAATTAATAGCTATCACATTGTTAAAATACTGGTTAACACAGGATTAAAAGAACGACTGTCACATAGTTAAACTACTGACTATCCCAGTGTTCAATGATGAGCTATCAAAGGGTTAAAAGACCGGCTGATATGGGTTAAAAGACCGGCTGATATGGGTTTAAAGACTGGCTGATATGTGTTAAAAGGCTTGCTGATTTGGGTTAAAAGACTGGCTGATTTGGTTTACTATGACAGGCTCACAGTGTCAGATAACAAACTTGACGTACACACTGATAGTTGAATGTTAACTTCACCTTTTCCCCATGATGTTTCCCGAACATTTTTCCTTGAATGTTTTCTTCTTAATATTTCAGCGACCACTGTCCGCGTTGACCCCACAGAGAGAGAAGACAAGAGTGTGCACACGAAAGCCCACTCGTCCAGCCTCCTGCACATTTTCATCTTCTTCCCTCTCGTCGGTTTGGTTTGCCTCAACTACTTGTGTAAACCTTCTAAACCGAAGATGGGGCCAGGTATTTAGGACCTCATACTGTTATACTTGCAAGGGCTTAAAAAAAGCTAAAACTCCAAGTGATGAAAGCGCCCAGACTATATATTCCTGTAATGGTTTCTTTAAATGCTTTAAGTGGCATTTATTATTTAATATATGTTGTTTTTTTTTTAAATTGCTGGGATAAATTTTGAAAGTTTGGGTACAGAAGTTGTAAACTTAAGAAATCCCGGCTTAGTTAAGGCCCAGAACTCGTAATTAAACGTACAACAAAAGGGCAGTAACTCAGATTGTGTACTAACATAGTTTAGAAACCACGCATCATCCGATTTATGTAATGATCGTTTCCCACAGCCGATTATCTCTCTTTTGTCTTCTAATAGATATAATCTCTCTTACATCTCCACAGACCATTCCCTCTCGTTGTCCTCTAATAGATATAATCTCTCTTACATCTCCACAGACCATTCCCTCTCGTTGTCTTCTAATAGATATAATCTCTCTTACATCTCCACAGACCACCCTCTCGCTGTCTTCTAATAGATATAATCTCTCTTACATCTCCACAGACCACCCTCTCGCTGTCTTCAAATAGATATAATCTCTCTTACATCTCCACAGACCACCCTCTCGTTGTCTTCTAATAGATATAATCTCTCTTACATCTCCACAGACCACCCTCTCGCTGTCTTCTAATAGATATAATCTCTCTTACATCTCCACAGACCACCTTCTCGTTGTCTTCTAATAGATATAATCTCTCTTACATCTCCACAGACCATTCCCTCTCGTTGTCTTCTAATAGATATAATCTCTCTTACATCTCCACAGACCATTCCCTCTCGTTGTCTTCTAATAGATTTAATCTCTCTTACATCTCCACAGACCATTCCCTCTCGTTGTCCTCTAATAGATATAATCTCTCTTACATCTCCACAGACCATTCCCTCTCGTTGTCTTCTAATAGATATAATCTCTCTTACATCTCCACAGACCACCCTCTCGTTGTCTTCTAATAGATATAATCTCTCTTACATCTCCACAGACCACCCTCTCGTTGTCTTCTAATAGATACAATCTCTCTTACACTTACACCCTCCTTTACCGACCACCTTCTCTGTTGTCTTCTAATAGATAAAAATGTATATTACCACCCCTCACCCACTACTCCACAGACCACCCTCTCGTTGTCTTCTAATAGATATAATCTCTCTTACACTTACACCCTCCTTTACCGACCACCTTCTCTGTTGTCTTCTAATAAATAAAAATGTCTATTACCACCCCTCACCCACTACTCCACAGACCACCCTCTCGTTGTCTTCTAATAGATATAATCTCTCTTACACTTACACCCTCCTTTACCGACCACCTTCTCTGTTGTCTTCTAATAGATAAAAATGTCTATTACCACCCCTCACCCACTACTCCACAGACCACCCTCCGTTCCCGTACGACGAAAGAATGGACTCGGCCCGGTCACCTTCCTACCACAGCAACTACTCGTCCCCACACCACCATCGGAGCAGTCGGCCCGGGAGCACGGCTCTGGAGTAGCCGAGTGTTAAACAAGACTTGGAGCAGTCGGCCCGGGAGCACGGCTCTGGAGTAGCCGAGTGTTAAACAAGACTTGGAGCAGTCGGAGTCAAGGCTCCTGAATAGGCAGACAATATAAAAATCTTTACAACATCTATGTCATCAATTTGCTTTGAACAGTCACCCTGACCCCTATAATGCCCAGACATGTTACCCTCTAGTTGGGCAGTTGGTGTTTATTTATATGAGAAACGCCTCATGTACACTGTTTCGTCCTCATCGCTTTAGAATCGATGACGTGTTGCGAGCCATAGCAGTGTAGGTTTGTTGGATACTTGGGCAACACAAGAGAACATTTGATACAGGTGTTACGGCGTTTTGGTTCCAAGCTCATTAAATCTTTGTTTCATTTCAAGCCCTGACCCATATTGTAGAGGTATGATTTTCATGTCATCCACTTTTAATCGTTCTTTTGTTAAGTTTTAACAATTAATTTTTGTTTCAAAATAAACGACTGCAGAGATAAAGTTACAAAATTAATTCTGTTGAATATTACAACATAAATAAGATAAAATAACCTGTAATATGTGTATTTTCTTGTTTTTATTTCAAAAATTGAATTTATTTATTTATTTGAAGCACATTATAAACAGTAGAATAACCGAAACAAGTATGTCGTTATTCAAAAGTATGAGACAATAAAAAGCATTAACAGTTACACTATCCTTCCTAATAAAATCTAAAATTATTTTATATTAAGATGTAGTAAGTAAGATTTTCATTTTTTCGCATTTAAATGAATACATAAATCCAGTTACCATAGTACAGTAAAAAAAACAAAAACGACCGTAACATTATGAAAATTATGTTAGCAACAACGGCAACTAAATTTTTATGATGTTTACCTAGAGTACAACTCAAATGGAAAATACACGAAATAAACTAAGCTTTTTAAGATATTTAAAAGGGCCACTTAAAATTTTAAATGTGTTTTTTTTTCAAAAAGGTATGGACGTCAAATCTCAAGGAGATCATTGTAGCCTATAAATACATAAATACACATTTCAACGTCTGAAAATGACGTCAGTTAATGTCGTTAAATTAATTGCAAACCCGATGTCAGGAAACCATCGGTCGCTTGATTGTTGGGAAAAGATTAATGTTTGCCTCAGTAATAGAGAGACTAAATTCAACATGTTTACTCTGTAAAAAATTGGGAACAAGGGAATTTAATGAAGTAATTAAAGAGATTATTGACAAATACTTAAGTAAACATACATAAGAAACGGTGTTTTCAAATTAAAAAAAAAAAATTCTCAACCACTTCCTCGTTTGAAGTATGGACTTGAGAAATACAAACTCTACTCACCGAGATGCGCAACTTTAACTTTGTAATTACAAGAAATCACGATCAAAGGTCGGGTGCCCATCAAGGGAATGGTAGCACATTTAGTAGGAATCAAACATTTCAGCCCAGACCCACGCTGATTTCATTGATCCGCCCATGTCAGTTTATTGGTGTTTGGGAAATAAGTTTCCTTTTCTGAGCCACGTTGTTGTCCGGGTCGCACGGGGCGCCAGAACGCAAATATTAGCGGACTAATTATTGGTTCATTATTATTAGCGCAAGAGGGTGAGGGGAAACCCAATGTTTATTGATGAGCTTAATCAAAGCTTCGTTAAAATTATTAAAAAAAAGACTACCTATAGATTTAAAGGGATGTAGTTCACTTATTCAACCATTGTTAAATCTAGTGATCATGTTTTTGAGTAAATTCAGCGTAAAAAAAATATGAAAGTTTTAATTTGCTTCATTAAAAGGTATACTATTATTGTCAGTGTTTGACATTGTCACCACTCGAATACTATTTTGCGTTAAAGCTAAAGAATATGAAGAATAACGAAAGTTTTTGGACTTTTATTGATGCAACCCCGGTAGTTGACAACGGAACAGTCACCATCGTTGTTTCCACTGTCGGCATGGTCAGCCAGGCTGTGCTGGACATTGTCCTGTTGGTCAACCTCGACGTCCTGGGAGAGCTGGTCGGCCTCGCGGGCATCGTCGCCAACATCATCACCCTGACGGTCTTCTTCAGCGAGGGCTTTCACGACACGGTCAACGTCAGCTTGACCGCACTGGCCGTGAGTGACCTCGGCGCCCTGGTCACCCTTCAGCTCTACAACGTCATGGTCAACCCATGGTTCGCCAAGGCCGACCTCCCTTTCCTCCCCCTCGAGCTGCAGAGCCTGACCGCTTTCTACCCCCACAACTACTTCACGCGCGTCCGCGGGTTCATCACCGCCTTCGTGGCCTTCGAGCGATGCCTCTGCGTGGCGCTGCCTCTGAAGATCAAACAGATCCTGACCAAGCGGGTCGCCGTGATCTTCAACGTGTCCGTCTACCTGCTGATGCTGGTCAACGTGTTTCCCAACTACTACATGACCTACTACGACTGGAAGTTCGTCGAGTCCCGAAACAAAACCGTCTTCGGGATCATGTACCGGCCCAACAAAGACGCCGTTTTCGCAGTTTCGTTTCTCGTGACTGATTTCCTGGTTCCGGTTTTCGCCTTCTTCATCGTGGTCGTTTGTACAGTGGTCATTGTTGTGACGCTACACACGAAGGTCGCGTGGAGGAGGTCAGTGTCCAGGGCGTCGGAGTTTTCCGGGAAAGGGATCCCGAGCAAAGAGCGGAAGGTCATGGTCATGATAACGACCGTTTCCGTGATCTTCATCGTGTGCTTCTTCCCGTTTTCCGCGATTCTCACAGCGCGGGCGTTGGTCCCCGGCATGAGCATCAACGGCCCCTACTGGAACTTGGTACTCCTCGTGGGGTCCGTCGCGTTTTTTATGGAGACCATCAACTGTAGCATCAGCATCATCGTCTACTATAGGATGAGTACTAAGTTCAGAGTCAGATTGCGATCTATTTTCGGTTGGGATACAGAAGACCCGAAGAAATGAAGCGGTCCTCAAAGACATGTTATTGTTAGTGGAATAACAAAAGAAAATTTTGAGCTCATTAAAAAATTTTAATCGCTAAAGGACGAAAAAACCCCCCCCAAAGTTTTGTATTTTTTTTTAAAAAATGAATTGTATCATTGAATGTTTTTTTTTAACGAAAGAAAACATTCAAACATTTATTTATCCAGTTTTGACATTGCTGAATGCAAATAATGAAATCGAAATCAACAACAGACCTAAATGTCGGAAGTATAGAAGACACAGGAAATGCAACTACTTCTAGTTACATTTCCCTTATTTTTTTACTAAAAACTGCAGAGATAAATGTTTAAATACTGAAGTCGCAGTTGCGATTTTCATACATTCTGAAATGTAAAAAAAACAATATTGAGGTCAAGGTAACACATCAAGGTCGGGAGATTCGGTTAAAATATAAACAAATCACTTCTACGAATCATCCCATGGAGGCCACACATCTACCAAGACACACAATATTGAGGTCAAGGTAACACAGCGAGGTCGGGAGATTCCATTAAATATAAACAAATCACTTCTACGAGTCATCCCATGGAGGCCACACATCTACCAAGACACACAATCAGTTATTTTACTTAAAGGCGCAATGAAGACTAATAAGATAAATTCATTCTGGAATTATAACTTTCAAAATACAATTAATAAAATATTATTATTATCATCTGATTAAAAAAAAAACGATTTAATATTTCATACTTGCTTTATATATATTTTTTAAAAAACGTATGTCTTATGTGCTTTATTTTTTATATTTTAACTATCTTTATTTGTTATATTTACATTATCATTTCCCTTAAACTTAAAATTTAAAAAAAAAATGAAATTTAATGATTTAAAACAAAAATATAATAATAATTCGTAGAAGTTAACCACAGCCTCAAAATAATTTTATAAAAGGTTCGTTTTAAGTATTGACTTATATTTTTTTTTAAAAAATGCCTGGCTATTGCTCAGTCAAATTTAATTAAAGAGAATAAAATCCTTTTTATCACACATCAGATGCTCTTTTAACAGTGCCATAGCTAGGAGAGGGAGACTCCAAAAGAATGTCCCTATTAAAAAAAAAAAACACATTAAATAACCAAAGAGATCGCCATATTTGCAGGGGACGCCACTGTCTTTTAATATGACACCGCAAAGCTTTTATCCCCCCACCCCACCCAACCCAAAGCCATATTTTCTAATTTAAAATTAGCATGTTTCATATCACAGTAATGGCGTTTTCAGTGGCTTCATAAATGTTACGATATTAGAGTGCAGTCTAACACAAAATACATGCTTAAATTATTTAAGCATGTATTTTGTGTTAGACTGCACTCTAATATCGTAACATTTATGAAGCCACTGAAAACGCCATTAAATACATTGCAAGCAATAAAATGATAAGTAGACTTTTTATTTAAAGTTGCGTGTTTATTATGTGACGTCACATTTCTTACGCCCCCCCTTCCCCTTGTCACACATCGTCATAAATGCGTGACTCTCCCCCCCCCCCCTCCCAGAGGCGCATGCCAGCATTTATTGACGGTCCCTTTAGATAAATCTAAAAGTAAAGTTTGTTAAAGTAATACGATGTTCCTGTTCATTGCTTATTATAAAGATATGCTTCATTATGGTTTCTTATCATTTGAAGACAGAATATAGACTACCCACAAATTTATCAACTTTCTAAAAAAGAACCAAGATTCTCTCTACGTGTAGTTGTTAAAAGTTGTATAAAATAAACAAACACTCCTCCAAAATAAAATGAGTGAATAATAATACATTGTTAATACGGCTGTGGAAATGATTTCTCGATTAATTGGAAAACAATTTTTTCGATTAAAATTAATTTAATCGATAAAATGGCGATTAAAATAAAGGAGTACGTTTTAGACATTTTTTAGATTTATTAATAAATAATTAATTATTAAAAACTAATAATAGTTTATAGTTAATTATTATTAATTAAATTTTTTTTTTTTTACGTTCACTCTTCTCCATTAAAAATGAAGATTTTTTTAAGTGTCAACTTTAAATTATAAGGAAAATGATATAAAAACATAAACATTGTTTTTATTTAATTAACAGAAACAACATTTTAATTCATTGATTTTATATTCAACTACTTATATTTAAATATATCTCCTGAAAATATTGCATTTTTAAAATTAAATAATTAAGTTATGGGCATTTTTAAAAAATGCCCGAAAAGGGCACAAAATTTGAAGGACAAAAACATAGTGAAAAATGTTATTACGTGGTCTCAGAAAAAAAAAATCATAACTTTTGAACCACTCGGGTCAATAAAAATGAAAGTAGGATGTACTTAAGTGTCTTCGTATAGTACATAGGTAAGAAATCTACATAGTTGTCAAAGGAACCGGTTTAATAGTGGGCATATGTTCCAAGCGTACACGTACACATGACGTATTTGAATATATGTAGTGGAGTGTAGTAGATGTCTTATGTCCCAAATGAGTCTGCATTAACCCCAAGAATTCCCTTTTGACCCCAGACCCCTGTTCGCCGACCTCTTTCTTACGGGATGCCCGTCATTCAATTGAGTGATTAAAAAAAAATACATTTTTTAAATATTATTTTTAAATAATTTTTTTTACAATCAAAGAAGTTAACAGTAATGATTTATAGTCAATGTTTAATTTGTATGCATTAAAATAAAATATAATCTAAGGATGTTAACACATTTCGTTTTTTTAGGGCCGGTTACAAGGTTTAAAAAACGAACCGGTTCAATTGGATACCTAAATATTAAAGTTATAAAAGTTTATGTTAACATTACTGTTAACCCAAAAGTAGCTGATTCTAGCAATTTTCTATGCCCACAATGATTCAGCATTACCCCCAAGAGTTCCCTTTTTACCCCAAATGAGATAATTTATAGCTGTTTACCGACCACTATGTTAAAAAGACCGATAGCGGTAGCCATGTATTTTTCATTAGTTTATAAATTCCACAAGAGAATTCAACAATTTAAACACGCCTTGGTGACATTATATTTACAACTGTTGTGTGACGTACGTGAAATCATGAAGAAAAAAGAATTGAAAAAAAAAAACCAACAACTTGTGAGCTTCGGAGTAAAAAGTTATGATAATATTGGATATTTTAATAATGTCATATTATTTTTTTTTAGTCCTCAACTTGCAGGAATTACTTTATTTTTCGACGCAAAAGATGACACCCTACTTTTCTGCACAAATGTGGGGTTCGTACAGTATTGGCCATTTTCCTCTTCCAGCGTATTTTTAGAAATTTTTAGAAAACATAAGATGTGATATCAATGTGATTTTTAGATCAAATGCCTTTGATGTGCATATACTTAGAAGGGAAACTGTCATTAGAAGATCGAAATAAATTCTTGCCATTGTCTTGTATCTATATATTCTAGGTCTATCAACAATGCAATGATCCTTGTAATATCAATAGTCACATTCGCGAGCTTAATCGCGAAGGTTAATCATATCAAATGGTTTTTGACATTACCGCTGCATTGTTCGTTAGCTGTCTTGCTATGCCTTGGCAACTAAACAACTTTTTTTAAAAAATGTAATATATAAAACAAGCCAAATTCACATTTAATCTTATAGGGCTTTAAGCTGTGTAGGGGCTCGTTTTGCTATGAAATTAGTACAGAGAAAATCATGTCAAAACGGGAAAAGAATGCAATGGTACCTGGTGAAATGGAAAAGTTTTTGCCGGTCGTCTGAAACGAAAAAGTTTGAGAAGCACTGGCTTACAATTTATTTAATGTCTTTTACATAGCTTCACGCGTGCTACGATATTACAATGTAGACCTAAACGAAATAAATACTTAATGGACAAAAAAGTGATTTGAAACATACTTAAAATAAAGTTTTTTTGTTTTTTTTTCTTGGAGGGNGAGTAACTTAATGTCATATCTGTCAGTGTAGTGAGTAAGGGTCTATTTTTTGTGACGTATTATTGGAGGGGGGTCTACGATTTTGTGACGACTCGTGACGTAGGGGGGAGGGGGTACAAAATTGGCCAAAATCACGTGACGTCATTTATGGGCGGCCCCTGTATTCTACGTGCTACCCATTCAAAGTCGCACTACATGGGAAAAAAAACAAACACCACTGGTATATCTAAGAATCTCTTTTTAGCTTTGAGGCTTCAGGTCACATGATATTGACGTATCTCTGGCAAGATATTCCGGTAGGCAAAGACTCTTAAAAATTTGCGCATTTTGAGTTGAAACGTTTCTGAATTCCCGTTCATCGCACTTCCTTGATATTTTTATGCGGATTTTTCCGGTAATAACTAAACACACTTATTATAAATTAAATGAAAGCGATACAAACAAAGTAACTTTTGGTTGTTTTTTTTTTTGAGCTACAGTAGTCTATATAAAAATTTAACAAAAGCTTTTGAACATGCGGAAGAAAAACCTACTTTTTATAATAGTTTTCTGGATTGACCCCGCGTTAAGTAAAGATGGTAAATTGGAAATTAACACTAATTAAAAATTAACATATTATTATTATTACCAACAATAAATTTCAGCATTATTTTAAATTAAAACTTAAGTAAAGTTTAAAATCAGAGCACGAATCAAACATTCTGACTCCTTTCAATGGTGGTTCAGGGTTTAAGATTTCCCTATGGTTTAGAAGAGGATTTTGTTATTATGTTATGATAGGTATAATCCATTATTATTTTTCACAATCGCTACTGGGGTAGAGTACCAGAAAGAGGAATTAAAGTGGCACTGGGGTTAAGAGTATAAGTATATGTATTAGAAAAAAAATTTGATAAGCGTAGGACGTTATTATCGTCTGCATTGGATGATCTTCTATAAAAGATAAGAAAATAGCCAGATCATGTCAAATTCGTAGCCTCGTCTTTAGAAGTTCTTTCAGTGGCCGACTGTCTTGGTCAGAAACGATCAGTTTTTTGCTACGACTTCTTGCTGGTCACATCTGGTCACGCGTGGTCATTTTCACGTCCTTCTCTGAAGCGTAGAGGGTCAGCAGAGGTGTTCCCTGGCGCGGTAGAGGGCAGAGCACGCTGACCCTAACAGGCACATTGAATTAGAAGAATTACAGATATCAATCAAAACTTTTTTGTATTTAGAAATACAACACAAAGATAGCTTAATACAACCCTCAGATAGATATAAAGATAAAAACATCTTTCTTATTCCATATGCAAGAACAAACACATACACGTTTTCTTTCTTACCATCCGGTATTCGGGCGTGGAATGGATTGCCTGAAGAAACCAGGAAAAACAAAAACTTTATCATCATTTAAAACTCCAATAAGAATTTAGGACTAAACACAAACCATAGATAAACGTAGGACGCAATAATCTTCTGTACAGAAGGAGTGTCTGTAACATATGAGATAAGATAAAACTTCATTTTTACAGAAAACAGATCAAACAAAAATAATGACACTGTTTTTTTTTTCTTTTTATTTTTTAAAGTTCACACTTCATAATAAACGTTAAATTAGCTACATGCCATTCAGTGCATATGACTGAGAGGGATGCACGGTTGGTTACGTTTAAATCGTAACATTTCAGGCTGTCCTGTCGGTCGTACGGGGCCCAAATGTAACCAACAGTGCCACTGCAGGCTGGCCACAGAATGTGGTAATGGTGACTGTCCCTGTGCCAGGGGCTGGTTCGGCTACTACTGTCAGTATTGTGAGTAATTTACTTGGTGTCATATCTGTCAGTTTAGTGAGTAACTTAATGTCATATCTGTCAGTTTAGTGAGTAACTTAATGTCATATCTGTCAGTTTAGTGAGTAACTTAATGTCATATCTGTCGGTTTAGTGAGTAACTTAATGTCATATCTGTCGGTTTAGTGAGTAGCTTAATGTCATATCTGTCAGTGTAGTGAGTAACTTAATATCATATCTGTCAGTTTAGTGAGTAACTTAATGTCATATCTGTCAGTTTGGTGAGTAACTTAATGTGGTGTCTGTCAATTTTTTAATGAACCCAATGGTATGTATGTAAGTTGAATGACATATATAACTATGTTCAGCTTATGTATGAGTGTTTCTAAAGCATATTAAGATAACACATGGTAAGATCGCTTAGTTAATTACATGCTAGGATAGCATAGTGTGTATAATAATAGTAATAAATTTGTAATTTAAATAGCGCTGTATCCAATCAAGGAGCCGGGCTCACAGCGCTTTACATGGAGATAATAACACATATATTAATTAAACAAACGTTCATATCATGCTACGTTAATTATTGTTCGAAATTCAAATAATTTTGGAAAAACATTTTGAAAAGATGAGTCTTAAGTGCAGTCTTGAAGGACTTAGTAGTTGAATTACTACGGATGTGTAATGCTAGAGAATTCCATTGTTTGATTGCAAAAAAACAGAATGACCTATCGCCATATGTTTTAGTTCGTTTCTTAGCTTAAAATCTGATGATCCCTGACAGTATTAGATTGATGTGGAAGATGTTTGTGTGTCCCTCTCTGCACAGTTGACCTCTTGCATGCTGACCGAAAAGTCAAAGTGACGTACAATGGCGTTGCTCACAACCACCTGGAGCCCTACACAGGAAAGGGACCAATCGTTGTCAGTTACCCAGCAGTAGATCACTTCACTTCACTGGCCTTTGTGCTGCCAGAAACTGGTGAGATTAAAGTATTGTCATGTGCACCGAAACATAACTTCATGGTAAGATACTAGCGTTGTCCCGTGCACCGTAAGATAACTTCATGATAAGATACTAGCGTTGTCCCGTGCACCACAAGATAATTTCATGATAATATACTCTTATTGTCCCATGCACCACACGATAACTTCATGGTAATATACTCTTATTGTCCCATGCACCACAAGATAACTTCATGGTAATATACTCTTATTGCCTCGTGCACCACAAGATAACTTCATGGTAATATACTCTTATTGCCCCGTGCACCACAAGATAACTTCATGGTAATATACTCTTATGGTCCAATGCACCACAAGATAACTTCATGGTAATATACTCTTATTGTCCCATGCACCACACGATAACTTCATGGTAATATACTCTTATTGTCCCATGCACCACAAGATAACTTCATGGTAATATACTCTTATTGCCCCGTGCACCACAAGATAACTTCATGGTAATATACTCTTATTGTCCCATGCACCACAAGATAACTTCATAGTAATATACTCTTATTGTCCCATGCACCACACGATAACTTCATGGTAATATACTCTTATTGCCCCGTGCACCACAAAATAACTTCATGTTAATATACTCTTATTGTCCCGTGCACCACACGATAACTTCATGTTAATATACTCTTATTGTCCCATGCACCACACGATAACTTCATGTTAATATACTCTTATTGTCCCGTGCACCACAAGATAACTTCATGTTTATATACTCTTATTATCCCATGCACCACACGATAACTTCATGTTAATATACTCTTATTGTCCCATGCACCACACGATAACTTCATGTTAATATACTCTTATTGTCCCATGCACCACACGATAACTTCATGTTAATATAATCTTATTGTCCCATGCACCACACGATAACTTCATGTTAATATACTCTTTTTGTCCCATGCACCACAAGATAACTTCATGGTAACATACTCTTATTGTCCCATGCACCACAAGATAACTTTATGGTAATATACTCTTATTGTCCCGTGCACCACAAGATAACTTCATGTTAATATACTCTTATTGTCCCATGCACCACAAGATAACTTCATGGTAATATACTCTTATTGCCCCGTGCACCACAAGATAACTTCATGGTAATATACTCTTATTGTCCCGTGCACCACAAGATAACTTCATGGTAATATACTCTTATTGTCCCATGCACCACAAGATAACTTCATGGTAATATACTCTTATTGCCCCGTGCACCACAAGATAACTTCATGGTAATATACTCTTATTGCCCCGTGCACCACAAGATAACTTCATGGTAATATACTCTTATTG
>MUZC01004346.1:711836-744006 GCA_002072015.1 Radix auricularia | reverse complement strand
ACTCAAAGATTAATAAAGACGATAATAATAAAAATGTTGATCTTGAAAGGACGCATTAAAAAAAAAAAAAACATTATTCATTAACATATCTTTTCCAAGATAACTTCACGCGCACGTCGAGTGGTGAACATATTTTTTGGAAAATATTATATATATATATATGTTATATAATATTTTATAATATATATATATATATATAATACTTAGAAGATTCAGGTGTGTATAAATTGACTGAGTGGTGAAGGGAATTATTATTCCTTTTTTTTTCGTTACGAGATCTAATATATGTTACTAACCTTTGACCTTTGCCCTTAGCCTCCTCCCAAACTCACTAACCACCCATTAATGTTTCAGGACTTCCGGGAAATAAAGAGGTTGCCGACCCGGGCTACTATGAGTTTGGGGTCCCCATCTCGAGAAAGGTAGACAAAGGAAACCAGCAATGGATGTTACAGGGCAGTGACTTCTACATTGCTGCCCTCTTCGTAGCGGTCATCTTGGGCATCATGACGAGTGTGGGCACCTACGTCTTCGGGCACTTGTACGAAATATGTCAGGAGGACGACACTTTCACCTTCAGGAAATATACGGACGGTGAGGCTTTAATATACGGACGGTGAGGCTTTAATATACGGACGGTGAGGCTTTAATATACGGATGGTGAGGTTTTAATATACGGACGGTGAGGTTTTAGTATACGGACGGTGAGGTTTTAATATAAGAATGGTGAGGTTTTAATATACGGACGGTGAGGTTTTAATATACAAATGGTGAGGTTTTAATATACGGACGGTGAGGTTTTAGTATACGGACGGTGAGGTTTTAATATACGGATGGTGAGGTTTTAATATACGGACGGTGAGGTTTTAATATACGGATGGTGAGGTTTTAGTATACGGACGGTGAGGTTTTAATATAAGAATGGTGAGGTTTTAATATTGAGGGTGACACTTTCATTTTCGCGAAATATATTTGAAGTAAGGTTTATGTTAAGAGAATGATGGTTTGCTCTTCACGACATATTTAGGCGGTATATTCATTATGAGGAAGTCACTTGGGCCTGCCTCACGACCTCCTTCCACTCAGTCCTTATCAACGCCTTTCTTCTCGATATTGGATGCCCAGTTGTTGTAGATCTTTCTCTACATCATCCATCCATCTAAGGCTAGGTCTTCCATTGAGCCGTTTTCCTCTGGGGTTTTGCTGGTGTACCCTCTTTACTCCTCTATCATGTGAAATTCTCTCTAGGTGTCCTGCCCAGCGCAGTCTGCCTTTTTATTATTTCTGCAACTATTGTGGTATCCAGATATAAACTGTATAGTTCATGGTTGGTTTTTATTCTTCATCCGAACTCATCCTTTGGTCTATATTTTTTTCCTGAGACCTTTCCTCACTTTAGCTTCATGAAATACATGAGTTATAAGGTTTATATTATGAGCATGACACTTATGCTTTACGAAATATATATGCTATCATCATCATCATTGCCGGTCGTCCCATCAGGGGCATAGGCCACGAACGAAGGCTCTCCAGGCATCCCGATCCTGTGCCAATCTCTCTAGCTGTCCCCAGCTGTGCCCACTCTTTTTGGAGTCTGTCTCCAGTTCCCTCTGTCAGGGTTATGAGAATCACTGTTTGTTAAAGTTATATTTTCCCTGGTCATGTGGGGGCATGGATCAGTCCATGCAAGGTCTGTCCAGGCCAACGGGTATATAACTCGGGTGTGTCTCGGCGGTAGGGAGACAAGTCACCGGTTGACAAGTGAACAGAAGGGATACCCGAGCTTTAGGGTTGCCCGTGTTGGTCTGCTAAATTGTACGGCTGACTTATGTTGTAACTAAGATACACGGAGATATGGTAGCGCTTGATACAGTTGTACATAGGTGACATGTGGAGACTCATGTAAATAAAGATTGCTGTAGTAAAAGGACTTGTGTCATTAGCTGTACGCCAGTTGGTGTGTGAGCCTCGGACCAGAACCCTAGACAACGTTACCTGACACCCTCCTCCAGGTCAATTTTGGTCGACCTCTTTTTCTCTTGCCCTGGGGGTTCCAAGTGAGGGTTTGTCTCATAATGCTGGATGTAGGCTTTCTGAGGGTGTGGCCAATCCATCTCCATCTGCGCTGACGTATTAGTTCTTCCACTGGCTCTTGTTGTGTACGTTGCCAGAGGCAGACTTATGCCGGTGAATATATGCTATAAGGTTCATATAATTAGGACAACGCTTTTGCATCCACGATGTGTAAGGGCGGTAATTTTCATTATTGCCGTGGAATTACAGCAGTGATTTATTTTAACAGACTTTTGTTCTTTCTACTACCAGTGTATTCAGATCGTCAAAGTAGGACACAAAGGTCACAGAGCACCAAGCTCTCCCTAACGGTCAGTGTGGACGACAAGAAGGTCAGGCAGTCAATAACATCAAGAGCAGCCAGCGAGCCGTCGTCCATTGAAAGCGTATCGTCTGCTGGGTCAAGGAAGTCGGCGAGGACGGAGAGTACTAACACAACCAACTGATGTAGGGCACCGGGGGCACCAAGACAACGGACAGCATTAACTAGTCTAGGGCATCGAGGGGCAACAAGACAACGGACAGCATAACACAACGAACTGCCGTAGGGCACCGGGGGCACCAAGACAACAGACAACACGTACTACTGTAAGACATTGAGGGCACCATGAAAGCAGAAGACAGTGTGGACACCCAGAAAATCAAAACCACAAACTGAAGCAGAGGAAGACGTCCATTTTATTTACTCTTCTCTTCTTAAATCCTTCATATTAACTCCTGGCGTCTGGTTGCTTGATCACTTACTTGCCAAAAACACTTACGAAGAATTTTTAACCCACTTCCCCGGAAGCTAGTGGGCTGAAATTTTGCAGGCAGACTCGAACCGATGATAAATTTATGTATCAAATGTTGAGCTCGATCGAATGTGCTGTAACTAAATTAATACATTTTTATATTATCTCTATTTATTTTTATGACACATGTTAACATTTGTGCAAGTGTGTCGCTGTGCGTATTACATTGAACGACCTTTTTTATAAAAAAAAATTTATTTATATTAACTTGTGGTGTCTGAGCCCGTGTGACCGACAGACCGTTTGTGCGTGCTTGCTTGCGGAAAAAACAACAACTTTGAATCGATTTTTAACCCGCTTTCTCGTAAGCTAGTGAGCTGGAATTTAGCAGGCAGACTTATGCCAATGGTAAAAATGATCTATCAAAATTTCAGATCGATCGATTTGATAGTAATTGAATTATTGAATTTAAACATTATTTTTTATTTAACTCAATGTATCGTGCTAATTTTTTAGATATAGTGTTGTGGTGCGAAGTATGTTCAACAACCTTGCATGTCGCGCAATGTGGTGCGCATTACATAGACAGTAGTTTTTAAAAATATATCCACGATCGGTGCGCAATATATTCAACACGTTTTACGAGACATAGATAAAATCTTGTATTTTTGGAATGTTTTGCCCTGCGTATTATAATGAACATCCTTATAGTTATGTCTTGTATGTAAAGGATTTATAGTGGAAAAACTTGTTTTTTTTAAAGTTTTTTTTTTTTTAAATTAATACTTTCCTGTTGTGCTGTGCGGTGCGTATTTTATTGATGATACTTTTGTAAAATATATTCCCGATCTGTAAATGTAAATGCTATTTATTGCTAATCTGTCTCGTGGTGAGCACTATGTTAAAAATGGTTTATATCCCTTTCCCCGTGATCAAATCGAGCTGAAATTTAGCAGGCAGACTAAAGCGCTTTTTTTTTTTTTTTACTATTACTCCTTTATATATTTGAGAAATAACTAAAAAAAAGAGTGTTTTTTGTATTGTATCCCGATGTGTATTATAATGAACAATCTTATAGTAATACTATTAGTAATGTCTTGTATATAAAGGGTATAAAGGGACGTGGTGGTCGAGAGGTAACGCTCTCGACTGTCATACCGATGGTCACGGGTTCGAATCCACACGAAGGTGAGGATTTGTTCTCGCGGCCTGAGGAGTCCCCGAGTCACCCAGCTCCGAATGGGTACCTAACTAGACAATAGTTAGGCGGCTGGGGCAATGCGTGCAACCCCCATAGCCGTGGCCTTTGACCGCCGCATCACTTGCCAACAGATCATCTCTCATGGCCTGTGGACGCAATTATCTTCTGCATAGAAGGAGCGTCTGTATATCTAAGATAAGATAAGATTTATAGTCAAAACTTGACTTTTTAAGGGATTGTAAAAATTTTTGTTTATTTAAATAGAAGATGGATTTGTTTTTCATCGTTTCCTTGTAATCGCCTTTTTATTTTGCAGTGTGGTGAAAACAAAATTCGCTAGAATAAAAAAAAGGCAAATTATCTTGTAATTCTTTTTTAATTAATTTTTTTTTAAAGCTGTTGTCTCCGTGTTTGAATGTGTCACTGAAAAGATGAATGGTCAGAATGAACGAGGTACATTAATAACTATGTTAAAAACAAAATTAAAAGCATTTTTGCACTTCTTTCATTTAATTTTATGAAATTATAGTTGATCAAAATTGGTCGACTCCAGTTTTTAACCATTCAAATGCGTGAAAATTGTCACATATACATGAAGAAAGGGAAAAGAAGTTCTGAAAAAATAATTTAAGTGTAAAAATTCAAATGTAAAATGTAAACGAATAATCTTTAAGAGTCAGCCTCCAGGCGGTGAGAATTAAAGAGTTGGATCACGGAAGTGATTTAAAAGATTTGGGATCTCAAGATTTGGCAGCGTTCCCTGCAACCCCCCTCTCCTTACCCTACCCCTCCCCTTACCACACCCCTCCCCTTATACCACCCCTTAGATCATCTAGATTTGTCCGTTTGTGATTTTGTCTGTAGGTGTATCTCAAGAATAAATTATACACGAACCGGCCAAGAAATCTGAAGTTCAAACTGCGAATTAAAAATGAAATCCAGGGAATCCCAGTTGAGTTGTTGCGGAGGTCAATGAGAAACCTCAACAGCAGAATTTAAGAATTCATTCTTACAGGAGGATGTCATGAAATGATTTTTGAATTGGATATTTTAAGGTTTCAATTACTATGAATCAACACATTTTTGTGTAAATAACTCTTGGCTTTATTAGAGCTCTAAAAAGTTTCTTTTTTGTGTCACCTTGCAAAACGCCAACAGAGATATCACAAGAGACCCAATAAGCAGATATGGACCACTTGCTTCAAGATTCATATAGTTTCTATCACACTAGAGATAACACGAAACTACTAACTGAAACAAACTTTAATGGCGTACCTCCTTGCCACAAAAAAATATACAGAAAACTTTGTGTGTATAAATATATGCTTAGGGAGGTTGAGAGCACATTTTGTGTTTTCTGTAGTAGTTGAAGATGTTTGTAACGTTTTGTGAGCCCATCCATAGGCTGGGGTACTGCGCTATGTCAGTGAACAGAATAAATAAAGGTCTAATGATGTGTTAGGAATTCACCAATAGAATAAACAACTGAGCACACAGGAAATAATTGGAAATTGTTCAGGGATGACTTCAATCATTGCATAGTGAATAATATATGTTAATTTATGGTAATAACCTCTGACTCCTAGTTGGGTGTCTAAGGTTTGAAAACAAATACGATACCAAATTTTTCTTTAAATGATTAACAAAATTAAACACTTATTTCTGTTTTTTTTAAACAGAAAGTCGATCAATTTTCCCTATGTTTACACTGAAATAAATCATTTGAGCCTGATCTATTACAGATACATAATTATTTTATGGGCAAAACTTATCTACCATAGTTTTAAAGGGCCACATTTAATTTAATTACGTGTTAGTTTGTTTGATTCGTGAATTGTAATTAAAGGGTATCACTGATATGCTCAGACGTAGCGAGGCTTCAGTGACCATTGGCTACCCATACAACCCCGAAGTGATTACAAACGGGCCCTTTCTGTGTAACAATTTCTTTTCTGACTCATGCCCTTCCTATCATGTTGAAATTTTGTCGGTCTACTCCCCAAGTTGCGAACTACGCTCTTTTGCAGGTACACGCATTCTCTGTGTTCCTAAGACAAGAACAAAAACATTTGGCGAAAGGTCCTTCTCTTTTTGTGCAGCCAAACAATGGAGTTATCTTCCATTACACATCCGTAGTATTTCAACTGCTAAGTCCTCCAAGACTGCACTTAAGACACATCTTTTCAAACTTTATTTTCAAAATCACTGAAGATACATTACTTTTTAATGATTAACTTAGCTGATGTTAAATGTATTGTAAAATATGTGCTTATTATGATATGAATGTTAATTTAAATAGTACATGTATGTTATTATCTCCATATAAAGCGCCGTGAGCCCGGCTCCTTGCTGGGATGCAGCGCCATATCTATATAAATTATCAATTTATTATTATTATTATTGTTATTATTATTATTATTATTATTATTATTATTATTAAGGGAGATAATTATTATTATTATTATTATTATTATTATTAAGGGAGATAATGCATGAATTTTTTAAAATTTAGGACCAGAAAAAGAGGAGAATTTTTTTTTTATTAAAGAATAAAATCCGAAGTACAACGTATGACGTATGACGTATCACTCCACCTCACAAACGTACTTGATGCCCTCGTTCCTGTTCTCACACTCGACGTCGTGTAGACCGAAGATGTCGTCTGTGAACATGTACCCCAGGCAATGCCTCGCCCCGTGGTCCAAATTCTTCTTGTACCACGGCTTGTAGGTCACCGGCCGGCCGGTCCTCGGGAACACCCACTCGTCGTGCGACCCCTCGTCCGTGCCGGCCACGAGTGCCCCGTAGTTGCCTGTCGACACGGCCATTTCCCCGATCTCGTCACGCTCCTTCGAGTTGTCCACCTCGACCAGGTAACCGCAGATGGACTTGCAGATGTTCGTTGAGACGTCGTAGCTGGTGTAGACATCCTTGGAGAGGTAGTAAGTCCTCTTGTTGAACTTGTGGCCGCGGTGGAACAGAACTTTTTTGACGTCCTCCATCGGCACGCAGCCTTCTTGAGAAGTAAAGAGTAGAAAGAAAATTTTTTTTGAAACAAATTTAAAAACACACATCCTCTTAACAATACCTTGACTAAAAATGGTCCCCTGTGTCATTTCAGTTTAGATTCTGATTTTAATATCTCAAGAGAATGTCGTTTGAAATCCATTTTTGGTGAATATACTTTAATATGGCAATGGATTACTAGTAAAATAAAATAAAACATAGAAAGTAGTTTTCCGCTTAGTTTTCTATTAAGAAGTGGACCCTACTGATCTATTATTTCAACACATACCCCCCCCCCCACACACACACACAAACTGTGAGAAGCCCAGACACACATCCAGAAAACGGTACAGTAGTCACTTATTCTCAAAGATGAAAAGAAGAGGAACGGACTCAGTAAAAAAAAAAATTACAGGTGAAATCTTAGTGAAACAATTTCAACCTCCAGTTCCTGATACCATCGAATGACTCTCGTCAATGCAACATAAGTATTAATTAATCATTGATTTTTTTTTAAAGTTAACGATCAAATTAAAAATATAGATAACTGCACTAAAATGAAGTCATAAATATGACAAAATGCAATATTTCAACACAAAGAAAGTGACAGAGCGAACTAGCTTCGCAGTAAAATTGAGGTATGCTGTCGTCCAGAGGCGTAACTAGGTTTTACGGACTATTTTTTTTTTTTGGCGCCCTTGACAGATGAATATTTTAAAAATCCAAAATGTAGGAAAATACAAAATATTTCAATAAATTGAGGATTAGCCCCCGGCGCCCATGGCAACTGCCCCGACGCCAAGTCGTTGCTACGCCTCTGCTGTTGATTCAAGGAGGAGTGAGTCACTGGAAATATCTGTTAGCGTAACAGTAGGAGTAGCAAGAGAGCTGATTACTGTAGTAATAATAGGGTGATCTTATCTTCTTATCTTATATGTTTCAGACGCTCCTATTATACAGATGATTATTGCATCCTACGTTTCTAGTTAGTCCTGCATTCTTAATAGAGTTTTAAATGATGATTACGTGTTGGCTTTTCTGGTTTCTTTAGGCAACCAAATCCACGCTCGAATTCCGGATGGGAAGAGCGAAAATTTGTATGTGTTTGTTCTTGCATACGGAATAAGAAAGGTGTTTTTATCTGTGTACTGTATACCAACAGTGTGTTTATGAATGATGTCTAATGTATACCAACAGTGTGTGTTTAAGAATGATGTCTAATGTATACCAACAGTGTGTTTAAGAATGATGTCTAATGTACACCAACAGTGTGTGTTTAAGAATGATGTCTAATGTATGCCAACAGTGTGTTTAAGAATGATGTCTAATGTATACCAACAGTGTGTTTATGAATGATGTCTAATATATACCAACAGTGTGTTTAAGAATGATGTCTAATGTATACCAACAGTGAGTGTTTAAGAATGATGTCTAATGTATACCAACAGTGTGTGTTTAAGAATGATGTCTAATGTATACCAACAGTGTGTTTAAGAATTATGTCTAATGTATACCAACAGTGTGTTTAAGATTGATGTCTAATGTATACCAACAGTGTGTGTTTAAGAATGATGTCTAATGTATACCAACAGTGTGTTTAAGATTGATGTCTAATGTATACCAACAGTGTGTGTTTAAGATTGATGTCTAATGTATACCAACAGTGTGTTTAAGAATGATGTCTAATGTATACAACAGTTTGTGTTTAAGAATGATGTCTAATGTATACCAACAGTGTGTTTAAGAATGATGTCTAATGTATACCAACAGTGTGTTTAAGAATGATGTCTAATGTATACCAACAGTGTGTGTTTATGAATGATGTCTAATGTATACCAACAGTGTGTTTAAGAATGATGTCTAATGTATACCAACATTTTGTTTAAGAATGATGTCTAATGTATACCAACAGTGTGTTTAAGAATGATGTCTAATGTATACCAACAGTGTGTTTAAGAATGATGTCTAATGTATACCAACATTGTGTTTAAGAATGATGTCTAATGTATACCAACAGTGTGTTTAAGAATGATGTCTAATGTATACCAACAGTGTGTGTTTAAGAATGATGTCTAATGTATACCAACAGTGTGTTTAAGAGCTGTCTACTGTATACCAACAGTGTGTTTAAGAGCTGTCTACTGTATACCAACATTGTGTTTAAGAATGATGTCTTATGTATACATACAGTGTATGTATAGGAAAGCTCTGTACTGATGTAGCAGCAATGGGTGTACCACGTTCGTGGCTTAAGCATAACATCCTTGCTAAGATTTCGGTAGTAAGCAGGGTTTAAGTATAAAATCATGCAGTGTGGATTAATTTGACAGTGGGCGGGGCATAACTAAGTTTTAATGGAAACGACAACAACATGTTGACTTACTTCCCTTTACTCGCCCTTGTGGAACATTTAGAACTTTCATTAGCCTGACTTGAAAAATGTCGTCATTCTCAGAGCGGCATTCTTCGAGCTAAAGAAACAAACAGTAAACACATGAGGGACTCATCAAGGCAGGACATTTAGGACTTTTATTAGTCTGACTTGAAAAATGTCGTCATTCTCAGAGTGGCCCTCTTCGAGGCTAAAGAAACAGTAAACACAGATGAGGGATTTAACCATTGCAGGTCATTAAGGACAGGGTGGACAATACGGATGACTTGATGTATATAGAGGACAATATTAACGAGGACAGAATGTATAGTGAAGGAAAATGCGGAAAGTGAGCAGAGCACATACAGGGGTGACCTCAGGAGTTACCATTTCATGGCGTAAATCTATTAATAGAAGTTAGTTCAGGTATTCGGTTTAATTTATTTCATTGCTGTTCTTGTTGTGTCCGTCGTTACCAAAGAGGATCACTCTGTCCACTCTGACCACTCTGATCACTCTTTCCACTCTGTCCACATTGGTTAAGTGGTTTGGCAGCCACGTGTGTCCTCTGGTGGCCTATTAGCCACATTCTGGCATGACAAGTGAGTCCACATGTCGGACAAGAGCTACATGGGTAGCCATCATAGGCTTTGAACAGGATCCTTCCTGGCCTTACATCCGGGCATATCAGCCTTTTGTAGGTTAATCTGAAAGAGCTTTGCGCCGTTTCGTATCATAAAACGCAAAGGGGCTCTGTAACTGGGGGCTATCCCCCAGGATTCACGCCCAATGTCGTAAACTTTTACTGATGTCTTGAGTCGCTAGGCGCAACTTCGTCGCTTTTCCATAGACATACGCGGGATTTCTACTCAATTGCAAGCTCGCCATAGAATTTCCTCTTTGGGAGCCGATGGTCTTGCACTGCATTCCCCGACCAGCTTGGTTGGCACATCATGAGGCCTGTGTAAATACTACGTTGTCATTTCCTCGGTAATACTTCGGTGTCTGGACCTTTCGCCTGCCTTTTTTTTTTGGAGAGTTTTCCTCAATCTTTTAATGTGAAAGTGGTTCAGCAACATTGCACTGGTTATACGGTCAATGTTTCGTACGCGTATATTAAAGTAGGCCGCACTACAGCCCTGTACACCTTTATTTTGGTTTGGGTGTTGAATCCTCTTATGATCCAGACATTGTCATGCTGTCTGGCATATGCTTCACTGGCCTTGGAGATAGACACGTTCATACAGTCATCAATGTTGGCGTAGTGAGACAGAGTGCTGGCCAGGTAGTAATACTGCTAACTGCGCTGATTTTGTTGCCATCGATGATTATATTAGGCTCAATGTAAGGTTTTATGAACCCCCTTTAAAGAAACTGTTTAAAAACTTAGTTCTAAGTATTGTAATTAGATGGGCTCCATTTGAAGTCATAAATAATGTTTCTTAATAGTATATAGATTTTATTTTTAAATAGGGTGACAGAAAAATAGAAGTCAAAATTTAACCTCACGGAACAAACAACTTCCTGTGCACATATTTCTTCTAGAAAATAATATTTTGATGGCTGCTAAAATGGCGTTGCCTTGTGAAAAGCTTTTATTTTTTAGTATTATCATTATTTTTATTTTTAAAAAAAAACAATAGTATATTTTTAAAAATACCTTTATCATTTTTTAAAACTAAATTTGTTTCACAAATCCCAAAGTTGAAATAAACAAACGCTTACTTCTTTTAGGAAGAGACTTTCAGGTGGACACTCCCTTAGCAACGGAAGGTAGAGCAGACAAGAGTAATACAGATGACCTGAGTACGGATGAGCTACCTTGCCAAAGACTGTATTCTCGCAAGGATTGAAATCTGTTGAAAATAAAACCAGCGGATCGTTGGGTTAAGGTGTGCAAAGAAAAAGTCAAGAACATTTTATGTTTTTTAAAAAAAATGACAACGGGTCTCTTCAGGAGAGCAACAATTCAAGAAACGGGAACCTATTTGATTGAAGGAATATTGAAGTGGCTCCGAATAACAAAGTAGATCTAGTTCCAAGGGAAAAAAATGTGGTTTATTAAACAATATAATTATTTCAGTTTGATTATTCCATCCGATAGTCTTCTTAGGTGATCAATTAAAAGAGATAATATCATATGAGGTATTTAATTTAATCGGATCTTAATCTCATATAAGTAATTTGATCTTATATAATCTAATCCCAGCAAACCGTCAAACAATAAATGAACTTTGTAAACCAAAGAGCTACAGCTACTTATGACGAGTTGTAAGTGCCGCTACTCTACTGACACGTCATTAATTCAGCCGTCGCTTGTGGAAGTGCGCACAGCATCAACATCGCAATCCAAGCACGAGGAATCTGATAGAAAAAAAAATAGACTCGTTGTTCTTATGAACTTTATCGCCTGTTTCAAAGTTAAGTATCTCTATGTCGTAAATTATACGTGAAACATAAACTCAAAACATTTTAAAGAAACACAAATTAATTAAAAGAGTTATATTTTCTATCAATACCTAATTAATATTTGAGTAATTTAAATTCAGTATCAATGGACCTATTTATATAATTTTATTTAGTCAATGTTTTTTATTTGTTAATTTCTTTCCTTTAAAAAAAATAAATAATGCACCTACCAACGTAGTCATTGTCAGACCAATCCTTAGACTGCACCACTTAGCACGCGACTGACTGACTAATGGTGCGGACTTACCACTGCCATTTAATATACGGTCGAACATCACTGCGTGGCCTCAATTTATTGTCAATCTATAAAGTTGTAAAATAACAACAAGTCAATAACTCATAACTCAACGGGTGTTAATGTGAGGGATGAGACCCTACAATAGCTAGTACTGCAGCAATCTGCCGTGGAAGAATAGGGTTAGCGGTGTGAGGCACCGGTTCAATTCCTCGCGTGTAATTTACGGAGACACACATTGCTGGGCGTAAAGAAGGCTTGGAAGTAATCGAATCAAACAAGAAGTCGATAATAATAGTTTGTATTGGGTATTACTAAAGTGTCGTTGTAAAGCATGAGCTTTTTCTACAGTAAAAAGAATTTTAGATCAAGGTACGGCTCAATAGAGGCGCTTTAATCACGAATTCTATGGAGCAAAACGAGTTGTAAAGAAAAACTAATGTTTTTGCATCTTGAAAGATTTTAAAGGGGTGAAATACGCCGATTATACTTTAGTAAACTCTAAAGCAAGACCATTCAAGCTGCGGACGCCACCGTAACAGATAAGAGTGAAGAGAGAATAGCCGGGAGAGAGATGAGGGGAAAGAGGAGGAGGAGACGATGCCATTGTGTCTTAGGAGCGGACATGTGCCATACCAACTCTGTAATTGTTGCTGTTAGACTGTGATTTTCATGCAAAACTGCACTAGATGATAAGTTGATATTGGTCTATGATTGTTGATGTAAATGTAATGTTGTGACGTTAATATATACTCGTTGATGTTGATCTAAGATTGTTGGAGTTGATGTAAGATTGTTGGAGTAGATCTAAGATTGTTGATGTTGATCTAAGATTTTTGTAGTTGATCTAAGATTGTTGGAGTTGATATAAGATTGTTGGAGTTGATGTAAAATTGTTGGAATTTATATTAGATTGTTGGAGTTGATCTAAAATATTGAAGTTTTTGCTAGATTCCCCGTGGTTCACAAGCCAACGATTTTCTTATCATTCTGTTTCCAAAGTAAATCATGTGACCTATTTTTGTCCCTTAACTGCAAGCATACTGGTAAATCCAAACTCCGTACACATGCCACCACTCTTTTACCTCCCTATTTACGGGAGTACGTTTGAATTAGAGCGGGCGAAATATGACAAAAAACGCCTTTAATTTATTTTTATCTGACACAGACGCTCCTACCATGCAGAAGAATACTGAAAATACAATTCTATTTTAAAGATATCCGATAAATAACTTCGGTTTTTTTCACACGCTTTAAGTACCGCAATAAAAGTTGTAGAGACCCGCCCCCTTCTCTACTCCAACCGGCGGCGTACAAACACCGCCATCTTGTTTTTATACTCGACCACAATTCAAAGCCAGCGGGAAGCAGATGATGACTATGTTGTTGGGTGAGTTAACGAAGAGCTTCCAGTTAAAAGTTATCATTGGCGAAATAATAACAAAAACTTAATCTCTTTGTCTATCACATTGGGACACATTAAAAAAACAGCATGCCACAAGTTAATAAATACCTTACAATTTAGAGTATGCTCGTTTGAATAGGAAAACACGTAAAAAGGCAGTTAGCAGATTTATGTTTGGAAGCTTAGGACAGGTACACTGTAATGAAATGAATTTCTGGTAGTGAAGCAAAATTGGATGGTGTTATAGTGGACATCTGGTAGTGAAGTAAAATTGGATGGTGTTATAGTGGACATCTGGTAGTGAAGTAATATTGGCTGGTAGTGGACATCTGGTAGTGAAGCAAAATTGGATGGTGTTATAGTGGGCATCTGGTAGTGAAGTAATATTAGCTGATGTTATAGTGGACATCTGGTAGTGAAGTAATATTGGCTGGTAGTGGACATCTGGTAGTGAAGTAATATTGGCTGGTAGTGGACATCTGGTAGTGAAGTAATATTGGCTGGTAGTGTGGTGGACATCTGGTAGTGATGTAATATTGGCTGGTAGTGTGGTGGACATCTGGTAGTGATGTAATATTGGCTGGTAGTGTGGTGGACATCTGGTAGTGAAGTAATATTGGCTGGTGTTATAGTGGACATCTGGTAGTGAAGTAATATTGGCTGGTGTTATAGTGGACATCTGGTAGTGAAGTAATATTGGCTGGTGTTACATGTGAAATACAAATATGTGCTGTCGCATCCCATCCCATCCCATGGGACGTTTCCCATGGGAACCCCATGGAAATAACATTCCTATGGACAAGCGTGGGTAAATAAATATCTTTCACCAACAGTCTAGAAGTGGAGAATTCAGACCTGCAGATAAATTCACATAAATGTTGTAAAATGTTGTTACATCGCGTGACGAGGTTAACCAACCAAAAATAGTTGATAGGAGGAGAGAAGGGATTGGAGAAACACATTCATCTCCGTAACCCAAACCCTAATCCTAACCACGCATGTTGATACAATGAGAGTAGTTCTTAGTGAGGAATATTATGATCCCTACTCCCCAACCACTCATGTTGATATTAGGAGTAAAATGAGTAGAGATACACCAATCGCTCCCCAACAACTCATGTTGATATTAGGAGCAATATGACTAGAGATACACCAATTGCTCCCTAACCACTCATGTTGATATGAGGAGCAATATGTCTAGAGATACACCAATTGCTCCCTAACCACTCATGTTGATATGAGGAGCAATATGACTAGAGATACACCAATTGCTCCCTAAACTTAAGACGTAGCTAGGATATTTTAAACCAGATTACCATTCTTTAAAGTTGCGCCCTTTTCTTAATTTATTTCCTTGTTCACTGGTTGTAATATAGCGTCAAAAATATCATCATTTAGACTTCGCTGAACCTCCACGCTCCGGGCCATACATGCCCCCGCCTCCACTACCCCTCACCTCCACCCAACCTTAATCCCAGGCCTTTGGGTTTCGCCCAACAAAGAGTGCACGATATTCAAACAAATGACATACGTTGTTTGTTTTTTTTGTTTGCTTTAAAATACTTTTTTGTCAATGAGAAATGTATGAAAGTCTGTTTTGCCTTTAAAAGTAGACGCATTACAATTAAACGTACTAAATTGATAAGCGCGTTCTTCATCAGGCAATACTACAATGAAAGCCTATACATGTCAATGAATAACATAATACAAGGGACGTGTGTCACGTGGGACGTGGCACCACAAAAAATGTGACTAGACTCACTAAATTTTTTAATAAAAAGGTTGATATCCCAAGCATGTCATTGTAAGAATGGTGGTTGATGATAGCACTTTAAGTAAGATAGCACTTTACTGCACACAGACGGCAGTCCTGGAGATAGGCTAGAGACTATGTTTGGTTTCTTCATGATAACACACTGCTGATAAGTTGTTGCGTGTTAAACGCACTTCGTTTAATTAACATTTTTTTTTCTCAAAGACATTCTTTGTTGGATGTGACAGATGCTACATGCTACATGCAGATAAGACTAGGACACAATCAAGTCAAAAATACTTGATTCTGCGTGTTAAAAAGCTGATCTAAAATGCAAACAAATAAGTTATATGTTGTAGTTGTTTTTTTTAAATTGAAGATAAGTGGGCCATGGTTTTAATTGACTGTTCCCTGTATTGAAATAACGAAGTAACTTCAATGATTAAATTAGTTGAAACAAACGATCAAAATAGTAGGCAAGCGACGAAACTAATTATATATCTGGTAAAGTGGTTGGGGGGGGGGGTCCATCAATGACGTTACTCGACTTTTTTGCCAATTTTTTACCCCCCCCTCCCTTTCCTTGTCACACTTCGCCACGAAAACATAGAACCCCTCCTCCCTCCCATATGAAATCCTAAATCTGTGCACCCCCCCCCAAAAAAAAAAGTGTGGGGGGAGATGTTGTATTTGAAAATGAGCATGTTTCATATGACTTTCTTGTCATTTTAGTTTGTATTTAATGTATGGCTGCACTCTAATATTGTCACACTAGTGTATCCGTGTAAAAATTCATTACATGAAAATTAAGAAATTGAATGTCTAAACCAGTGCTTCTCAAACTTTTAGTTATTGCGGCCCGTCGGGAATTTTTCTATTGCCCCAGGGAGCAGTGAACTCTATGAACTTTAATGATGTGGTAGCAAAATATAATTTATTTGTTTTTTTTAAATTATTTGTACATATTGAAAGAAATTAAAATATTCTAAAGGTATAGTGTTATTGCTGCAATTTTAGGTTTATAAGTACAACTTTTATCATTTCTTTACATCTTGCTTCTGTAAGCCTTCGGCGGATAACCCATGGACCGGCACCGGCCCGCGGACCACCATTTGAATAGCAATGATATAAACAACATAATTTAAAGAAAACAACAAGACAAAATAGATAGTCATAGTTATTGCCCAGCTTAAAATTTTTTTTTTTTTTTTACAATGTTAAAAAAATTAACCAATTATATGGAAAGGGATAAAAATCAAATTAGTTAAACAAACCACCCGGAAGGCAATATAATAATGTGTCTTATCTTAGATTATCTTATCTGTTACCAATGCTCCTTCTATACATACGATAAATGCGTCCTACGCTCATGTATGGGTTGTTTTTTTTTTAGCCCAGTATTCCTATTAGAGTTTTAAATGTTGGTAAAGTCTTGGCTTTCCTGGTTTCTTTAGGCAACTACACGCCGGTATTCCGGACGGGAAAGAACGGAAACTTGCGTGAGTTTGTTCTTGATTAGGAATACGAAATGTGTTTATATCCTTTTGTCTCTCTGAAGGCCGTATTAAGTTATCTGTGTGCAGTATTTCTAAATTAGAATTAATTTATTGAAATATAATTACTATTTTACTCTTGGTTCTTCTGTCCTCTAGTTGTTTCAAGGTTGAATGATTTAGCTCTTGGTGTTCTTCTTGTCAGTCAGTGGCGTCACTAGGAAGGTGCTGTGGGGGCGGGCCACCCCGCGTGACATTATCAGGGGGGGGGGTGACACCAAACTGTCAAATTCTGTATATTCCTGATATTTTGCACTGGAAAGCCCGGGGGAATTCAATGTGTTAAGTCGTGAGGGGGTGACACCACGAGCTGCCGCCCAGGGTGACACCAATCTAGCGACGCCCCTGTTGTCAGTTTCTAATAATCTCCAGTAATGAATCTGGCAGCTCCGTTTTTGAGTTTATCAATGTTTAGTTTGGTTGTTTGAACAACAGTAATTACTAGGGCTGGTACTGATTTTTAAAAAAAAAAAAGTTTGTTCGATTACTTAGGAAACCATGAAATCAATAATCGATTAATTTCGATACATTACAATTTTATAACACATAAATAGATCCCTTTAGGTAGCGATTCATTAAGTCGCGACATTTGTTAAGTCGCGTTAATCCCTTATTTTGTGACGTAACACAACAGATTCGTTCTGCAAAGCACGAAATAAGGAATAAACTGTTTTTTAAAAGTATGAACGCTTAAATTTAAATAAATAATAACAACACGAGAAAAAGTTTGTAAGCAACAAAAGATATACATTATTAATAAATCGGAGAACACAAAAGATTAGAAATATTTTCTTCAAAGTTGATCGGATTTTAATCGATCATATTAATTTTAATCGATTAAATATTTTAAAATAGTCACAATTTAACGGGCTCTATATTTATGCGTTATAAAAATATAGTTAATAAAAAATTCAGCGGCGGGGTAATGCGTGGGACCCTTAGCCGTGGCATGTGAACGCTGCATCACTTGCCAAAAAAAAAAAAAAACAACAACTGCTGCCTTGCAGATGGTCTTGGCTGACCAAAGGCTATGGAAGCAAATCCAGAAAATACAGCAGGCTGAAGTCGGAGACCACGGGCCAATCGGCGCAAAACTCGTGGCAAGCAAAACTCAATATTCAATATTGAGAACGAAGAAGAAGAAGAGTCGATTAAATCCCCCCATATTAATATAACACATTTTTAGCGCATTTTCGAGATGTCGAAATCGCTATTGCACCCGTTTTGTCCGTCCGTCATCACCCTTGATCACAGCATCCATAAGTCCTAGACCCATGATGTATATATGTTTTTTGTATGCCCTGACTTGCCATTTGTGCATCAACACTCAGTTACTCGATCCGTTAAAAAACCCCGTTAAAACTACCAAAAAATATTTCGAATCGAGAGGTAACACTGGCGCAGGGAACGGCCGCCATTGCCGGAAGTCGAATGCATAATCCTACAAGCATTGAAGAGTGGTGCGAAAGGGTGCAAAAGAATTAGTTGTTTTTTTTTAGTTGACGTCATTAGAATATGTGTAAAAGTTTAGAGAGTTTTACGTCATCATTTGTGGTGACTTGTAGTTGGATTAAAGAGAAAATAATTTTTTTTTAAAATGTAAAGAAATGACTTTAAAAAAAAAATGTCAGGTATATTCATTACACAAGAAAATTCATAAAAATATGTCTAAAATCTAAACACAATTACTGATAACTACATAATGCTGATATCTAACATAAGTACTGATACATAATACGAAAATGCGCTAACACGTCCTGAATTCCAATAGGGACCAGGCTTAACATGATTTTTTTTTTCGATATCAGTATCAGTCCCACTAATTCTGCATCAACTACAGCGGTTCTCGAAGTCTTATATTAAACATCAACCCGGTACCTGCAGTCACCCCCTAGTCCACTGAAGTTTTTGTTCTCCTCATTCACGCCGCTGTGCAGGTGCTTGAACACCCAGCCTTCCTCCCCCCTCAGCAGGTACACCCGGGCGCCACTGCTGCCCGGGCACGTGCACGTCGTGTAAGTATAACTGGACGCAACGTCCGTCCCCGTTCCCTCGAGGAAGGTTTTCCTCAACACCTCGCCCACAGACACCATCTTGCGACCCCCGTGGGGGTGTGACACGATGACGGTCAGACAGCCTTCAGCCTCGCACTTCTGGTACTTCCGGTTTACCGTGTCCCACGTGTCCCACCAGCGGGTCTGCATCCTTTCGACTTTCGCCAGCAGTTTGAGGTCGCACGTCTCGAACACCAGCATGCACCTGTCCAGCTTGACGTCACAGCGGTCAACCCGCCAACCGCCTAGCTTAACGGTCTGGCTGTCGTCGCCGTCGTAGAAAAACGTGAGGCTCGCGCTCCTCGCCTCCTCCTCGTCGAAGACGACATGCGCCGCCGTGTACACCTGGATTTCTCCCCAGGTGTGGGTGACCCGCCCCTTCACCTTGCACTCCCGACACGGGCAGGTGATGCTCAGACTGGTGTTTTCAAACAGGAAGACCCTCCACACCCACCCCGTCCCGTGGATTAAGTAACGCTTGCCCCTGTGCTCGTGGGACGGGTAGGGCAAGGAGGTGCCTGGGTAGAACTCAGGTCTGTCGGGGCTCGTGTAGCCGACCCTGACCCTTACGGTGACGTCGGCCAAAGACCTGACCAGGTCGACGATAACGCTGTCACGGTAGTCCTTCGGTAAATGATTTGTGTTGAACTCTGGGATGGGTATGAACTGGGCGTGGCCAGGGTTCTTCTTGCAGGCTGAGAAACTGGACGGCGGGTCAGACTCTGCGTTTTCTGAAACCTCGATCTCATAGACCACTGGAATATAAAACCAATAAATGACAGTAAGATATCAGATATTGTGATATTAAAAAAAACAACACTTTCATTAAATGATTGCTTAAAATTTTGAAATTAACACATTATTACTGCTGAAAGGAAAACTTTATTTATTCTGTGCTTCATAACGATAGACGAGAACGAAAAGAATTTCCAGAGCTATTCGCTGCACAATGTTAATACAAAATAATTAAATAATAAAATTACAATAAAGAGTAAATCTCTGTTTCAGATCAATCTGACATTTTGAAGCAGCGTCCACAGGTTTCAATAGCCGCGGCCTTCGGTGGGATTGTGGGGCTAGAACGCAGCCCAGCTGTCCTTATTTAGGCAAAAGAAGTCAGGCACCAATCCGGAGCTGGGTGGACTCAGGGACACTCCTTAGCGTTGGTATTCAGACACCGCCTTCACAGAGGCTCGAAAAATCTGATTGTCGCTCGACAACAGTTCGATAAATTCATTTTTTTAAAAATAGCATGCAGTAAAAAAAATTGAGATTATTTTTTACTACAGATCTAATATTTACAATTCACGTTTTAATCATTAACCTACACTTTATGTGTTAATCTAGAAGAAGAAGAGATGAATAGATTATTTATGTGTTAATATAGGGGCACGGTGGTCGAGTGGCAGTGCGCTCGACATGAGTACCGATGGTCAAGGTTTCGAATCCATGCGAAGGCATAAATTTGTTACCGGGGCCAAGGACGCCCCTAAATCCACCCAGGTCCAAATGTGTACCTAACTAGACAATAGTTAGGCGGCTGGGGTAATGTGTGGAACCCTCATAGCAGTGGCCTGTAAACGCTGCATCACTTGCCAACAGATCATCCTTCATGGTCTGTGGACGCAATTATCTTCTGCATATAAGAAGCGTCTGTGAATCTAAGATAAGATGTGAGTTTTATAATGCTGTAGATCTATATGATAATTGAACAAAATGTGAAGTGGTGTATTTATGATATACATTAGCTTTTACGTCTTTATATGTGTTTATTTTTTACAAGAATGAAATAAAACATGTTTTGTGTCTGAATGATTCAATGTTCATTAGATACATTTTAAGAAACTTTCAAGAAATTTGAGTTTTTTGTAACGTGGTACCTTTAGGATTCATGATGAGAATAAATTATCCTCCATTTGAACTTAAGAAAATCTGGCCAGTAATGTCGATAAGATTTGCCTTGTCGTTTGCCAAACTTTTGTTTGAATCTCGGCCAATCGCTGGAAACGGATTCACTCATCGAAGATGACGCCATGACTTAAACCTAGCGATCTTATCTCATAATTTAGTGACGCTCATTCTGTAGAGACAGTTACTGCGTCATACGCGTACCGGTGGTTCATGTCGGGTCGTGCAATTTTATTGGAGCTATTTCATGCTTGTCCTTGTGTATTTAGGCGACCATTCCACGCGCCGTTGCCTGACTGTCAGTAATAGGAACTGAGGTTTGTTTAGGTTGAAAGAACCAAATAATTAAAATAATATCTTGAGTTGCGGTAAGAGTCTGGAAATAAAAAGAAAAAAAAAATATTTATTTAAAAAATGTATAAAAGTATTTGAAAGAATAAGAAACGTTTCTCACAGACGACATACACAAAACATATTACCCATATTTCCCATTGGTCACATGCACAAAACCTAGTTGCTATTTTACCGACATGGGGCACAAACATATTTTCTGTTGTCCCGAATGGTCACACATAAAAGCAAATTTCCTTTTGTCCCCATATTTCACATACAACAACATTTTCCTACAGTCCCCTTTTTTGTGCGACGTCAATTACATATAAAAAGATCGAAGTTTGGAGATTTGTGCGGAATTATTTTAGTATTTTCTGGCTGAAAAGACAGTGGGTCTCAAGTCGAACTCAAAGAGACCCGAACAAAAATCGACTACGGAGTTTTTGAGTTTGGGAAATCGGCATAATATGTGCAAATTAATCAAGGGCAATGTTGATATTAAGAGTGTGTTGGGGAGGGGGCAGGCGGGAAGGCTTGGCAGGAAAGGGAGGATGTGTCTGATTTTTCATATGAAAGGAAGACGACTTAAATTTGAAATGCCAACAACTGCGAAAAAGCCCCCCCCCCCCACCACACACACACACTTGACTCCCTCCACAGTGGGGTGGGGGATGAAAAATTTTCCTTTTACTGGTTTCACAAAATTGTCATGTAAAAATCGACTTATGGAGGCTGGAAGCCAAGGATCCTCAAGTTAAGGAGATCCAAAACACATTAGTCTTGAGGAATTTTTGCCGAGACTTCACAAATAAATTCGAGATGAGGAGATTTTCGACTTATCCAGGACCGACTGTAATAATAACCATCAACATGTTGATAATTTCTCATGTACGACATGAGCGAACAATAAAATCACTCGTTTATTTTCATCAAATATAGACTAAGTATTATGGCGGCTGGGTAGCGAAGTCAATAGTGCGCTCGCCTCACAAGCTGAGGGGCGTGGGATCGAGCCCACGAATAGCCGCCATAAAATGTTGAGAAATGACTAACGCTAAGAAAGCCCTCCGCTGACCTGGAGAGGGATGGGCGCCGCCAGTGTCTATTAAGCCCAATAATGCTCTAATGGAAACATTAGAATCCCCTACGTCTTCTAAAAAAAAAGAGGATAAGGAATAAATAAAAAAATTATGGAGCGATTTACCACAGATGGATTTCAAATAAAACCTTTATCCCAGAAGCGCACGTTACAAAACTAATTCTCAATAATTTATGAACAATTAAATTTTGTTGTTACACAGACAACCTACTGGTGTCTTGATTGGCAGTGTTGATACACTGTTAAGGCCTGTGTTTTCCTTCTGCAAAACTTTCCTTTCTAGAATGGACAAAGTGAAGCAAAATTGTGTGACTAGAACAATGACTAAATAATCTGTAAATTGATATACGTCATAGTCGTAGAGCACTGCTGTGTAAACTAGTTTTTGTTTTTGTTTTAAATTGTCAGTGGGTCGTACCAGGATGTGTTCTCTGTTAGTGTTGTGAGACCCCCTGATTTGGTGAAATCCACAGAGATAAACAGAAAAGAATGACGTAATATATATATTTTTTTGTTTTCGATATTCACTACTTCTTTTAGGCAGCTGTAAACCTAGACCAGATGGATACATAGACTAGTCAAATACATAGACAGGGTATGTCTAGAGACGAGTTACACGCTTATACCAGTTAGAGACAGTTTGACACAAATACACGTTTGACAGACAGACCAGTTAGACACATAGATCAGTTAGACGCATAGACCAGTTAGACGCATAGACCAGTTAGAGGCATAGACCAGTTAGAATCATAGACCAGATAGGTGCATAGACCAGATAGACACATAGACCAACTAGACACATAGACTAGTTAGAGTCATAGACCAGTTAAACATATTTTAAAACCATACTAACAGTGAATTACCGTGTCATAGTTTTCCTTTAAAGTCTATGTAGCAAAAGATATTATGAAATTCGATTTAGTATATTCCGAGGAAAGGATGTATTCTATAATAGTAATAAAAAGTATAGTGTAAAAAAAATTACATGTACATTATAAATTCGCTTTTTTAAATCGTTTATGACACCCCCCCCCCACACACACACAAACATGTCACATGTTGGGCCGTTTTCTCACTTGTAGGCGTTAATTAGTGACCCACTCGACTCACATTAAAACAATAAAGTCCTGTATAACACTATTAACTTTAATCTAATACTAGAACTTATGTACACCTTTTACATAATATATATATATATATATATATCAGTGGAACGAATTCAGTACCTCTTGTCTTCACCTACACAGTTCTCTGACTCGCATAGCCATCTGGTATTCCATTCATCACGTGATATCTCTCTACCAATCACATATCAAATAATATCATGTGACAACACACAAAAACACAAACAAACATGTTCTCTATACTAACATATTTGCTCCTGAAAGAACTTTTTACCAAGTTTTGACTTGGACGATTTCCCCTGAAATCGCTCTATTTAAATTATAGTTAATGCATTTTTATTAAACATGATCAATAATAATCTCAAAAGTCAAAACGCTTAATTTGATATTTAAAAATATGTTTCATATTTTGATAACACAAGTGCACGGCAAAAACACACGCAGTCCTTATCCTCAAACTTAATTCACAACAGAGCATGTTCATTCCTACACCATCTGGCCATGAAACAAACTTGTGTTCGTATTTGTCACACAGATTAGTCCAAACACTCACTATAAAAAAGAGCGACCTGGAAAACAGCCGCTGATACCACTGCACTGTGTCGCACGGCGTACGGACGCCCTAGAGACATAAACAAGTGGAGCTAAAAAAAAAAAAAAAAGATCAGCTTTTATATTGGAAAACCCAGTCACGTGACCACGAAACGCAAGCTTCTATTTAAACTCTCAATTGTTCACCAAACTCATGCTTCAACGCTCACTTCAACCAATCCGTCATATTTAACTTGAGCTTTTATCAACTTCGCTAGACAGATGCGATTGTATTGTTTAATTGACTGCAACACGCATAGCATTTAGTCACTTATTCTGTCTGTCATTTAGTCACTCAGTCTGTCAGTTAGTCAATCAGTCTGTCAATTAGTCAATCAGTCTGTCATTTAGTCAATCAGTCTGTCAATTAGTCAATCAGTCTGTCATTTAGTCAATCAGTCTGTCATTTAGTCAATCAGTCTGTCAATTAGTCAATCAGTCTGTCATTGAGTCACTCGGTCTGTCATTTAGTCACTCGGTCTGTCAATTAGTCAATCAGTCTGTCATTTAGTCACTCAGTCTGTCAATTAGTCAATCAGTCTGTCATTGAGTCACTCGGTCTGTCATTTAGTCATTTGGTCTGTCATTGAGTCACTTGGTCTGTCATATAGTCATAATTTTAGTCACTCAGACTGGCATTTTTTAAGCTACCGCCCGGGTGACACCAAACCTAGTGACGCCTCAGGATACCGCCCCGGTTGACACCATGAGCTACCGCACTGGGTGACACCATGAGCTACCGCACTGGGTGACACCATGAGCTACCGCCCCGGGTGACAACATGAGCTACCGCCCCGGGTGACTCCAACCCTAGTGACGCCTCTGCCTACGATTTGACTGTAAGCCACGTTGATTTTATCTTAGCTTGAACTTCCTGGCTGCACTTAGGAAAGTAGGCGTGACGTTATGCTATGCGGGTCAAGGTTGGCTTTATGTCCTGTTTGGAAATTTCATCCACTACATTTCCCTGTGATGAAGCCAAGAATACTGAAATGAGCCATTAGACTCTGAAACGAGACATGCCTCATTCCCCTTTCTGCTAGCAATAAAACTCAATTCAAACGTAGAATTTGTTTTAAAATGATTTCATCAAAATATGTAAACAAATTCTCACACACAAACGCATAAAACCACACACACAAACGCTTAAAATCACACATATAAACGCATTAAATCATCACACACACAAACGCATAAAATCATCACACACACAAACGCATAAAATCATCACACACACAAACGCATAAAATCATCACACACACAAACGCATAAAATCATCACACACACAAACGCATAAAATCCAACACACAAACGCATAAAATCCAACACACAAACGCATAAAATCACACACACAAACGCATAAAATCACACACACAAACGCATAAAATCACGCACACAAACGCATAAAATCACACACACAAACGCATAAAATCACACACACAAACGCATAAAATGACACACACACACACAAACGCATAAAATCACACACAAACAAACGCAAAAAATCACACACACAAACGCATAAATTCACACACACAAACACGCACACACAAACCAAACACACACAAAAACGCACAAACAAGGAGACAATATAGATATAGAGCCCGAGAGGTGTTTATTTATTATATTACACAATCTCTATCTATAAATGATGACAAAAGGCCAGAATACATCCTGACTAGGTACAAGGAAATCTGTTCGGCAAAGCTCGGGTTAGTCAGCCCTCACCATGTGTCCCTCTTTGCCTTTTCACACACTCGACTCATGATGTACTAAATACTAATTGGTGTCTGCTGGACTATCTTATATTTTACAGACGCTACTTCTGTACACACGATTATTGCGTCCTACGTTTATCTATGGTTTGATATGCTTATCCATGGCGAATAATTTTTACAATTTACAATTTATTTTTGTGGTATATTTTTTCGATAAAGAAATCTGATCTATTACAGACGCTCCTTCTATACAGAAGATTGTCGCGTCCTAAGCTTATCCATGGTTTGAGTCGGTCTACATTTTCCCGGAGCTAATCCGTTCCCCGTTTAATTGCCTCTTATGTCTGTTATCTCAATCTCTTCTGTTGAAACAAAGGTTTCTGTTGTTTGAGGACCTGCTTTGTGATTTCTTGATGAGTGGAAGAACTTGTGTGAAACTAACTTTTGTTATAGTTGTGTGAGGAGCAATTGTGTAATGAGCAGTTGTATGATGAGCAGTTGTGTGATGAGTAGTTTTGTGACTTACTTCTGTTGTGAGGAGCAGTTGTGTGAATGCTACTGTTGTGTGGAACAGCTGTGTATGAATCAATATGTTTTAAACCAAAGAAGCTGCCCCCCCCCCCCCGCCAGCCTGACATCCAGAGGTTGACGTATAACTGATTTATTTTTAGCCCCTGACTCAGTAGGTGTCAGATTGTGGCCGCGAGGCGCCTGACTGCTTTCTCCACACCGGTGACGGCACGAAAATTGTTGCAGTCAATACATCACTAAACAGCGAGACTATATTAATATTAGTATTGAATGGCTAGAAAATCTGGGTTTGAATTTCTTTAACTGATAATCGTATCTTACATGCAAAGTATTGTCGTTATATGTTGTATTGAGGATATGAATGTTTTACGTTGAAGGAACTGATAATAATGTGTGATATAATTTTAATGTAAAGCCTTGTGTTCTCAGTTGGTTGCTGGGGTGATGTGCTATGTAAATGGTTGCTGGGGTGATGGGCTATGTAAATGGTTGCTGGGGTGATGGGCTATGTAAATGGTTGCTGGGGTGATGGGCTATGTAAATGGTTGCTGGGGTGATGGGCCATGTAAATGGTTGCTGGGGTGATGGGCTATGTAAATGGTTGCTGGGGTGATGGGCTATGTAAATGGTTGCTGGGGTGATGGGAAATGGTTGCTGGGGTGATGGGCTATGTAAATGGTTGCTGGGGTGATGGGCTATGTAAATGGTTGCTGGGGTGATGGGCTATGTAAAAGGTTGCTGGGGTGATGTGCTATGTAAAAGGTTGCTGGGGTGATGGGCTATGTAAAAGGTTGCTGGGGTGATGTGCTATGTAAATTATCAAATTATTATTATTCTTTTTATGAGACAAAGCACAGACTGTCTTACAGCAATCTCCTTTAAGAGAAATGCCTTGGATGTTGTTGAGGATTTCATCAGAAACACAATATTGTCCATGGAAAATGAAATAGAAATCAGAATCGGAAAGGCCGCATTGATAATGGTAAAGACTAAATAGTATGGAACAATGCGCAGCTCACTGATAGGACGAGAATCGTATTAACATCTTCCACTTACGTAGTTTGCGTAGGATCCTTCGCATCAAGTGGTAGGAGATAATCACTAATGTGAATGTACCCAGGAGGAGCCATATGCTGAGTGTGCACTCAATCCTGGGTTAGAGGCGCCTGAGGTGGTTTCGCCATGTCCACAGGATGAGCTCTGAGCGAATTCTAAGAGCCCAGCGTTATGGTGTTGTCGTGAACTGGCAACTGGTATTAGAAAATGAGGTCACCCATGCCTGCGCTACAAGAAGTTTGCAAGAAAGACAAGTCGCTGGCGCGGATCGACCAAAAACGTGGGAGACCATTGCTTAAGAGCGCATCCTCTGGCGGCCAAAAGTGCGTGAGGGCATTCAAGTAGCGGAAGCCACCTACGCAGCTAGGAGTGAAGAGAGAAGAGTCAGGAGAAAGGGAAAGGGGGTAAGAGGAGCAGGAGTCAGTGCCATCGTCCCTTGAGGACGGACGGATAGCATATATATGTATATGTATACTAGCAAAATACCCGTGATTAGCAGCGAAAAATTGGGATTGCAGTTAGCGATAGAACCCGTGTAATACTAATTCAAAACCCAATTTTTTTTTATTCCAGATCATGATGGATATAGGAAGTATATTCATTTCACTGTCTTTTCTTTCTGTCTTTCGTGGTCCGCGGAAAAAAAACTAAAGCAAAGTGTACTCAAAAACTTCCTAAAGAGAAATAGGAGAATTAGTGATTTTAAGTTTTTTATGTATAAGGAAAAAAATCAGGGCCACCGGCCCTACATTAGCGGGAATTTTAAAATTCTTTTTCGCCAATTTTCGTCATAAGAGGGTACCCAACAACTTTTCAAAGTTTCGTGCTTCTACCTACACGGGAAGTTGAATAATTAGTGATGAGTCAGTGAGGATTTATATTAGTATAGTATAGTATTAGTAGTGGTGTTGGGCCAGTCGTAGAAATAGCCGGACGTGGATTCATTTCCTTGTTGAGTTTTAGTCTTTTCATTATCGTCTGCGCGAAGAGTCCCAGCTGATCTCATCGGCAGACGGCTTGTCACAAGTTCAATAAGGATATCGGCTCCGTACAAGTGACGCATGTCACATCTATCTTGTGATACATCGTGATTATCTCCACTTTGCCTTAGACTTTCGTTTCAGAGCTTGAGTCTTTTTTTTTTTAAATGTCTTTGTTCTATTTTTGTAATCAAATGAAAGAAAATGTTTCCTGTCATAAACGATGAAATTAATCACGAGTTTCAAGTGTACATGTCTAAAATTGAGTAAGAAATGAAAGAATATTCTAGGTGCACTTAAATTGCTCTTTCAAATCAATTACTCAAGATGTTATAGACTATTTCATACGATCGCGATTGTTTATAAATTAGTTATTTTGAATATTAGAAAACGAAAACATGACTTTCAGTGCAATTTTTTTTAAAAATTGGTTATATAAAAACATCGATGCCGTATTCTACATTTATTGAAGGCCATCCTACATTTATTGATGGATTATCCTAGATTTATTGATAGTGATCCTACATTTATTGATGGATTATCCTACATTTATTGATGGTGATCCTACATTTATTGACGGCCATCCTACATTTATTTATGGTGATCCTACATTTATTGATGGTGATCCTACATTTATTAATGGTGATCTTACATTTATTGATGGTGATCCTACATTTATTGATAGTTCTCCTACATTTATTGATAGCCATCTTACATTTTTAATGGCCATCCTACATTTATTGATGGCCATCCTACATTTATTGATGGCCATCCTACATTTATTGATGGCCATCTTACATTTATTGATGGCCATCTTACATTTATTGATGGCCATCTTACATTTATTGATGGCCATCTTACATTTATTGATGGCCATCCTACATTTATTGATGGCCATCTTACATTTATTGATGGCCATCTTACATTTATTGATGGCCATCCTACATGTATTTGTGTCGATTCTCTCCAAAATGAGCACAAAAACATTTTAATAACCTGTCATTCTCGAACAATCTCACCAAATATTGGTCTTGTGAAGTTTTTTTCTATGTTTGATATCCTGCCACCCCTCGTCTCCTATAATGACTTCATCCGTGTCATGACTATCCCATTCGTTGTCTTATTTTCTAACCTTTTTTTCCTTCCACCATCTCTTTCTCGTTTTTTTCTACTTTCATTGTTTTCTATTTCCTTTTTTTTTTCACTAACCGTTTTTTAGTGTATTTTTTCTCGTTTCCATGCCCTCTCTCTACGTCTCTCTCTCTCTCTCTCTCTCTCTCTTTCTCTCTCTCTCTCTTTTTACCTTGCTCCTAATTTTCCTTCGCATTTCTTTTACCACAAATAAATATTCTATTTATTGATGTTTAGCTGTCCTTATTTTTTGTTACTGTTATCTATTATTTCCCCATTCTGAATTCTCATAATATTTCTAACCCTGAGAGACGTACATCAAACATTTTTTAGCCCAACAATTTTTTGTGTATGCATATGGGGGCGCTAAAAATTGAAAGATATGATCCCACGTTCCTACAAGCTAAATAGGGCGTGTCAGCGGTTCTGTGTTACAGCAGCGCTTCCACGCCTGGTTGCACCAACCACGAATAGGTTCCTCAGATTCTCTTAACGGATTTCTCTATGCAACTATCATGAGATTCAAACAGGGATTGAGTTTTTAAAAACTGCATGCGATCCTACGAAATAACAATATATCACCAACACATCAGAGAGGATTTCCGTGTGTGTCGGTTTGATCGTCATTGATACGAGGCGTCAGTTAAAAAGCTCTAGCAGAAGTTTGCAGTTTGGTTTCCCTTTTTATAAAATCAGCCACCCAACCCACGCCCACATTAACACCACTACTCAACCAACTCGACAACATCTGAGCTGGTGTTTTGGTTTTCCCGATTTTAAGTTTAAAAAAAAAAATACAACCAGAAGTTCAGTATGCGCACGCACTTTAACTGACCTTAATATTGTAAACGGAAAGTCAAAAGTAGGTCACGGATGAGTCTAAATTCACAGCGAGCGAGACCCAAGCGAATAACAAGGAGAGATAAGGAATATTCCGGGATATAACGATGTCATTTCTTGGTGACATAATTTGAAATGATTCGTTTCCGAATGAAAAATAATGATTGATAAGTTTTTGGCATAATTACAGAATGATATTTTTAGTTATCCCTGAGTCCACCCAACTCTGATGGCTACCTGCCATTAGTTGTCCCTGAGTCCAACCAGCTCTGATGGCTACCGGACATTAGTTGTCCCTGAGTCCAACCAGCTCTGATGGCTACCTGACATTAGTTGTCCCTGAGTCCACCCAGCTCTGATGGCTACCTGACATTAGTTGTCCCTGAGTCCACCCAGCTCTGATGGCTACCTGACACTAGTTGTCCCTGAGTCCACCCAACTCTGATGGCTACCTGCCATTTGTTGTCCCTGAGTCAACCCAGCTCTGATGGCTACCTGCCATTAGTTGTCCCTGAGTCCAACCAGCTCTGATGGCTACCTGACATTAGTTGTCCCTGAGTCCACCCAACTCTGATGGCTACCTGCCATTTGTTGTCCCTGAGTCCACCCAGCTCTGATGGCTACCTGACATTAGTTGTCCCTGAGTCCACCCAGCTCTGATGGCTACCTGACATTAGTTGTCCCTGAGTCCACCCAACTCTGATGGCTACCTGACATTAGTTGTCCCTGAGTCCACCCAGCTCTGATTGCTACCTGACATTAGTTGTCCCTGAGTCCACCCATCTCTGATGGCTACCTGACATTTGTTGTCCCTGAGTCCAACCAGCTCTGATGACTACCTGACATTTGTTGTCCCTGAGTCAACCCAACTCTCATGGCTACCTGACATTTGTTGTCCCTGAGTCCACCCAGCTCTGATGGCTACCTGACATTTGTTGTCCCTGAGTTTACCCAACTCTGATGGCTACCTGACATTAGTTGTCCCTGAGTCCATCCACCCAGCTCTGATGGCTACCTGACATTTGTTGTCCCTGAGTTTACCCAGCAATGATGGCTACCTGACATTTGTTGTCCCTGAGTCCATCCACCCAGCTCTGATGGCTACCTGACATTTGTTGTCCCTGAGTCCACCCAGCTCTGATGGCTACCTGACATTAGTTGTCCCTGAGTCCACCCAGATCTGATGGCTACCTGACATTAGTTGTCCCTGAGTCCACCCAGCTCTGGTGGCTACCTGACATTAGTTGTCCCTGTGTCCACCCAACTCTGATGGCTACCTGACATTAGTTATCCCTGTGTCCACCCAGCTCTGATGGGTACCTGACATTACTTTCCCTGAGTCCATCCAGCTCTGATGGCTACCTGACATTTGTTTTCCCTGAGTCCAACCAGCTCTGATGACTACCTGACATTAGTTGTCCCTGAGTTTACCCAGCTCTGATGGCTACCTGACATTTGTTGTCCCTGAGTCCATCCACCCAGCTCTGATGGCTACCTGACATTTGTTGTCCCTGAGTCCATCCACCCAGCTCTGATGGCTACCTGACACTTGTTGTCCCTGAGTCCATCCACCCAGCTCCGATGGCTACCTGACATTTGTTGTCCCTGAGTCCACCCAGCTCTGATGGCTACCTGACATTAGTTGTCCCTGAGTCCACCCAGCTCTGATGGCTACCTGACATTTATTGTCCCTGAGTCCACCCAGCTCTGATGGCTACCTGACATTAGTTGTCCATGAGTCCACTCAATTCTGATGGCTACCTGACATTAGTTGTCCCTGAGTCCAACCAGCTCTGATGGCTAAGTGACATTAGTTGTCCCTGAGTCCACCCAGCTCTGATGGCTACCTGACATTAGTTGTCCCTGAGTCCACCCAGCTCTGATGGCTACCTGACATTAGTTGTCCCTGAGTTTACCCAGCAATCATGGCTACCTGACATTTGTTGTCCCTGAGTCCATCCACCCAGCTCTGATGGCTACCTGACATTTGTTGTCCCTGAGTCCA
>MUZC01004346.1:539159-704600 GCA_002072015.1 Radix auricularia | reverse complement strand
AAAGTTTTGTGACGTACTTTTGGAGGGGGGGTCTACGATTTTGTGACGACGCGTGACGTAGGGGGGAGGGGGTAAAAAATCGGCCAAAATCGCGTGACGTCATTTATGGACGGCCCCTTAGCAACTTTGCACTCACTTTTTTCAATAATAAAAAAAGATTGTATGCAAATTAAAATTATACCATTTAAAAGTTTATTTTAAGCCCTTAAATTATATTAGTGTCTTTGGTGTTGACCTAATTTAAAATATTAAATTTGTCGCTGGAAAACAATCACTATAACGAATTTTGAGCGTCAGTCGAGCGATGGTTTTCTACCCTCTCTCAATAAACGCCTTTGTCGCAGCCCGTGATGCATGCAATTGCGTTAACAAGTAATGAATCGTGTGCCGAATTGAACACTCTTTAGTTTCGTATAAAAAACATTTTAAAATAGTATTTAAAATGTAAAAAAGTATAAAAAATTCCATTAAAAATCTAAAGCATTATACGTTTTTAACATAAATTGACAAGTTTGTTAAAATATCTGAAAAGCTTGTTCATTTTCCAATATAAATACGTAAACAACTTTTCATTTATTAAAATCTCTGATTTCGGCAAAACGAACAAAAAAAAACCTATATTTACGTTTCGAAGAACGTTTGGCTAGTGCAAGGAAATGGCTGAGTCCCTTGATGCTAGCGCTCAGACAGGGACAAACAAATTGACATTAGTCGATCTCAAAGGCTTAGTTGGTAAGTAATATTATTAAAATAAAACATATCTATAGTTCAACATTTTTTTTGGCAAATGAGTAGTTTTCACTAGTTAGTTTTACGATTCATTGTACAGTAACATTCACTTTGACTTTGAATGTTCGTTACTAACGTAAACCACTACTCCTACTTTGAAGTGAAATCTTTTTTTTTCTTTTTCTGACTGTTGATATAAAACTGAAGTATTTCCCCTGAAATATAATACTTTTATGAGTAATAATTAATATATTTCATAGTAATAAAATGATATTATTAGTCCTAAATTGTCATTTATATTAAAGGTCACGTGATCATAACTTTGGTTGCCAATGTAAACAATGATTAAAGAAAAGTCAAAATGTGAGGGACGTTGTTTTTTCGGATATAAATCACTTATGAAGAGATATACGAATTTTAACATTAAGCTAGAAAAATGTCTATAATATATGATTTATGTACAGTGAAATATTAATATGTGTTAAATTTTGTTAGATAATGGTGCTCTAAACAGGACTTTTCTGGCTAGAGAAAATGGTAGAAGTAGACCGTCACTGCCAAATTTTGTTATGAAAAACAAACTACTCCCACAAATCTATGTTTAAAAAGAGGAACATATTATGTCATGGGATGAGGTAAATTTAAAACTAATAATTTAATACTAATGATATTAATTATTTTAATGACTTTATTATAATTACTATGTTTATTTTAAAAATTAAAAATTATTTTGCTCTCTACTCCTAGTAAATTTAAATTTTAAAATTAAACTCTAAATAAATTGTCATTTTCAGCTTGAAGCCTGGCTCTCACTGATGAAACCAAGTGGCAACAAACTTTTCAATTTTGAATCAAGGAATCAAAAGTTATGGACAGTTTGAATTTAATTTCATCAGTGGACTATGTACATGTATTGGCTAAAATTTGGGGTTTTGATTCAATTAGTCTTACCCTTACATCCTTTGGAATAGAGAAAACATTTACATTCAACCAGTTAGTTTCAAAGTCTTCACATTTGAATTTGAAATGTGATGTCGACAGTCTGAGGTTTTTGTTGACTACTCATCTTCAAGCCAATAGTGTCTAGATATTTTAGTTTCATTAACAAAACTTTTAAATGTTTGGAAATTAATGCATTTATTAACATATATAATGTGCTTGTGAAATTTAAAGGTATGTTATATTAACTTGTTGTGAGATGTATGTTCAGCTCATATATTATGTATATTAATAACATTTTCTTATTATTGTGGTTCCAATAACATGTGTTAACTACCTTTTTTTTGTTATAGTCTTATAGTGCAAGTTTTTTTTGCTATGTTAAGTCCAGATAAACCATTGCACTTTTCCCACATGATTATATCTTACATATAAATGGAATGGCCTAATTAACTCTGTGCACTGTTGAAAGCCATGTTTTTTTTTCTTTATTTTAATGTAAATATTTCAACTGTAGGACAAATGTTTATTTAACAAATTTTTGAAAATGACAAAATTTTCACTTTTTGAGAACCCTTGCATATTTTAAACCTGACACATATTGTTGATATTTAGTTTATAAGTGCACATGCTATTTCATTTAATAGAGCTTTAGCCAACCTAAATTTTGATATCAATATCTGTCTTCTGGGTTAAATGGCTGATTTTTTGCATATTTTTTTTAAGTTACAAAATTCATGAATTTTTCCTCAATTTTTGATTTTTTCAAAAAACGATGCAAAGCAATTTTTGTGTTAGTAAATTTTGATGATCGATGTATTTTATATCCATGAAAAAAATTAAGTTTGTTCTCTATGTATTTATGGTTGAAATGAAAGTGACCAAGTGGGTTTAAGTAGTATATATTTTCAGATATAGCTTTTCAAAAATGGCACTTTTTAGGGTTGCAAAAAAAACAAGAAAAAAAACTGAAATTCAAATGTTCATAACTTTAGTATTTATGAAGATATATGAACAAATTTGGTGTCCCCAGTATTAGAATTGCTAGTTCTTTAAAATAAAACAATTATAAAAACCCATTTTGAAATTTCAGTTTGTGGTACCTACTCCAAGGATAGCAAGTAACACGGTTTAAAGATTGGAAACAAATAATTACATGAAAATATTTAAAAGATATGTATATACATATATTTTTTTTTGCAATAAAAATCACCTTTCTCTGTTTATTAAAAAAAAACAGTGCAACTATTGAATATTTGCGTCTTTCTCGTTACGTTTTAGCAGAGGCATAACAACGACTTGGCATCGGGGCATTGTTACGCTCTGCCACTCTCACTCGTAGCCCGTTGACATATTATTTATCTACTAAGACAACCGTCTAAGATCTCACTGGAACATCCGAACTAGTCGCCACGATGCTAGCAATGACAAACTCTGATAGTTCAAGCAGAGACTTAGACAGAGGTTACGAGGGAAGAATGTTGATGAGGAGATTTTGCACTGGCTAAGAAATGTTATTAGAAAAGGGAAAGCAACTCTTATTTGTTAAAAACAGCTAATAATGTAGGATTACCGCCCATACCTCAATTTGAATTTTTTTTTTTTTTTTACAAAATTTCACACACTCACAAAATAAAACCCAAAACAACAACAGAACAAAACAACAACAACAAAAAAATAATGATATAAATTTAAAAGATAATAAAAAAACAAACAAACACAAAAAAAAAGAAAAGAACGTAATTTATTTATTTTTTATTAAATTATTTAATACGTCAATCTTAAATTAGGGCCATTTGTCTGTAAGTTTCATTAACCTGTTTATACCAAAAGAGATTCTATATTTTTTTTTTTAAATTTCTCGACACATACATTTTCAAAGATATAAGTCTCACTTTCTGTATGAGATAAACTTAAATAAAACCAATGACATAAAATATCATGTACTAAAGCTCAAATCTTTCTAGGGTCGTTTACTGGCGAGCATAAAGATTCCTAAGTATGAGGACTGGTTGTTGACTTCTGCTAGACCTTCTCCTGACAGAGTTATCCGAAGTTTATCGTTAGCGTTTACAAAGAAAATGCCACCTGTGAACAGAGAACTGAGTATTAATTTGATCACAGTTATCTATTTTATATACGTATAATAAGAGTTATTAATAATACTTATGAGGAGCATAATTTCAAAACCTACTTAGTCCCTTTTTAGAGTTTAAAAATAAAAAAAATTAAAAATTTAAAAAAGTGTGGGGGGGGGGGGCATTTATGTTTGAACCATCTAGCGATGAGGAAAAAAATAAACAAGAAATGGGCAGCAACTCATTTCCCCGCTCACCAAAATCGACATCAGATTTGAGTTTACCCCTCATTACAAAACTAACGATTGTAATATTTATATATTCTATATTAAGTTAAAAATGAGCGGTAAATAGCAGATCTATGCGTTAATTAAAATTGAAGCTAACTACAATGTTTTGTGTTTTTAAAGAAGTAATGCATGTCATATCCATGAGAATGTTACTCTCGATCCGCTGTTCATGGTTGAGATATCTGTGGATGGTTTAGATATCAGTGGATAATTTAGATATTTGTGGATGGTTTAGATATCTGTGATGGTTTAGATATCTGTGGATGGTTTAGATATATGTGGATGGTTGAGATATTTGTGGATGGTTTAGATATCTGTGGATGGTTTAGACATTTGTGTGTGGTTTAGATATTTGTGGATGGTTTAGATACATGTGGATGGTTTATATATCTGGATGGTTTATATATCTGTGGATGGTTTAAATATCTGTGGATGGTTTAGATATCTGTGATGGTTTAGATATTTGTGGGTGGTTTAGATATCTGTGGATGGTTTAGATATCTGTGGATGGTGTTGAATACCTCCCCACCCCCATTTAGAACCTCTGCATTTTGAGAACCGTTGAGGGTAGGGGTAGGTCCATACACGCAACAGGGACGCTGTCCTTGAGATGGACAAAGATCCATGATGGACCATGGAATATTCCGTAGCATGAGTATAGTAAAGGTTGGTCGAACGTTCTCGAAGCCATGCATGTCAGTGCGTGACTAACAGTTGGTACACGCCACTGACCAATCACATGAGAACGTTTCGGTCAAGCCACGCTACAGTAGAGGCCTATATAAACGGTCACTCAACCTTACAGCGGTCTCTTTCTCAGCATTTAGCAGTACACCAGGGTCGGCGGGTGTGACTGAATGAATCCGAGTAGAGCCTAGCTGAAGTCTGTTCAGGTTTGAGCTAACTAGGTTTGAGATAGGCAAATGTATTTGTATAGGTAGTATAGCCATTTATTATATGTATGCTTTTATTATGTTATCACTATCTTTAGTCTTTAGTTAATTATTGATATTATTATTCCAGCTAGTTAGNAGTGGAGCTAGTAGTGGAACTAGTCAGTGGAACTAGTCGGTGGAACTAGTCAGTGGAGCTAGTCAGTGGAGCTAGTTAGTGGCGGAGGAACTAGCGAGAAGAAATCTCAGACAGGAGATCAAGAGCTAAGAGGAGGGGAGCAGGTGGCAGTACCTTGAAGAAGCCAGTGACGAGGGGGAACGGGGGCCGAATGCCAGCTGACCACAGAGCGGAGCTACGCTTGATTGGCCAGGCCGGAGTCCAGCCTTCCAACCAGTCCTTTGGCCACGCCCAGTCCACGAGGGACGTGGGGATCATTTCAAATTATTAGCATAAAATTCATAGACGTAGATAGTCTTAGATAGTGTAATCCAGTATATGTTACTAATGATTTCCATGTATATATGTATATATCTTTAATATATTAAATATTTATATCTTTGTCACTTTTACTTAGGTGTTACGTTTTCTAATTATTAGTGATATACTTTATGTCGTTTAGTTATTTTAGTATTACTAGTTTAGACTATAGAATAGTTAGAGTTAACTGTACCCTAGACACAGTACTCAACAGTTGGGAGCTCTGCGTTTGTGCGAGCACACACCCAATATTCAATCGTGTGGACCCGCTCTGTATGCAACAGTCGGGCCACAGAATATTCAACATTGGGGACACCCAAGAACCCAACATTTGGGAGCCCGTCCACAAGAATTCAACAGATGGTTTAGATATTTGTGTGTGGTTTAGATATCTGTTGATGGTTTAGATATCTGTTGATTGTTTAGATATCTGTGTGTGGTTTAGATACCTGTGGATGGTTTACATATCTGTGATGGTTTAAATATCTTTGGATGGTTTATATATCTGTGGATGGTTTAGATATCTGTGAAGGTTTAGATATTTGTGGGTGGTTTGGATACCTGTGGATGGTTTAGATACATTTGTGGGTGGTTTAGACATTTGTGGGTGGTTTCGATACCTGTTGATGGTCTAAATACTTGTGGACAGTAGATAACTATGGATGGTCTAAATACATGTGAATGGTCTAAATACATGAGGATGTCTAAATACACGTGAATGTTCTAAATACTTGTGGATGTTCTAAATAACTGTAGATGGTCTTAATACCTGTATATGTACTAAATATATGTGGGTGGTCTAAATACATGTGGATGGTCTAAAAACTTGAGGATGTCTAAATACATGTGGATGGTCTAAATACCTGTGTATGACGTCTCGGCACTGCGGTTACAGCTAGGACAGCACGTGTGTACAGATCTCAGCAGCACACCTGTGTTCATTGGATGGTTGGGACTCTCTCGATTAACATAGTGAATCCACGTCTGGTGAGTGATACAAGTACCAAGTCAATAGTGTAATGTTAACAATTAACATAGTGAATCCACGTCTGGTGAGTGATACACATACCAAGTCAATAGTGTAATGGTAACAATTAACATAGTGAAACCACATCTGGTGAGTGATACAAGTACCAAGTCGATAGTGTAATGGTAAAAATATTAATTATTCCAAATATTTCCAATGATAGCAATGTGATTATATTCAAGAAGTAACACCATAACAAAAATAGAAGGGAGCTTTTTAAACTGACGTCGACTAACGAAGTGAAATATTATTTATAATTTATAATTTAAACTTTTGTTTAAAAATAACTTTTTAAACTTTAAAGAAACAAAGAAATCAGAAAAGAACATCTTTTAAAAAAAATAACTTTTTAAACTTTAAAGAAACAAAGAAATCAGAAAAGAACATCTTTAAAAAATAATTTTTTAAACTTTAAAGAAACAAAGAAATCAGAAAAGAATATCTTTTTAAAAAATAACTTTTTAAACTTTAAAGAAACAAAGAAATCAGAAAAGAACATCTTTTTTAAAAAATTAACATTTTAAACTTTAAAGAAACAAAGAAATCAGAAAAGAATATCTTTTTAAAAAAACTTTTTAAACTTTAAAGAAACAAAGAAATCAGAAAAGAACATCTTTTTTTAAAAAATTAACTTTTTAAACTTTAAAGAAACAAAGAAATCAGAAAAGAATATTTAAAAAAAAAAAACTTTTTAAACTTTAAAGAAACAACGAAATGAGAAAAGAACATCTTTAAAAAAATAATAACTTTTTAAACTTTAAAGAAACAACGAAATGAGAACAGAACATCTTTTTAAAAAAAAATTAACTTTTTAAATTTTAAAGAAACAAACAAATCAGAAAATAACAATTTTTAAAAAATTAATAATTTTTTAAACTTTAAATTTTAAAGAAACAAAGAAATCAGAAAAGAACATCTTGTTAAAAAAATCTAACGAATAGCTAGCTACCTGGTACGGAAAATCCCTGGAATTGTTGTTGAGAAATGTTCTAAACTTTATGCTAGAGTATATATAATATAGACCTGTTGATAGAATATTGGGAAAAGGGAATTTTTTCAATATAAAACTTTAAATAATCATTTTTTTGAAAAAAAGAACAGCCTGATAGTTAAAATTTGTCTAAAAAATTGTATGAATAAAAAAGAATCGGTGAAACTTTTTTAAAAAGAATAATCTAAAATACTGATAAATTTAAAAATACACTTAGTCAAAAATAAAATATTCAAGAATTGAGCCACCATTGAACCAACCAGACATAAGCCAATTTGGTAATGATGGCTCTAGAAATACGCGCAAGGTTGTATAACGTAACCAACACAGGTCTGTCTAATAGTTGGTTTTAAGTTTAAGGGCCATGAAAAATGTTGACAAAAAATGAGACCCATGAAAAATAAATGTACTCTAGACAAAAGTTTGGCTATACACAAAACTAGGCTGTGATATTAAACATAAAACAAATCTCTACTCAACACCAAAGGTTGAAATCTAAACACATAAAAAACTAAGTAGTCTAAATACTAGACTTGTCTGTACTCTCAATATTAGACTTCTCTGTGCTAAACACAAAACAAAGCTGTACTCTAAACGAAAAACAAGGCGGTACTCTGTATGCTAGGCAATTCTGTATTCTAAACACTGGACTTGTATGTATTCTAAACACAAAATAAAGCTCTACTCTAAATAAAAAACTAGTCTATACTCAACACAAAAGGTTGAAACCTAAACACAGAAATACTATGTAGTCTAAATACTAGACTTGTCTGTACTCTCAATATTAAACTTGTCTGTGCTAAACCAAAAACAAGTCTGTACTGTAAACACCAAATCAAATTGTTAGTACCTACCATCGTACTGTAAGACAAAACCTTCACTAGTGACTGTGACTCCTCGGTGGTGATCACTCGGGGACAAGTGTGTGGTGTTTAGTGGTACTACTATGTGGTTGTTCTTGAAATCAGGGACTGCAATTGTATAAATAACGAAATAACGTGAACCCTTTGTTTCATGTGTTAACATTTGTTTTGTGATTAGTCAGTGTTAACTTATGTTTTGTTTGATAACTCAGTGTAAGGTAAATGGCGTTTTATTATTATTATTTTTTAATGTAATTCTTTAGTAGAATATAAGAACTAGTGAAATTGATTTAACATTTCCTTTAAGTAAACTCTTGCCGGTTTTTTCTTTTAAAAAAATATATCCAATGTAATCAGTGTAAACAGGTTTACTTCCGCAGATGGAAGTAGGGCTTTTCCTTTGATTGCATTATGATGTTATTATGAGCCTAGATTCAGAGGCGAAACAACAAATTGGCATAGTTGTCAAGAGTGCCGAGGGCTAATCTTTGAATGTTGAATAAATTCTGTTTAATTTATTATTTTATCTATTTCTCCAGGGCGCCAAAAATGAATTAGGCAAGGGCGCGGACTAGTCCTGCATTCTTATTAGAGTTTTAAATGATGATAAAGTGTTTGTTTCCCAACGGGAATAACTCAAATCTGTATTTATTAGTTCTTGAATACGGAATAAGAAAGGTGTTTTTATCCTTAGTGTCTATCGGACAAAGCCTTGCAAACCCTGATGTGTAATGTACCAGGAGTTGAGAGCGTTCAAATGTATAACTGGCTGACTGTAACAAACTGTTGTAAAAATTTATAAATTATGTTGATCCGTGATCCATATTTAGAAAGAAACGATAAGAAAAATCAAAGAAGCTAACGAAAATTCTGATGATTTTATCTAACGCACATTAATTCTATCGATCTTAACAGTTCGTTGTAATGAGATTAATTGATATCGAAATGCTGATAAATAATAATAATAATAAAATGATAATTTATATAGCGCTGTATCCCAGCAAGGAGACAACAATACATATATAAATAAAAAGAAACATTCATAGCATATTAACTGTAGAGTCAGACTTGTTTATAGTTATACTGTCATTTAATTGGATAGATTGTTTTACACAAGTAGATATACGACCATTTAGTTAGCATATGAAACGCATCAACGTACATCGCGTGTCTTATGACAACGAAATAATCAGCTTAAGGCCAGTCTGTGACAAGGTTATGTCAGTACAGGTCAGTCTGTGACAAGGTTATGTCAGTACAGGTCAGTCTGTGACAAGGTTATGTCAGGACAGGTCAGTCTGTGACAAGGTTATGTCAGGACAGGTCAGTCTGTGAAAAGGTTATGTCAGGACAGGTCAGTCTGTGACAAGGTTATGTCAGTACAGGTCAGTATGTGACAAGGTTATGTCAGTACAGGTCAGTCTGTGACAAGGTTATGTCAGTACAGGTCAGTCTGTGACAAGGTTATGTCAGGACAGGTCAGTCTGTGACAAGGTTATGTCAGTATAGGTCAGTATGTGACAAGGTTATGTCAGTATAGGTCAGTCTGTGACAAGGTTATGTCAGGACAGGTCAGTCTGTGACAAGGTTATGTCAGTACAGGTCAGTCTGTGACAAGCTTACGTGAGAAAAGGTCAGTATGCGATATGATTATGTCAGTACAGTTCTGTACGAGCATGGGAAACTTGTCTTCTATTTATGCGGCTGTTTTTTTAAGGGTTCAATGTTGTTATAGGGATACAAACCCTTAGAATGCCCGCCGTCAAAATGACGTAAGCACTCCCTCCTAGTGACGTCTCATGTTTAATAAGTCTCGATACTAGTGTAGAATATATGAATATTTGAATTCTGAGAACGCTCATTAGACATTTATCGGTAAGCTGATAAATCCTCTCCATATTTTGAGATATTATTGTTTCTTGATATTACATGTATTTCTGGCCAGCTCGCAAATCCAAAACTAAGTCTAGTTTTGTTTCACCAAACCTTTATATTATTAATACATTGAAAGCTTGAAGGTTTCCATTATTACTATCTTAGTTTCACCTTTTCCAGAGACCGCAGTGAAACAGGGCTTTAGACCAAATAGATTTTATAGCTTTTATCACTGGCACATAGGCCTGTCAACGGGTATCAGATTACCCGGGTAGTAAAATTCCGCCCGGGTACCCGTAAAATGTAACTTCAATGTCTATATTAACGGAGGCATAACTGCAGCACTCCCATTCGGCTTTTTTCCTTTTTTTTAAATTTTTTTTTTTCTTTTTTTTTTTTTCGAAATAATTTTTCAAATGAAAATGTTTGTTTGAAATAAATGCAGTAAATTACATTTAAGGAGAAATGTCTGTCAACGGGAAATGTATTTAAATACATCTTTTTCTCTCAACGTGAAACAGAAATCGCAAACACAACAAGTTTTTGGCGCTTTAAAAGAATCATATAGATAAGGAAAATAAAAATCCTCTGCCAAAAATAAAATGTTAGAGATAAAAGCGGCGTTTGTTAGTAAAACAAATCCCTTTTGTGACAGTAACTTCGCTTTGAAATACGCCGATTGATACTAGCTAATTTTGTTTATCTACCCCCTCTCTCCTCCCTTCATTCATATAACCCACACAACTTTTTAAAAAAATAAAATAATTTTTTTAAAAAATAAAGTTAATAAATTTAATCAGTTACTAACAACTTCAAATGGGTAATTCGTCGGCCGTGGGGCTGGACTGCATAGAGATGAATGATGCCGTGTTTGGTTTTGTTAATAAAAACCTCCCTGCTTTAACATTAAAGATACTTTGAAATACGCCGACATAGGATTTCCGATTTTAGACGTTGTTTATCTAATAATAATAATAATAAAATGATGATTTATATAGCGCTGTATCCCAGCAAAGGAGCCAGGCTCACAGCGCTTTACATGGAAACAAAAATACATATATACCCCCTCTCCCCCCCCCATTCGATTGTGTTTTGCGTGTTCGTTACCACGAGTTTCCCCAATTTTAAAAAAAAAAATAATACACCAAATTGGGTATTTTTTAAAGTCAATAAATTAGTTATTAACAGTCAAATAAAATAACATGACGTTTTGCACCTACGGAGGAGGCGATCATACATTTGTAACGAATAGGTTGTGTGTTTTAGAAATGTGACGTCACATCAAAACGTGCAACTTAAAATGAAAGTTCCACTTAAAAACTTACATGCTTACAATTTATTCATTGACGATTTACATGGATTTACACGTGTATCGATTTAATAGAGTTCAACTTAACATTAAATACAAACTTAAGTGACAATAAAGTTATTTCACAAATGCTCATTTTCAAAAAGGAGGTACGGCTTTTATGGATGGGGGAGGGTGCGGCGGCTGCTAATCTTTGTTCTAAGGGGGTTTTAAGTTTTTGTGACAATGGCGGGGGTGGGGGGTATAAATCAGCCAAAATCACGTGACGTCACTTTAAGACGTCGGCCGTGTGGTTACTGGGAGAAATAAGGGGCATGGAAGGTGGCTAGGTTGCATAATATAGCTGTATGACGGGGAAAATTACGCGATGTTTTGAACAAAATTGACAGCCCTACTGGCACAAAGAAACTATCACCTCTAAGGTGTTTGGCTCTCAAACTCTTTGTTGAATGATAACATGAAATTCAAAATCTTTGCTAGTATCTTCACTGACTTTGTTACAGATACGTCTTGCTAGTCAACTGTGCTCACCAGTCATGCAGGGACATCATCAGTAATAAGTACAGAGATTGTTTGCTTGGTAACTGAACGTAATAAATAGCAGAACAAAAAGAACCAGCTACATTTGTCCCCTTTGTTTGGTCATTAAGACTAAAAGTCTAGTAACTATTTAAGAATAAAATTTTATTGACTTTTTACATCCTTTGAGATACTCAAGACACTAAACAATTTTAAAAATAAATATAATATCTTTACAGAAATTATAAAGTCCGTCAATTAGTTATTTCAGATGAGGCCGCGGGGCAGTTAAAATTGCTTCGTGGGCCGGTTTTGGCTCGCGGGTCGGACTATGGACACTCCTGTTTTAAAATATTAATAATAATATAATTGTAGGCTTGCTACAAGCGGAGAAAATTCCCCCTGAATTCTTAACTCTAAACAGCAGAAATTCACTGATCTTTACATAGCAAAATCAAAACATGGGATAGTGGTGATGTAGCTGGTTAAACATCCGGTTTGGTAGGTTTCGGGAAAGTTGTTGCTACATTTAGACCTTTGGATGGAACTGGTTCTTAGATATATCAAGTCAAAATAATGTTTACCTTAAAAAAAAAAGAGGGAATGTTAAGGAAAAACTATACAAATTCTTCGGAAGTGATAAACACCTTGCCACCCGCCCCCCCCCCCTTTTTTGTACAATTATGATATCGACTGTATTCAGCTGGCTACCTTTACAATTAAATTAGAGAAAAAACTGCCGCCTAGGACTTCTCCTTAAACAGTCAGAAGATGAAGACGTTATGAGCATCATTGGTGAAAGACTTCTGACCTCACCTCAAGTCCATTATCGGCAGCTGAGTGATGGTCACTTGTCCCCATTGACGTCGGCTTACAGGTTAACTTTAATGATATCGTTGAAATGAAGCAAAGGCTGAAGTTAATGCTGAATGTGACCTTTTGATAAACAAATTGTAAGCGTTCAAATTATATCACAGTTTTTTTTCTACTCGGGACCTTGAATATTCAAACTTCCTAGAAGACACCATAAAATTATCAACTTCGAGATGAATTTTGATATCTTTTTTTTTCCTTAAATTAAAAAAAAAAAACTATTTAAAAATAAACAAAACAGATTGCTTCTTGAATTATTATATTTATAATTTGACGGTTATAATGTTATATTTTAGCTGACCTACATTGAGTTGATTGTGATGTTCCAATACACTTGTGGGCGGTGACAGGAGAAGAAACTAAAGTTGATTTGTAGTTACTCCGCCTTTTCGTATCTAGATGATAATAACATGCATTTATTGTTACAAGTAACAGCATCAATATGTTATTGATTTAGATCTTTAGCCTAGTTTTCAATCGTGTCAAGATTTTTTCAGCATTAAGTAAAATAATTATCGCCTTAAAAAATCACATTTTTTATTCATTGATATGTTCATTTCTAGTAGTAATTTCAAAATTGATAGCCTATTTCTTTTTCTTTTTTTAAATTACCGGGTACACAAATATTCAGTTATGTTATAGTTATTTAACCCCATTTAAAAATTTACGGAAAAATACCTTATTAAATACCTTATTAAAATGCAATTAAAATATCAAGTTATTTACACGCAAGGAACAATCAATTAAATATTCATATACTAAATACTTTTTTAAAATTAAAAATTCAAAACGCACAGTTAAGCATATGTCTAGAGAGTAATTAAGGAACTTACCATACAATTTTAAAACTTGTTGGATTATGTCAAACGGAATTGTTTCATGCCTACTGAGTTATGAAATCAATAACAGTGAGAAAATTAATTGCATTTATGTGTTTTGTGATAACATATATTTCAGTAGGAAATATGATTAACTATTGGTCTAATTACATTCGCAGTGGACGGTTTCTATAAGGATCAATGTAATGTAAATAAAAGGAAAAGGTAAGGTTTTATAGGCGATTCTATATTGGCGATTGAGTTACTAAGATAATAGAGAGTATGAGGTAATGATTCAGTGTTGAGTAAAGGTAGGTTTTTATTATTGGCTTAACAATAACAACAAAATATCAGATGTGTTTTGTTTTTTTGTGTTGTGTAAATGACGTCAAATGAGGAGTTCACGAATGTCTCCCTCTACACGGGAGCTAAGAGTTGTGCTTCTGCAAGGATGCAATCAATGATTTCGCTTTGTTAAAAATTGATTTCTTTAGAATAAATATTAAATCCATGATATATGGTATGGAGTTTAACATCACTGAGGTTCTTACGATTTCTAAAGAGGCAAACAATTCTTGTGATAGTGTATTCTTGAACAGGACAATCCTAGCCAAATCGAGTTATATACTCTTGAACAGGACAATCTTAGCCAGCTCGAGTTATCTACCTTGAAAACACCGAACCATTTTTGTACTTACTTTTCATAATAATTTTTACTATTATCCTCATTAGTTTCGATCTCTCTATAGTGACTTGTTCTAAAAACCTATTGATGAAGAAAATAAAAATCAGTTAGACTCTTTCGTATATATATTTGTATAAAACTGGTGCTTTTTGAATACACGTAGCTTTACCCTCTGGTTTTCTAGTATTTCCCTTTAACCTTTTGCAATCATCAATGTGCTGTAGACACAATTTTCATAGCTATGTTTCCAATCATCTAATCGATATAACAACGTCTTAGCTGTCGATTATCCATCAAAATCATGTTAAAAGCTGTAAGTCTATTTATTTGTCTTTCTCGAGCTACATTAGTGGTCATAAACACCATATAACTTACATGCTTCATTCTTTCAAGTTTGAATTTTTTTATTTATAAACTATATACATTATCACACGTTTCATTTCCTATTTAGATTAAAAGATTTTTAAAATCTAAATCAAATTAATATTTACCATAATTTGAGAAAAGCTAATTATAGCTATCACCATGGCGACAAAGTTTATAGATAAACTAAAGATGTCCCTGAAGAAGATATAAAAAATGTATATTGTTATTTAATCGTATATGTAGGCTATATGTAACGAACGTTACAGTTATACATACATATATTGTTTTCTTTGCTTATCAATTGTTTATGTTACGTGTTGCATTTTATTAGAGTTCCCCTTCTCCCTCACCCTTCATATTTTTCAGGATTAATATTTTTGGTTGGGAAAGCTGTTCCCATAGAAAAGACAAAGCACGAGCAAAGAAGCAATGGACTACATAGTTACAGTCTTATATTATTAGCTGCTAGCAATCTATTTATTTAAATGAACGCTGGTTGGACAGTCTTAATGGGGGCCTTGCACAGCTTCAGCTTCAGTTACCGCGACACAAACTTACAGTCTACACTCGTCCAATGGACAACTTTTTTGCTCGTCTTGCTGCTCTTCCAAACTTAACACTTCCATGACGTCACCATCACTCATGAGTGCGGTCTTGTTGGTAGAGCTTGTTTAGAGTTATCCAGGCATGCGTCGTGGTGCTGGAATCAATTGGAGTTACCCAGCCTTGGCGACGTACGTCAGGGCAGCTACACGAGGACAGATACGGAAATTTTGTTAGGTTAACGTGGCTAATGTGTGTAACCAGTTCATTTTAGATTTTTGTCCCTGTCACGGATGACCAATTTGCCCTTGTAACTTGTTGTTGTGAGTTGCGCACGGTGGTGTGGTTGATGTTTGCTTTTGTGGTATTTAAAGTTAGTGGTTAGTGGTGCGAAAGCGTACAAAGTGATTGTGTTGTTGACGTCATTTGTATATGTGAAAAAGTTTAGAGAGTTTTGTGTAGACGGTGGTTGTGGCAAGGAGAAACGCCATTAAAGTTGTTGTTTTTTTCTAGCAGTGTCTTTATTTCTTGTGTAACGGTAATTGTATGAATCTTGGAGCAAGCAGTCAAGATATAAGTATTAGGACGCTTGTGACAGTCTCTTTCTTTGATGCAGTAAGAGTTACTCAAAGCAAGCAACACAAGCTGCCATAAATTATTGATGTATTCAACGTGTCATCCTCAATCCTGCAAAAATCTAATCCCGTTTTCGTTACTACCGAGACTTAAAAGATTCGGTAGTGACGAGGCCTCATATTTTTAGGGGAAAAATATTAATTGTTTAAATTTTTTAGAATATATTCATATGATGAGCCAAATTTGACATCAACTGTCAATTGAATCAAAGTTATAACTGAAAGGCCATTTTAAGTCATGGTTTTCTGATCATTGTGATCAATCTTTAAACAAATTATTTTAACTTTCAATGCCAACAAGTTTATGGCCAACCGGGTGGTTATTAAAAACCGGCCAATCCTCATGGACGACATTCTAACTTAAAATTTAGCGGTCTTCGACCCCCCCCCCTTTTGTTGTTTTGAGGTTGAGCGGTTTAAAGATATACTTGTAATAAGTAACATTCCTACTATGAAATAAAGCATAAGAGCAAATAAATAAAACAGTAACATTTGCAGTACTTTTCCTTTTATAATCAAAATAAACAGCATCTCTTTACCTCTTAAAAAAAGATGTTTTTACTTTCAAAAGTCGCGACGTGATTTATGCAATCGTTTGCTAGAGGTGCAATATAACCTACGTGGGTTAAACAAGTCGTCGCCAGGGAGATCGGTTTAGAGAACACCTGTATCCTATAAATAATCAGGTTCTATGTCCTGTCTCTAAACTCACCAACAGTGCTGATCAAGGCGGGATTTCAGATAATGCAGTTGCTGACATTTTGTATGCGAGCAATACCTATGATAGGGTATACACGGAACAAAAAAATTATATAACCATGTGGTACGTTGGCTCCATGCGGATTAAACGATATTCACAATTTTGCATAAATGTGGATTCATTTCTCATCAAGTTGTGGTTTTAACAGTGACACTGTATATTTCTTTTCTTTTTTGTATCATGTGCCTTTGTTTAGTAATTGTGCCCATCTTTCTTCTTTTAGTTTCTGTGGTTTTTAATTAAAAAATCTTTACTTAATCATTATTTGTCCATGATATAGTATTTCTTCTATAACGTAAATTTAACTTTGAATATCTTTTATCCTGATGAAGACATTGGCCGAGACGTTTACTTGTGTATTAGACAATTAATAAATCTTTAATATATTGTTCTGATCTAACATATAGAAGAAGTCAGCTGTCCCGGGCCTGTGCTTTTCAAGGGGCTTCACGGAAGGTCCCTTTAGATAACTGCTCCCCACCCCCAAATCAAACAATTCGATTGTGTAACTTGTATTACAATCCAGGCATTGACAGATGTTGATATACAAACGACATCTGCCAAGGTCCACAATCCAATCACACAAGCCATAACCTGATAGTTAGACACACAAACCAGTTCAGGTTTCTGCACGTTAACACATGTTAAGTATAACATAGTTTGTCTTCATTGAATCCAGATCTTTTAATTTCATATACCGGCAGTCAAGGGAAATATTGATTTATTTTTCTTTTGGTTATATATAACAATATATTGTATCTTCATTTTTTTAAAATTAAATAACAACACCAACATATTTCCGCTATTTATACGATGTATTCAAATTTCAATGACAACTTGTTGCATAAAACTGTGTAGGTAGGTAGGTAGGTAGGTGGGTGGATGGGTGGATGGTTGGATGGGTGGATGGGTGAATGGGTGGATGGATGGATGGATATTTAGATAGATAGATAGATAGATAGATAGATAGATAGATAGATAGATAGATAGATAGATAGATAGATAGATAGATAGATTTTTTTTTAATTAATGAAAATCAAAAGGATGTTTCCAACAAGACTGTAAACATGTGAATAACTTCAACAGTAGAAAAAAAAACTGTCAGTAGTTAGTTAGACATTTATTTATTTTTTAATCGTAAAGTGACTGCAATCAGGTTAGATTGAACCAGAGCTACATAACTTTGTACCACTCTACCGCTCTGGCCTCATTACTTACTTTAATAACCTGACGTTTCAATAAATCGCTGTAGTTGCCAAAGCTTCAAATAATTTTAAACTTGTAAAACTGTAACAATAATTATTCAGACCAAGTTCTTTTAATTCTTTTGGTCGCTTACAATTTAGGAGAGTCCAAAGATAACATCACAAGATTACTTCTGAATCCGGGCTTTAGTTTTTTGATGCCGTTTTTGATATGAGATAATATAGGAGAGATTATTAAAATGTAAAGACGTTTACTCGACGGAACTACTTTAACTTACGTAGCAGTTAACTTAAAACGCTGTAGTCTTTCCTAATAGTTTATTTTTAACATCTGTAATGGGTGGTCGTGATGTGCGAGAGAAACTTTTTGTCTGAGAGAGCCATAAACACCAGCTATTTTGAAAAGGAATTCTGTGAGAGCCATAAAAATTTAGTTTAAAACTAAAATTTTAGGTAAATTTGTCCATTGTATGTAGTTTAAACACTGAAAGTACAATAACTGTGTCTCTGAATTCTTTTTAAAAACATTGTTATGCGGTTGTTGTTGTTGTTTTTTTTTTTTTTTTTTTTTTTTTTTTTTTTTAATGTTATTAATCTGTAGTTTTTAGGAGGCTAAATAAAATGATTTTTTAAAACATAAAACTAATAATCCAAACATTTGTCTGAGAACCAGATTCACCCATCAGTAGAGCCACGTCCCGCTCGCGAGCCATGGTTTCCCGCCCACTGAGCTAAAGGTATGCTTGACGGATATAAATTTTGGTTTTTTTGTTCATCGTTATCTACGAGGACCTCTCTGATCATAATAGTCGTGTTCTTAGGATGCCACAAAGTAATAGTATTAAAAAAAAACAACAACACAAATTACAATAATCATTTTAATAAGATTAATGAGACATATATGGAAAATGAATACCACGACCATCAGATTTAAAGGGGCCGTCCATAAATGTCATCACGCACCTGGGGGTTGAGGGGTCACGTGTTTGTGACGATGCGTCACTTGTTTAATAAATGTGATGTCACATTAAAAAAAAACGCCAACTTAAAATAAAAGTTCCCTTGAAATATTTTGATTGCTTGCAAATGATTTAATAACTTTTTAATTGGCTTCATGTTCTTCCCGTCCGGAATTCGGGCGCGTATGGGTTGCCTTAATTAAGAAACCTGGAAAGCCAACACTTCATCCACATTTAAAACTCTAATGAGAATGCAGGAATAGTAACAAACCATAGATAAACGTAGGACGCACTAATCTTCTGTAACATATAAGAGTGCAAACATTACACTAAATTAACTAAATACATATATAGATGTAAAAAAAAAGTGATTAGAAAATGCTAATTTTTTATCAGAGAATATTGGTTTTTTTTTTGTTTTTGTTTTTTGAGGTGGTGGGACGAGTCAAATCTTTGTGACTTCATATTGGTAATGGATCAACGTATTACGGAAGAGGGGGGGGGGGTTCAGCCAAAATCGCGAGACGTAATTTATGAAGCGCCCCAAATACCAATTTTATAAACCAGCCCTCAATTCAGTTTTTAAAATGTTCGTATGGGAAAACAACAACAACAACAACAACAAACATGAAATAAAAAATCTGTATAAAAAAACAAAATACAATTCTTTAAATTACAATAATCGTAAACTCAGTCATCTTCCCAACGATTTAATGAAACAAAATAACAAAAATAAATTACAATGAAAATAGAGAAATTAAAAAAGACCACCAAAATTATGTAAACACGGAACAAATAAACAAAAACAAACAAAAATTAAAAACTCTACTTACAGCATTTGTGTTTTATAGTATACACCATTTTATATGGCCGACTTTGGCGCTTTGCTTTATCACAAGTGGCAATCTGCTTCAATAATGTGTCGTGACGTGCCTGTGTAAGCAGGCTAAGACAGACAAAGAGACAGAGGGAGCAAGCAAGCGAGGTAGACAGACAGATGTAGTTCCCCACTCAGCCCAGTGTGACTTACAAAAGGCAAAATGATTTTCAACGTGTTTTCTTTGTCCCTCTGACTTTTCTAGATACATGATCATGTTCACAAAATTTAATATTATTATATCTGTTACATTTGCTCCCTCTATACAGAAGATTCTTTCCTGCGTGGTTTACATGAGTTAATTATAGAGGGAACGATGATGTGGTTATTTGTTCTTATGTCAATTTTTAAATATAGATCTATATAATTTTAAACACCGGCTACCTAAATTGAGGGCTTGGTCTAGGTTCTAGAGTCTAGAGCAAATAAATAGAACACAACGACATATTAACCCATATAAAAATACTGTAGAAAACTGAATCCTTATGTTCACTTCTAATCCATTTTTTTTCTACGCCTGTTAAATCGTTTAAAATGATTGTACAGTATTTTATAATGTAGGGCAAAGTTCACATTTCCTTTCAAATTGTTAATCTCTTTCTTGGATTTTTCCGGGGAATTTTTGGTTTATATAGTGTTTTATTATAGCTTTAAACTGTGCAAGTAGACAGTGTTATGGCGTATTTCAGCCTAAGGTAGAATCTTAAAACACAATCATTGTGACAATAAAATATTTTTTTAAAAGTTGATACATGTATACTTTTTAAAAAAATTAAAATAAATTTGATCTTTTATCGTTGCACTTTAATGCCACCGTTATGTGCCTAACAAATTCCTTGGCAGCTGTTACTCTTTTAGCCCCCCCCCCAAATACATGTTTTATTGCATTTTCCAGGAAAAGACAGTTTTCTAGGAACGACTAGTCTTGTGTAAAACTGTCAGCAGATCTAATAATATAATGCTTTTTAACGTATGATGTTTCTATTATTTCATTGCTAGATGGTGTTGTATTAATATAGTCTCTAATTTAATGATTAGCATATATGTAAGATATTTATCAAATAAAATTGTTATTTCAATATTTAAAAGTGGGGAAAAATACCCAACGACACAACATATTTCAATATTAAATATGAATAAAACTAGCCATTCATTTTGTTAATCTTTTAAATTCTGCTTAAAGAGGGGAACTATTTGCAAATTTCATTTTTTTCGTGTGTTAGTTTTGTATTGTTTTCTACTACAACTGAAAAAGAGAACAGTGTGTGTGGTAACAAAATACTTTTGTCGCTAAGATTTATAACAGCGTCTTCAATGTGACTATTATAAGGCTCGTAATAACGTACGCTAGTGAGACTTGGACCCTGACCAAAGAGGCTGTGAACCTGCTCAACACTTGGGAGAGGAACATTCTCCCCCCCCCCCCCAAAAAAAAAAAAATTTTTTTTAAAAATCGGAAAATATATGGCCATGTGATAAAAAATGATATTTGGAGAGTTCACACAAAAACCAAGAACTATACCATCTGTACAAAGACTCACCCATAGTCACAAGAATTTTAAAAAAAAGACTACGCTGGGCAGGGCATGTAAAAAGGATGCCAGAATATAGAGCAGCAAAAATTATTTACAGCCAAAAACCAGGGGGGGGGGGTGGGCAGACGACTCACTGGTCTCCCAAGACTGAGGTGGATCGATGATGTGGAAATGGACCTACACCAGCTGGGGGTTTGAGCATGGAGAAGGAAAGCCATCGATCGATCCGAATCAAAGGATGTGGTGGAGCATGCCAGGGCCCTACATGGGCTGTAGCACCACAGATGATGATGTCTTCAATTTCGTCGCCTTTTCCCGAGTCTTCGTGCTGAGCATTTTCTTTCCCCTGAATTTTCGGGATTGTTTTTAAAAGGGAAAATAAACATTTGCTTGTAATTTTTAAAAATACGAAAAAGGGGCCGATTTTAAATGACGTCACGCAATTTTGCCCCCACCCCTACCTTTCGTAACATTTCGTCACAAAAACTTAGACCCCCCTCCAATATGACGTAGAAAAGCTTTCACCCCCTTCCTCTTCCCAATAAAGCCATTTTTTCTATTAAAAAATAACCATGTTTCAAATCACTTTATTGTCGTAAGGCTGCACTCTAGTATCGTAACACGTGTGAAACCATGTAAAACGTAATAAATTGTAAAGAATAGAATATTTACGTGGAACTTCTATTTAAAGTTGCATGTTTTGAAGTGACGTCACAATTCATAAACTCCTCCCTCCCCTCGTCACACACCATCACCAATGTGTGGACCCCCCCCCCCCAATCCCACCTAATTGCGTGACGGCCCAAAATACACCAAACCTTTGAATGTTATCTGACTAATTAATTTTATCTTCGGCAAGATTTTTAATGTCAGAATGTTTTCATATTCGAAAATATACAGTTTAAATAATTGATTTTTTTTTTTAAAATCAAAGTATTCTTAACTTTTCAATATAATTGTATACATACTTATAAATAAATCTACAGTCAGACCTTGCTAAGTCGAACTTCCCCAAGTGAAAATCCTTAAGGGAGTAAAGTGTGTGATCAAGGGGCTTTCTCAGTGGTGTCGGTATGTTCAAACTAAGTTGCCTTCCATTCATATGAAACGTCAGTTTCCCGTCAAGCCTTCTCGCCTGGGTGGATGTCACCTCCTCTCAATACTAACATTCCCCTTGATGAATCTGCACCTATAATGTTATTTTCCCTAAAATGAAAACTTAGGTAAGTCCATTTTTTTCTGGATCCTTGTGAGTCTAACTCAGTGAGATCGAAAGCTTTTCAAAGAATGTGTTCAGTCTAAACAAATAGAAATTATTTTTGTGCATTACAAGATTAATGTCTCAAAATGTAGGGAACTTAATCAGTTTTTTTAATTTTCATTTTTTTAAAATGTAACCATTTGAGCTAAAAGCACATTTTATTTCTAGTCATTGTCTCATTATATTATGAGGTAGAAACTTATTGTTGCAATTTTAAAATGTTTTATAAATATAAAGTTATATGTGATGAGTTATTTTTCTTATCTAAAGCCCTCACATATACACCGAATTCCTTTACGACTCTTTGTATCTCAGATCATAATCTTATCAGGTAAAATGAAACAAAATTAAAATAAAATGTTGCACACTACAAAGTTATAACATCAACAATATCCAACATACACATACACACACATAAAAAAAACAACTTGATTCATATTTTAATTTATTTTTGTAGAGATTTTATTCTCCTGACAATTCAAACAGAAAAAACAACTAAAATTATAATAAACTAAATGTGCATAATATGAATTGGGACATGAATACCTTCCCAAATTGCAAGTGCCAAAATGTTGCTTTTTCTGAAAATGAATTAAAATTAATTTTTTAAAAAAAATAATGTGATTAATATAATTCAATTAAAGTTAAAGGCCTTTTATGATAATTTGAATAATTTACCATTAATATGCAATTTTTTTAAGTAAATGAAATTTACACAAAAAAGGTACTTTTCAGAAAGAAAAACAATGACTTTTAAAAATGATACACCATATAATTTGTTTCTAGCTTTTCTATTAATTGTCTGACTATCAAAGCAGAAAACATGCTCTGTACATGGAGAAAAAAGTAGCAGTATTTTAGAACAGTTACACTATAGTCTTGGAAATTTCGGGTGTTAAAGGTTGTTTCAAGAGCCACTTAGTAGACAGTAAATATTTAAAAAGGTCCCATAAAATGGGCAAATCATCTTAAAAGAATGTTGGCCTTTAAGGGTATCAAGATAGTTAATAGTCTTTGAGTGGAGGAGAGAGACAGAATGCTAACAACCCAAAAATGACTTAGAGAGATGAATGTGGTTAGGATCTGATTATGGAGGTTAAACGCCATTGGTCAGTCTCTTACTGAGTCTTACTGGATGGATGTGGTGGATGGGCCAGGGCGCTACATGGCCTGTAGTGCCACTGATGATGATGATGGTAGCCTATAGACACACTGAAAGAGACAGAGGGCTCATAGCCCTAAAAAGAGAATCGGAGGGATAAATGTGGTGATGGTCTGGGCATGGCGGTCGAAGGCCATTGGTCAGTATCTGACTTCATAGATCTGAGTTTTTTTTTTTAAAATACGTTGACAGTGAAAAACAAAAATATTTGTCTTATATATTTTTGTAGAAAATTTGCATATATTTTTATTTTAAATTGAAAGACATTAAATTCTTAAACTTAATTGACCTGTTTTTTAAAAGTATAATGTAGCTTTAAAAGTTTTGCAATCTGCTAAATGTTGAAAACAGACAAAATTATATTGCTATGAAGCACTACCAGGAAAAATATCATTAAAAAGACAAAAAAACATATTCCTTCTAATTTTTTTAAAATGTTTTTTTTTTAATTTTTTTTTTTTTTTTGTATTTAGGTCATTTACTTCTTTAATACATAAAACTCAGATATGAAAGAGTTTTTTGACCTATTTTTCTAAATATTAATGATATCCAGTTTTTAAAATTAGATTAAAAGTGTCAACATAAATTAAATTTATTTTAATTTTGTTATCAAAAAGAATTTCAGGCTTGCCTTCAATAACATGTATTAATTTTAATATTTGTATTTACAAAAAATTATATTAAATTCTTATACTAACCTCTTAACGTCTTCACTTTTTACACTTTTCTTTGTGGCGCTAAAGGGTTGAAGGTAAAAAAAAATCATAACATTAAAACTAATACTACAAAAGATACATTTTTAAGGTTTTGGTAAGTAACAAGGGAACATTCCGGAAATATCAAGTTTATTGCCTTTATTGGTAACTATCATCTATCTGCACATGATACATCAAAAATATGTACTCATTTGTTCATACATAAAAAATAACTTCAAATCTATCGGCATATATTCATCAAAAGATATTAACATTCATAGTTTCTTGCCACATTCATCGTGCAACCCGTGTAAAGAACTGTTCAAGGATTGCAATCCTTAAAATCCTTTATAGGGATGAAGCAGATATTTTTAGCTTTTTTGGGTTTTTTTTTGGGGGGTGGGGGAAATGGTATATTTTGTCTTTTTTGACACAGGCCATTTCAAGGGTCAATTTTAAAAATATAAAGCCATGATCAGACCAGACTTTTAAGCTGAGATATTCTGAGAATTTCTATAGATCTGAATTCTTTTTAACGTCTCATTCCCATAACATTATGGCCCACAGTGGGAGCTTTAAAAACACATGACTGATCCTTTAAGCAATCAGGTCTTATAAAACCCCAACTTTTTGCTGTCCTTGAGGATAGTAGTCTTATGGATATCCCTGTTATATGTGATTCTTAAACTCATGCATGGAGTCAGTCAAATATCTGCGCAGCTGCGCTGCTTAGAGGGAGCATTGCTACCATGGTTCTAACAATGCGATTACATGTCACCTGTAAACCAAACATCCACTACAGTATAAGAAACTTCAGCTGAGACAATCTAAAACTATGTGAACGATTGGTTATATTGTCAATAAGACCCGCTCATCACTTGAACCAAATAATGTCAATACACATGTCTGTTTGCGCTGTTGGTTAAAAGATAACATAGATAGGAGACATTCCAGTGTTATTTCAATTTTTGATGAGAACGTTCAATAAATGTTACTTATGGCACCATAAATTTCAATTTTTGGCGTTTATCAAAATTAACTAATAATTAATCATTAATTTTTCAAAAGTTAAAGATTAAATTTAAATTAATCATTAACAACCCCTAATATATATATATATATATATCATTAAAATTCCTTCAAAAATAATATACCTTTTCTCCCTTTATTTGAGTTTGTTTTGACTGATTTCACATTATTGCCTATAAAAGGACATTTTTAAAAAGATCAATATATTTATTATTTAAAAACAAACACGTTGAATAAGTTAAATTGAGTCAATTTTTAATTTTTTTAATTCAATTAGGATATAGCTATTTGAAAACCATAAATATTTATTTTGTAATTATTTAAATATTTTAACAGATGTGACATAAATTCATATTGATTGATTATTATGTATTTAAGAGAAATGTTATCTCAAAGAGGGGTTCTTTTTAAAATGACTGGGGTTAAATTCTTTACTGTGTACAAGGGATTTATGTCCAAAAAAAAGGAAATGTTTTATTAACTTTTACTTAGTAAAATGCAATTAATGTTTTAGAATTATCAATACAATTAACATTTTTTTTTTGTAGCCACGATCAGTGCCTTTGCTTGGTTTTATCAAATCTAAGAGTTTAATAAGAGTATCTGGTATGTCACATATTTAAGTTAGTTAATATTTAATATTAGCAAGGTAAGTGCTTTTAATACATAATGTCTTGTTCTAATATTAAATTCTTATGGCAACAGTTACATAATGCTAGTTAAAGAACGATCAGAAATGTATTTGAGTTTCTCATCAAAGTATAACTGATATTTAAATTTGGAGAAAATAGTACATACACCATTCATAAGAAATCTAAGAAATCAATTGCCCTTACTTTGTTGTTGTTGTGTAAAATTTTCATCACTTTGTTTATCCTCATTAAGAGTTTTTCTCAGAGCATTAAGATCTAATTTTTCTGATGATAAAAAAAATAAATTTTACATTTTTACTATCTACGTTTATTTTAAAAGTAGTTACAAATGATCAATAACAGGAAAGTTTTATGTAATCAACATATGCACCAAAAACAAATTTCAGAGGTAAGAAAAATCTGTTATATTTGGACAAACACATGTTTTTGTTAGAATGAAGGGGGGTGACTCAGCAAAAAAAACAAAAAAACACAAACACTTGAGAGTGCTATGAGAATGCTAGTCTAGTATGGATAGTAAAAGTGATGTTAAAAAGAAGTCATCCTCAGTAGAAATAACCAAGCTTTCAAATATCTTACCATTTATCTTTGCTAGATCCTCAACAATTTCCAGGAAGTTTTTGAATGTCAATACATCTGATTTCAAAATGTGGAGAACATCTAGTTGTTGAGAGGGAGGAATAGGTATATTCTATTAGGCTAGCATTTCATAAATTTAAACCAAAAAAAATATAATGTTTTTATAAAAATAATTTTAGAAATCAGTGAGTTTCATTCAGCATCCCTCTTTGGTGACTTATATAGAATTTTTTTTAAAAAATATATATTTAGTTAATCTAGCCCTAGTGTCAAAGTCAAACATCATGACATATGACTTAATCTGATTCTTGTGGTTTTGTGTGTGGGGGGGGATGTGTGTGTCCAGTCTCAACTTCCAGCTCCCTTTTATCCAGCAGTTGGCTCCAAGAACATAGTGAAGTGTGTTCAATAAAATCCTAAAACTATGATCCTTGTTAAGTGGCAATAAATTAAATAAAAATGCTCTTGATCAAAGCTTTAGCAGGTGCGTGCATTGGAAGAATTATAAAATACAAATGGGACGAAATAAAACAACAACAACCAAAAAAAGCAGATGCTATAAATACCTTGTAAAATTCTGATAACGTCATCGTAAAAACTCTCCAAATTACTGATACTATGAAGATCTTCCCAATTCTTCAGTACATCTTTAAACAAGTAACATATCCAAATATGGGGATAAAAGCAAAAACTTATAAAATGAACAAAAATACTCAATTTATCTGATTTATGGAACAAAAAAAAAGTTTTGGGGAAAATACCACATCTTTTAAGTTCAAGGCTAAGTTAGTTAAATGGAAACTAAAGATTCTGAATTGATGATATAGATTCTTTGATATAATTGTTCTTTTTTAAAATCTATATTGGATATCTTAATGCATGATATACACTTGAGAGCTTCTACTCAGACTAATCCTGTTATAAATTTGGATGTACATATTTATTACTATATTCTTTCATCAAATTTAAATTAAAAATTCTGGGATTTTGTTTCTTAGAATCCCTCTTGATTTTGATCCCAGTGGATTGAAATGAATTCATAATAATAAGTTTTAAAATAGAATAATTGGCATGGTGCCTGGAAATAAGTCCTCACACCTGCACCACTTGTCTATAAATAACAATATTATTTATAGTACACTGTTCATCTATAAATAACAATAGTATTTATAGTACACCATTCATCTATAAATAACAATAGTATTTATAGTACACCATTCATCTATTAATAATGGTAGTATTTATATTATACTGTTCATTTATTTATATTACACCATTCATCTATAAATAACAGTAGTATTTATATTACACCATTCATCTATAAATAATGGTAGTATTTATATAACACTGTTCATCTATAAATAACAATAGTATTTATATTACACCGTTCATCTATAAATAACAATAGTATTTATAGTACACCGTTCATCTATAAATAACAATAGTATTTATATTACACCATTTATCTATAAATAACAGTAGTATTTATATTACACTGTTCATCTATAAATAACAATAGTATTTATAGTACACTGCTCATCTATAAATAACAGTAGTATTTATAGTACACTGCTCATCTATTATAGTACACTGCTCATCTATAAATAACAGTAGTATTTATAGTACACTGCTCATCTATAAATAACAGTAGTATTTATAGTACACTGTTCATCTATAAATAACCATAGTATCTATATTACACCATTCATATATAAATAACAGTAGTATTTATGTTACACTGTTTATCTATAAATAACAGTAGTATTTATATTACACCATTCATCTATAAATATCAGTAGTATTTATATTACACTGTTCATCTAAAAATAATGGTAGTATTTATATTACACTGTTCATCTATAAATAACAATAGTATTTATATTACACCATTCATATATAAATAACAGTAGTATTTATATATACACCATTCATCTATAACAACTTGGTTAAAGTTAGAACTTCCGCATGGAAAACACCATAATAAAATAAATTTGCTGCCTTTAAATAGTTTAATTTTAAATTTCAATGTATGATAGCACGTAAATAAAAAATGTGTGTGATTTTACCGTGATCTATTGTTGTGTTATTTTTGCAGTCTGTCTAAGTATAAAATGCACTACAAAAATTCACACTATATCTAACATTGAAGAATGAAAGCAAATACCTTGGAAGGTGGAAATAAGTTTATCAATGAGCCTTTGATAATTCTTGATCTCTTCATTTCCATCTTGAATTTTCTGCACATCTGTTAAATAGTACGTTATGTATAAATTTTCGTTATCGTTGCTTATACATAGGCTTTTTACAGCATTTTCTAATATACAGTTGGTTTTTTATTTTAAATATCTAACTGCAGAATATTTTCCCCTCGTGATTTTCATTGTAACTTAAGATACATCCTCCTTTTTCCTATATCCTGTGTCTTTGTTTGTTGTTGTTTTTCCTTTCCTCTTATCTTATATAATTATTATATGCAATTTTATGTTTTAAGAATGTATATATTACTTATGTAAATACATATTTTATGTTTATTTTTCTGATGAAAGCATTAGCCGAAATGTTTACCATTGTGTTAGTTTAAAAATAAAGATCACATTTATTTTTTTCTTTACACAATTTCTTGTGTATTTTGTATTTTATTTAAAAAGCTTTATTGCAGTCCAATTCTATATTGTATTTTTAAAAATTGAATACTAAAGCAAATGTTAATTTTTTTTTTTTTTACAAAATTTCATGACAATTGATCTTACCCTCCTTAAATTTCTCCATGCTGGATATCAGTTGCTTTATTTTGTCCAGATTGGGCAATTTGTTTTTTACCTCTGTCATAAAGTCTGGAATAATAGTAAAAGCTTGGTGAGACCAAGTAACAATCTTTGAAAATATTAAGTTTTAACATAAATATAACAATACATTTAAAAGTATCCAGTGCCAGTCATCATCTGATTAATTTATTCAACGTTGTATGTTTAAAATAAACCATTGTTTTTTAAAACCAAATCATAGCATTGGTTTCTCAGAGTTTAGCTATTTATGTGTTTGGCCTTGGGTTTGCAATCAAAATCAAAAGCAGAAAGTTGATATCACCATTTATTTAGAGTTTTTTTTGGTGTGTGTTCCATAACCTTGTGGTTGTAAGGGGCTCTAATGTTTCCGTTAAAACTCTCTCATGGCTTGGTGGACCTTAGCGGCAACAATCTCCTCTCCAGGTCATGGGAGGACTTTTTTTTAGCTAAAGTCATTCATCAACATTTTTATGGTGGCTGTAGCATGGGCCAGATCTTAGGCCCCTCAGCTTATGAGGCGAGCGCACTATTGGCTTTGTTATCCAACTGCTTTGCTATTAGCATAAAGTTTATTTAATCCTGTTAATTTCATTTGGAATTTAAAAAGTTGTTGCTGTTTATTTTTCTCTCATGGCAAGTGATTACACTCTCAATACCTTTAAAAAAAACAACATTAAAAAAAGAACATGGTATTCTGGTGCGTTAGCAAAAAATGCTGCAGTTTACAAGTAGGGTGTTGCCTGAGTGGTCACCCAACACTGTCCACTCCATGGTGGCTTAGGGGGATGAGGGGGTATAAGAATAGGATCATATCATTGAGGGGATTGATCAGAAAAGTATGAGGACCACTTGGGTTGAATATATGAATACAGTAGTCATGTTAGTCTTTGTCTACAACAACGCCACTCACATTCTATGTATCTTTTGATATTTTCTGATGGCTTTAACACAGCACTTGGCTCATCATTGGCTGCTGCTGTATTTACTAAAATACTCTTTAGCTCTCCTGAAAAAACAAAACAAAAAGTAAAACAAGTTATGCTCACTAATCAGAAAATATTTTTTTCTCTTTGTAAAATGATGTGCATCGAAGAAATAGGAAATATCACAAATATCACCCCCCCCCCCCACCCACAATTTAAATTTTTTTTTTTACAAAAATTAAAAGAATCTAGAATATATTTATAAAATATAAATAGAATGCATTTTCATTTAAACTGGAACTATCATAAACTTAGCAATAACCGAAAAAGATTGTCCAATTTATTTTGTATATTCTTCCACAGAAACAAAAGACTTATATATCTTAACTTGACTACTTTTAAGACACAGGAAGGCAGAAGAACAAAAATCAAATTATGAAAAATGCATAAGGCTTTTAATAGTAACTTGGAAATAAAAGTCAACAAATATTTAAAGCAACACTCATGTAGACATGTAGACACTCATGTACACAAGAACTAATTGGGAACTCCATCATTTTTTTCAAAGGATCTTTTTATGTTACAGAAGTTACAGAATTTGAAACTCCAGAGGTGTGTTGATATCTTTTGATGGCACACAAAGCATAATAAACTTTTACTCCCTAGGATATTTTTATGTTTTTATGTTACAGAAGTTACAGAATTTGAAACTCCAGACGTGTGTTGATGTCTTTTGATGGCACACAAAGCATAATAAACTTTTACTTTTTGTTTGTTGTAAGGGTAATAATAATTATTGTAAAAATGAAGTCTCACCTCTCAATCGATCAATTGATTGATTTAGTCTTGTGAGCTCTTGGCTATCACTTGAACTGCCCTCTGTGTGCTTGATGTCTCTGATTAGTTCTGATGAGGAGATTTGAAAGATAGATTTAGATATCATATAGAATAGGACTCCATAAAGCTTTTTAAATGAAATACCAAATACACAAACTAATTGTGCAGGAAGACAATAAATTTTAGCTTTACTAATAAACTAACACTACAGTAGACATTTTGTTGTGGTTTTCACTGTAACTGTAAATACTTCAACTTCCTCCTATTTCCTATATCCTGTGTCCTTGTTTGCTTTTTGTTGTTTTCTTTTCATTTTACATATACATTTTATGATTTAATATGTTTTAAGACTTATACAAGTACATATTTCATGTTATTGTACTGATGAAGGCATAAGGTGAAACATCTATCATAGTGATAGTTTATTAATAAAGCTAAAATTTATTGTCCTCTTGCACAAATAGTTTGTGTATTTTGTATTTAAAGATAAGTAATTTAGAATGATTATTTAACTATGTCATATTTTGATAGAGCATATTTTTAAATACATTCATAAGTTCCCCTGAAAACACAAGCATAAGGGGGACTAAACACAAGCATAAGGGGGACTTAACACATGCAGATGTAAATAAAACTCTGACTAGATGGGTTATACCTACATACTCATTTTATTGCTGATAAAAACAAACATTTCTACATTCAGAAATTTTTTTTAAAGATTGGGACCACACAAATCTGGCTCAAACAATTCATAATAAATGGAAATGATCACAGGCAAGGATAATGTATGCATTTCTGAGTTAATCTTTGAGAACTGACTGATAAACTTTACCATGGTCATTCTCAAATGTCTACATGAAGATTCTGATATTACACTTTAAGATATTATAGTTTGTTTTATCACAGGTTTGTTGATGATGAAATATGTAACCCCAATACCTCAGAGTATGAAAGCATGAATTAGCATGTCATAGATTACAAAGCTAAAAAAAATATGATTTTGGGATGTTAATCTACAAAGAAACAGAAGTTGGATAGTTGGAAAAAAGTTACTCACAATTATTATATATTCTTATTAAGCTGCACAAATAAGTTTGTTCATTTTCAGATATGATAATTGATATATGAGAAAGTCAAGCATAGGAATTGGTGTAGTATCAGAACACAAATTTGCTTATCACCCCTGATTTACTAAGAATTGTTAATCTACATGGGTAATTCTCCCCCTTGCTCAAACTCTATCTAAAAGATCATACGATCTAAAATATATTGTTCTAGGATCATACGACCTAAAATATATTGTTCTAGGATCATACGATCTAAAATATATTGTTCTAGGATCATACGATCTAAAATATATTGTTCTAGGATCATACGATCTAAAATATATTGTTCTAGAATCATACGATCTAAAATATATTGTTCTAGGATCATACGATCTAAAATATATTGTTCTGGGATCATACGATCTAAAATATATTGTTCTAGGATCATACGATCTAAAATATATTGTTCTGGGATCATACGATCTAAAATATATTGTTCTGGGATCATACGATCTAAAATATATTGTTCTAGGATCATATGATCTAAAATATATTGTTCTAGGATCATACGATCTAAAATATATTGTTCTAGGATCATACGATCTAAATATATTGTTTTAGATGCTTCAAATGAATCACTTGCTCAAGTTTTTTTACACTATCTGCTCTTGAAAAGCAAGTGCTGGAGATTCAAAATCTACAACAACACACAGTTTTCACTGCTTATAAAATTCTACAGATACATATTTCAATACAGAACAATGTTTGTCTTAAATTATTAATTGGTGGATCACATCTTTATCTATCTTTATAGATCAAACATCTAATTAACAGTTTTTTCACAGTGCACATAATCAAGAAAATGAAAAGGTTTGTTTCTGTACTGTAGGAGGACAAAGCCAGGGCTAAGTGAATGAATATTTGAGTTATTGATGATATCATGGAAAGTGGAGGAAATAAATTTACCTTTTAGAAATTTTGTGATTAACTCTTAAAGTCGCAAAGCATTGTAATGCGTCTCTTCCCGCTATCCATAAAGCGTCGTAATGCGTCCCTAGATACCACTCTCCTTAGAAATGAGATCGCGGAAAATAAAAACTCTTCAATGCTTGAAAAATGGTGTAGTCAACTTCCGGTGTTATCGCTCGATTCGTGATGTTTTTTGGTAGTTTTAACGTTTTTTTTTTTAAAGATACGTTTTCGCTTTAATTTATTACTAAAATAATAGTACTAAACTACAGGTAAATATTGTTTTAAACTCATTACAGTCTTTTGGATGCGTAAAATAACCATTCTTAGCCTTAAAAATGAACTCAGTATGACAATAGTATTATAAATTGATTTTACGCAAATTTTTAAATTTCATAACCGTTGATCGCAATACGGGAAATCCTTACGGGACAGAGGTGGAAGTTTATTGAAAACCCTTATGCGACTTGAAGAGTTAAAAACAACTGCCACCTTTTAAATTGCCAACTCTCACCTTCGTAGAAAAGTGTTATCCTTTTAACCATGTCATCAACATTGGAAGAATAATAGATGCTGGGCCACTGTTTTAAAACATCTTAAAATAAAAGAAGAAAATTGTTATTTTATTATTTTTGTAAGATTAAGAATTTTATCAAAGCTATTTTTATTACAGAGTCAAGAAGAAATCCTAATTTGGAAAAATAAAAACTCCTAATTTAATTTTAAAATAAACAAAAATAAATAAAGTATTATCATCCATGAACACATTTCAGAACATTTATTGCTATTGTTACAATAAGATCTTTACTTTTTACAAACTTAAGCCCGTACCATTAATGGCCATGAATATATTATCCAGCACTGTCAAATAGATTGCCAGGATTTCTGTTTTTAGCTTTGTTCTCCTCACATCTGCAACATAATGCAGGTTTTAATGTAGCAATAATATGAGATAAACTTTTATATAATCCTTAAACAATGACTACAATTTGTAACCAATAAAAAATTTGATAACAGTTTGTATTTTTCTATCATAAATAAGTGTATTTGCTCGAATACCATCTTTCAGTTTTCTGATTTGCGTGAGGATTTCTTTTGAGTCTTTTAAGTTTGCAGGCTTTTGGGCAATGTCAGAAATGAACCCTGGGAATAATATTGAATAATTTTTTTAAAATAAGTAAAGAAAATATACTAAAAAATTAACAAATTATATTATTCTATTAATTTCATTTAAATATTTTAAATTAAATATGTCAGTAAATTTGTATGGAACAAACAAATAAAATATGGTATAATAAATGCAAATTATCACTTTAATTTAAAAATCTAACATCAAATCACTTTAAATAACTTTCATTTAAAATGTTATTTGGGAGGACCTTGAGGTTTCTTTAAATAATATACTTCTAAGTGGACGTAAACAAAAAAAAACCAAACTACCTTCTATTGAAACTGGGCAGTTTTAATTATTAAAAAAATCGGCCCATACGTTTTTAATGAAAAGTAATAAATTGTTTACTGTTGTTAATCATTGCAGTTTTTTAATGGTTTAACTTTATTAATACGTTTCATATTTATTAAGATAGGAAAATTCGAATGTCAGCATTGTCATTTATTTAAAGGATTATCTATTGGCCAATCAAAGATAACTTTAAAAAAAATATTTTTGGTTATAAACCAGGCTACAATATACTATTTAAGAATTGAATTGTAATTTTTAAATTTAAATTTTGCAAAATTAAAAAACTGGAAAAAAAAAGCAGTTATTTAATGGGAATCAATTTAAAAAGAAAGATAAAAATCAACCAAAAATTAAATATTGTGTATTATGTACCTACTTTTAATATAAGAAATTAGTTTGGTTCTTGTTTCAGTCAGTATAATGATGTCATTGGGCTCTACACTTGAAGGACTAGTGTTCAACGATTGTAGCAGTTGCTCTACTGATTCTAAAAAAGATGAGATTTATTTCAAATTGAATTTTTTTTTTTTAAATAAAAATCTCAAAATTAACTTAAAAGATAAATTGAAATGAATTTAGCTTCCAAATTAACATAAAAAATAAACATCAATAAATTTTAACTCAAAATTAACTTAAAAGATAAATTGAAATGAATTTACCTTCAAAATTAACATAAACAATGAACATAAAAAATTTTTAAACTCAAAATTAACTTAAAAGATAAATAGAGATGATTTAAAAAAAAATACATATATTTCTTACAGAAATGCAATTACATTAAATTATTCAAATGGATATCAATTTTGAATTAAATACCTTATAAATATTATTTAATAAATAATTAATTTAGCCTAAACAAAAAAGTTTGATGAATTCAGTAGGAAATTTTCACAGATGAGCATTTAGTACATTTTTACCTTTGTATTTATGGAAATTATTATTAGCACTTATAACTTTTTGAAAATCGGCTACACTTTCAAAGATTTGTCTATTAATTCCTGTAAAATAAAATTGCACACTTTGTGAAAATGAATACAAATAGAAAGTATTAAATCTGTGTTTTTGCTTTAAAAAAAAAAGTGAAATTTGTATAAAGGTTAACTATTTAACATAAATTTTTTAAAAAAAAATTTTTTTTCCTTAAAAATCCGCAACCCAAATTTGTTTTTAAGCATAAAAATTAAGGTAAATTTAATTTTTTTAAAAATTTGACTTCCCTTGTACTTAGTCTTAACTTTAATGATTTGTCAAGCAGCACATATTTTTTCTTTGATAAAATTTCATATTATCATTAAGAATAGGTAAAAAGTTTGTAAAATATTTTAATACTTCTACCAAAGAAAAATATAAACAAATTTCAAAGAAATTATTATTCATTTTTTCCTCTATGTATCTATCTTAAATTTACAGAAAATGGCAAACCTTCTAGAATGCTTGCCAGTTTTTTTATTGTGACTTCAAATTTTGAAGATTGGTGAATTTTCTTCCACGCTGGCACAATTTCTTGGAAAGAAAAAAATTGACATTTGTTTAATGTATTTACAAAGGGATAAAAAAAATCTTCCAAAAATGGGTACTTTCGTCGAAAAGTTTTTTTAAAAAACTAACAATTAATCAGAAGCATTTGCATTTAATTTTTAGATAATTATTTAAAATACACTTTGTTATTTGACTAGTCATATGAGGTAGGTAATTATTTATCAACAGTAGTTTTTTAGCTTACTAATAAAAATATATTTAATATCTACCACGTGAGTTATCAAAATATCTACCTTTTATTTTGATGAAATGTAACATAAATAGTAAATACAGTATTTTTTAAGACTATATAATTAAACAAGCCAAAACAAAATTTTAACTTATACCTTTGATAATATCTATGACATTATCAAGTAATTTCAAAAATTCTTTCGCATTCTTAATTTCCTTCACTTCTTTCTTTAAATCTGCAATATAGAAATAAACAATATGTTTTAATTCTTTTGGATGAAGTATTATTGACTCATTGCACTCATTGTTTCTACTTTTCTAACAGTTAAGAAAAAATATGAGATAAATAGGGCTACGGAAATTAACAATTAATTTCTGGATTAATCGTTAAAATTTCAAACAACTTTTTCAATTTATTAATCAATTAATAATAATTAATTTTTTATAATTTTTTTCTTATTACATACAAACTTGAAAATGAGCTGTTTTTATAAGGAAAATTATATAAAAAAAAATAATTTTGTTTTTACTTAACAAAAATAAATTTTAATTTCATTTACATTATATTGAACTACTTAAATTTAAATTTAAAATATGTCAATTGCCTGTTTTTGTTACTTTCCTTAAAATTTTCAGTTTAATGACAATATACATTTTATTTTTAGCTTTCATCAAAATTATTGATTAATTATTCAGTAATTTTTCAAAAGTTAACGATTAAATTAAAATTAACTGATAACAGCCCAAGAGATAAATGAAACATGTAAATACAAAAACAAAAAAAGTTTTTCAGGCGGAAGATTCTTGCAATGTATATAGAAACATCTATAAGCAGTGGCGTCGTTAGGGGGGTGCTGTGGGGGCAAGCCGCCCCGGGTGACACCATCAGGGGGGTGACACCTGGCTGTAAAACTCTATATATTCCCGTTATTTGGCACTGGAAAACTCAGAGGATTTCTGTGGGTTAAATCATGAGGGGATAACACCAAGAGCTACCGCCCCGGGTGACACCATGAGCTACCGCCCCGGGTGACACCAGCCCTAGTGACGCCTCTGTCTATAAGTAATAATTCACAGAATAAAGTCTTTGAATATTGTATTTGTTGCAAAAATGTATCAATGTAGGAGGCTATTATAGTATTAGTACTTTTAGTGGGTCTTTTATTTTTATATTTAAAAAAAAAAAAGAAAGTACAAATTTATAACTTTTTTGTGTTAATGTTATATTTCATTTTAATATGAAAACTTATTTAAAATAAGATTTCAATTTTTAAACTGATTTTTATAGGGCTCAATTTTCGGGCAAATAAAACCGACCATGTACAACCGCTACTACAGCAACTCCATTGGCTGCCTATTGCCTCTAGAATCAATTACAAAGTCTCTACTCTCTGCTATAAGTCACTGACAGAACCTCTTTTCCCCGTTTATCTTTCTGAGATTCTCCACACCTACACCCCTACCAGAAGCTTACGCTCTTCTCAAGACAGTCGCATTCTTTCGGTCCCTAGAACTAAAACAAAATCCTACGGTGATCGCTCCTTTCAGGCTTTAGCTCCTACTGTCTGGAACTCTCTCCCTTCAAATATCCGCCATGCATCCTCCCTACCACGTTTCAAAAACTCCCTAAAAACTCACCTGTTTCGACAAGCCTACAATCTGTGATGATCACATTATTCTGAGACTCTTTGTTTGTGTGTGTGCGTGTGTGTGTGTGTGCGTGTGTGAGAGAGAGAGAGTGTGTGTATGCGTGTGTGTCTGTATGGGTGCAAGTGCATGGGTGTAGATGGGTTACGTGTTTATATTGATTCTTAAATGCGTATATTTATTTGTTTTGTCTTATTGTAATTATGTTTTAATCACACTTGCTTTCACTGAAATGTCATTACCATATTTAGATGTTTTATAAATAAAATAAATAAATAAAAGAATAAGGCTGTTAAAAACGTATCATGTATCTTATATGAGACATAGAAAAATTGGAAATCATTAATTATATTGATAAAAATTTAAAAGCATTACTTAGAAATATCTAAATGTATGTCCTTAAATTATCCACAAGAATTCACTTTTAAAATTTTGAGAATAAAAATTGAAAATTAACTTTCTCACCTTCCTTTAGAGTAATGAGTTCATCAAGCAAATAATTAAACCCAGTAACTTCCGATGGCTTTTCGCCAATTAGGATAATTAATCCTGGAAAATTAATAGGATTATTAATCAAACACTAAAATAAAAAAATGATACTTTAGCATACACATTTGAAACATTTTGTCTATTTCCTTTCAAATAATGTTATTTTAAGCAATAATTATTAATAGAGCTTAAAGAATGGGATGAAATGTTAACTAATTTTTAATTTTTATTTGAAATATTACAGCAAAAAAAATTAAAGCTTAACATTTCATAATCATTCAAAAATGGTATGGCTTATAGATATAAGAAGTTTCTTTTATAAATTATTTACCTTTTAAAATAAAGAAGAATAGAATATATTATTAAAAATGTATATCAAAAATTAAAAGTAAATATTGAAAATTAAAAATATTAACAAAAAATAAATTTTTAAGCTCATTTCTGAATTTACATTGAAGAACTTACTTTTAATAATTTCTACTGTTTGTTTTTGCGTGTATGACAACTGGTTTTTCATAGTGGGACTCTCCACATTAGTTTTAGCTATTTCAATTTTAATTTTTTCTGTTTAAAAAAAAAAAAAAATTAAGATGGAAGAAGGAAATTGCAATAAAATATGAAACTAAAATTAAACAACAAAATAATTTATTCAAATATATATTCAAGGTACTTCTTTAATGAAATGGTATTTAAACATATTTATGGCTTCCATATATATATATATATATATATATATTAGGGCTGCGGAAATTATCGATTAATTTCTCGATTAATCTGTAAAAATATTTATCAATTAAAATTATTTTAATCGATATAATTGTGATTAAAATTAAGGTACATACTTTCAATGGCCGTACCGATTTATTAATAAATAATTAATAATAGTTTGCTTTTTTATGTACAAACTTCGCCATATTAAAAAATATATATTTTTTTTAAAGTGTAAACTTTAAATTAAGCTTTTTTATAAGGAAAGTTGAATTCATGGAAATTATATTGAACTACTTATATTTAAGTTTAAAAAATGTCAATTGTCTGTTTTTTTTACTTCCCTTGAAATTTTAAGTTTAATGGCGTCATACATCTTATTTTAGCTATAATCAAAATTATCGATTAATTATTCGGTAAATTTTCAAAAGTTATCGATTAAATTTAAATTAATCGATAACAGCCCTAATATATATATATATTTTTTTAAATGGTTTGAAAATAAAAATAATTTCAGAAAGTTATAATATATTTAGCTTCAATGACAGGCAAACATTTTTTTTTTAAAAATCCCTATAAGTTAATATAATTGTCTTTATTAAATTCATAATTAAAAGACTATGTTTCAGCAGCTTACCTCTATATTTAGACAGATTTTCATTTATGGTTTTTATCTTATCATAATCGTTAGCCTTTTCTTGAACTTCTCTATTTAGTTCTGTTTAAAATATATTGAAAATAAAGATATTACAAATAATCATTTTATTTCTAATACATATTTTTCAATGTTGTTTATTTTCACTAAACAAAAACTTTATTTGGATAGGAATAAAGCTGAAAAATAATTTAAATAAACCTTAACATAACTTGATATCAAGCACTGCAACCAAAGACATTGTTTACATGTTTATTAAGTCATTTCTTAATAATTCAAAGAAAAATTTTGTAAATAATTTTTTTAAAAAGTTATACTAATTGCAGATTTTGCTTTTAACCTATACATCTGCCAATGACCAAAAAACTGATATTAGTTTAAATACTATTAATTTAATAAATACCTCATGTGTATTGTTTATTATTACTCTTTTATTTTTTTTATAAAACAAAAACATAATTTTGATCAAAATAATTTTCTCCAATAAGTTGATCTTTGCTTCTTCTTATCTTCTTTGACATACATACGCTCCTTCTATGCAGAAGATAATTGTGACCACAGACCATAACATATGATCTGTTGGCAAGTGATGCAGCAGTTACAGGCCACGGCTATAAGGGTTCCACGCATTACCCCAGCCGCCTAACTATTGTCTAGTTAGGTACCCATTCGGAGCTTGGTGACTCAGGGCCTCCCTACGCCCAGGGAACAAATCCTCACTTGTGACCAACAGTACGGCAGTCAAGCTGCCACGCGACCACCGCCCCTCTATTTAGTTTTCTTGCAATGCAGTCTTATTATATTCATCAAAATATGTTTAAATTTAAATATTAAAATAATGTAATTTGGCATAATTTCTAAAGTGTTTTTTTTTTTTTTTTTAATTTTCATTTAGCCGAATTAATATTTGAAAAAAAAAGCAATTTATATTAATTTAAAATCTTAAACGTACAATGACATGTGTAAAAAAAATCATTCATACTTTACACAAATTTTAAAAAATGTGATTAATTAAGTCTAAAAAAGATTTCTAGGTTTTCTTTAAAGTGCATCTCTTACCTTGAAGAATTCTTATCACTTTCTCAATCACAGTGTCAAAATTTGAAGTTTGACTAAGAGCGTTCCACTGCTGCATAATGCCTTCAATAAGAAAAAAGTCAAGTCAAAATATAACCCTTTCTTTTAAAATTCACATTCAGTTTGTTAATCCTGAAAATACACCTGGAAAACAAGGAGAATTAAATGTAAAGAAATTAAATAGCAAAATACGTAAAATAGAAAATGCTGAGTTTATCTCTGTTAACACTAATATTACAATTTTTACCTTTAAAAATGTGTTGAAGATTTTCAATTAATTCATAAAAAATTTTCACATCTTTATTTCCTTGCTCTGTTTTCTTTAAATCTGAGTTTTGAAGACAAAAAAAAATGTGTTTTTTATGTTTAATGTATTTTGATAAAGAACTGTATTTTAATTTATCTTAAAACTTAGGTTAAAAATGAAAAATCCAGTAAAACTAAGTTAAGCTGAAGAAATAATTTAAAATAATAATATTTATTTAATTTCCATACCCTCTTCAAGTTTATTAATTTTATCAAAGGGATCATTAAAGTCTTTAACTTGTGATGGTTTTCGAGCCAAAAGAGTGATGAAGCCTATAAATATAAATGTATTTGAAAATTTAAAAAAAATCAAATTATAAGCAAAAATTACATTAAACACAGGAAATAATTTTATCATAAATCAAGTCTATCTCAAATGTATAAAATAATTTTGTGTTATGTTCATAAGCAGCGATAGAGATTTATTGCCAGCAGTTTCCTTTAACTTTAATAAATAACATTAACATACATGTTAGCAATAGTTTGTAGTGGTGTACATTTATATATATGTTCTATTTTATGTAATTTTTATGATTTATAAGCTTTAACAGATTTATATATTTGAAATTTATGAAAATATTGCAAATTATCATTTCAAATGTTTGAACAGCTAATTTATTAATAAAAACTTTTGAAGTAGTATCTAAATATTAGCAAAAATGGATTTAAAAAAAAACAATTGTAACTTATCTTAGAGTCAATTTGTAACTTATCTTAGATATATAGACGCTCCTTCTATTCAGAAGATAATTGCATCCACAGACCATGAGAGATGATCTGTTGGCAAGTGATGCAGCGGTCACAGGCCACGGCTATAGGGGTTCCACGCATTACCCAGCCGCCTAACTTTTGTCTAGTTAGGTACCCATTCAGAGCTGGGTGACTCGGGGACTCCTCAGGCCACGGTAACAAATCCTTGAGTTCGCGTGGATTGGAACTCGTGACCATCGGTACGCCAGTCGAGAGCGCTACCACTCAACCACCGTGTCCCATATGTATATCACAAAGCCAAAAATATTTGAAATAAAAATTTACTTAAAAGAAGATGAATATTTTGTTTAAGGCACTTACTTTTGATGATAGTAATAAGTGCGTTTTTGGTTTCCATCAGTTGTTTTCTTTTAGCAATGATAGCTTTAACAATTTCTAAACAATAAATAATATTCTGTTTAAATGTAAAAAATTATGAAAAAATATTTATGTTAAGCAGTTGCACAATAATTTACTATCCTTAACTTTTAAAATTATATAACAGTTTAAAAAATATTTTCTCAAAGAATTTCAATAGAAATAGGAAGCATCAAAGGTTTTTTAAAATTTGTTTGACATTTAAATCAAATTAAACCAAAATTCAATACCTACCTGTGTGCTTAGATAATAATTTTATTATGTTTCTTATTGAATCATAATTTTTCTCCATTTCTTTCATTTCTGTCATTACATCTGGGGGAAAAAAAGAAAAAATTGTCTTCAAAGAAATTTTACAGATTATATAATTGCATTTTTCAGATGATCCAACTTTATATAATAAGACTTTACTATGTTGTTAATTTCCTTTTCTTTGCTACAAATTTTAAGATAAATTTCAGTTTGACATTGGTTAAACCTTTATACAAAGCAATGTTTTCAAAAAACACTTGTGTTTTTTATGGTTAGAGAAGAAAGAGCTAGCCTCAACACAAAATTAAAAATTATTCTTGTTTGTCAAAAACAATTGAAACTTGAAAAGCACTTGTATTTTTGAAAATAATTATTTATCTAGTCATGAAATTTAAACAAAAGTGTTATGGCAAATAGTGCTAAAATTCCTTTTCTTTTTAAAAATAGTTTTTTTATTTTTTTGTTTGTTTGTGGTTAATTTATGTATGCACAATTTGTTTTTCTGAATTTCATAAAATAATTAAACATTTCCTTTGTGGTCAATATGGATGCCAAATTATTTGATAGTTTTGAAGCATCAACAATTTTTATTTTTAAAAAAATTATTATTTTTTTTTTATTATTGATTATTGATAAATCTTATTTTAATTGATTCTGTTTTTTTTTCCAAATATTAAACTAAAGATTGAAATTATCAAACAGCTCTATTTTTATTTAAGCTGTAAATATTAAAACACACCTTGTAGAATGGTATTGACTTGCTGAATCGCATCATCAGATTTGTAAATATAAGTCCACTCCTTCACAATATCTGTGATAAGATAAATACAAAATTTACTGAAGTAAATATTTATTTTTTGCATATTTTGTTAAATTAACTCAATATCAATACTTAAACTGTGTAAAGAACTGAAATAAAATATATGGTTAATGTTAATGACACTTACTTAAAACAAAAGCAAATAGATACTTTGAATTTGTCAAAGAAATTTTATCTTTTTAAATTAAGTTATTTAAACATTTTATAAATAATTGTTTAGCTTATGAAGATTATAAAGACTCTTTAAATACTCAATTTTATAATGAATACCTTGCAAAAAAGTACGAAGCTCATCCACCAATTGCAAAAACACTTTATCATCATTTTTTTTCAATTTCTTTGTTACATCTGGATTTTATAAGAGAAAAGTACAATGTAGGTCATATCAATTTGTACAATATTGTTATTATTAAAAAACTTAAAGGTTAAATAATAAACAAATAAAAAACTTTACCACAAACACTTATTAATGGTTGTAATCTACGTGATATGATTACTGAGAGTCAATTTGTAAAAATTTATTACATTTTTTTTAGTACCTTTTTTAATTTTTTCTAGTTGGGCTATGGGCTGATCAAAGACAGTGGCTTTCGTAGGTTTTTGAGTAATAATTGACGTAAAATCTAAAAAAGTTCAAATGTAATACACAAATTATAAAAATTTTAAAACCCTTTATTATGAAACAAAGGCATATAATTATTATCACTAATGGATTTTTAATTTTTTTTAAAACTAAATTTCAATAACAAATATGTATATACATATATATATAAAGACAAGGATTTTGTAATTTTAGAATTTCTTTACTTTCTTCTTTATGTTACTAGTACCTTTATGATAAATGTGATTTCTTTTAACATCTTGAATTACTATAGAAGTTAGAGGATTTATTTATTTTTTTTAGGGATTTTCTGTCTTAGTCTTATCTCTAAAGAAACTCCTTTTATACAGAAGATTATTTCACCCACAGACCATGCCATTCTGATGGCATGTGAAGCAGTATTCACAGGCAAAGCTATGAGAATTCCATGCATTACCCAGCCGCCTTTGTTTCCCTAACAAGTATAAGGTACCCAATTGGAGCTGGGTGGACTAAGGGACACCCTTGGCCCAGGATTAAAACCCTGCCTTTGTGGGATTTAAACCTTCGACTACTGTGCTCCATTTTAGGATTATAGGAATAAGATATAGGTATAAACAGTTTAATGATAACTATGATATTTCTAAAATAAAATTTATTTTACATGCTAAAATTAACCAAAAAATATTAGTATCTCAAAGTACTACAAAAATTAGATATTATAATCTAAACAATTGCAGATAGTAATTATTTTGACAAAGATCATTACAATTTTTAAAGTAAGCTAATTTAAGAAAAAATACTTACCTTTTAGTATGAAAAGTATTTTGTTGTGTTCCACATAAGGGTAAATAGTTTCATTCTGTTCATCATTAGCTAAGATGCTTTTGATTTTTTCTTTAATAAAAAAAAACAAACTTTTAAAAATGAAATTTAAACAAAAATTGTTTTCTTACTTTTCAAACAAATTTCAACTCAATAGATTATACTTTCAAGAAATTTTCTAAATAAAATTGAATTATATAAACTCTTATAATCATAAACTAATAGGAGGGTTTATTATTTAGGGATTAACTTAGAAGAAGTTTTTTTGTTTTTTTAAAAAATTTATTCATCTAAGAAAAACAAAATTATATTAGTAATGACCAAGACACTTCTTTGCCCTTGATAATCATATTTTTTCTTGAATTGTTCAATGTTTTGGTAATAATAACATTACCTCTTCGTTCAGAAAACAATTCATTGATTTTAAAAAGAATGTGTAAATCTTTTTCACTTTCTTTGAGCACGGTTCTCAAATCTGAAAGAAAATATTAGGTTAAATTATTTATTTAAAGTAACTCTAAGTTTCCTATTATTATTTATTTGAAATTCCTTTGCATAATTGTTCAAAGCAGAAAAAAAAACACAAACACACATAAACCTATTTTGAGGAAATTTCATATATTTCACTTTGTCCAGTTTTATTTAAATAATAAGGAAAGGTTTTCTGGTCAGCCATAATTGTAATTTAAAAGAAAAAACTTAATTTTGTAGATTATTTTCATTTTCCAAAGGTGAATGTATAATGAAAATAAAAATAAATAAAAATAGTATACTAATATAAATAGTTAAAAAATAGTTGATATGTATGCCATAAAAATTAAATGATTTAAATAAAAAAAAATTGTATTTAATAAATTATTTTAAAAACATTTGGAAAAAAAAAATTTAAAATAAAAAAATTCTTTCCAAGTCAACTTTAAAATAGAATTTATTGTAATGATTATCATGAGAAACATTTTAAGATAATGCTTTGATGATAGTTTCAACCAATTAAAAGTATACCAAGAAGAGCAAACAATTATTGTAATTTTTAAAACCACTGAGATGTTATATTGTATATTTTCTGCAATAGTTATCTTATCTTAGATATACAGACACTTCTTCTATGCAGAAGATAATTGCATCCACAGACCATGACAGATGATCTGTTGGCAAGTGATGTAGCGGTCACAGGCCACGGCTATAAGGGTTCCAGGCGTTACCCAGCCGCCTAACTATTGTCTAGTTAGGTACCCATTCAGAGCTGGGTGACTCAGGTACTCCTCAGGCCCTGGGAACAAATCCTCGCCTTCGCGTGGATTCGAACTTGTGACAATCTGTATGCCAGTCGAGCGCTTTACTACTTGACCACCGCGTCTCACATTCAACCACAGCGTCCCATAGTTGTAGGAAGAAATTCATGATAGAAATAAAAGTAATTCTAGGTGGTAACCTAAAATAATCTAAAAAGGTTTCACAAAGTATAATGAAGGGATTAAAAAACAGTTTAAGTGACTAACCTTCAAGTTCATTAACTAATTTCTTAACAGTGACATCACGATTTCGAAAGCTTTTTACATTTTTCCATTCATTTATAATATCTATCATGAAAAGAAAAAAGGATATAAATTATAATTGTAATTGTTGTGTAAATTTTACAAAATGATTAAAAATAATGCTTATCAAAAATCATTAATGAATTCCTAAAATTCTTACTTTTTAAAATTTTTGGAATACTAGGGTAAATACCAATACTTAAATAAGTATTTCTGTTAAATTTTAATTTATTTTAAAATTTCAAAAGAAAAAAGATATATGTTTAAATTTCTTCCCTGGTTTTATTTTGATCTAAATTTCTAAAATTAATGTGTTAAAAAAATGTAAAAGAGTTGTTACAATTTTATCGACATGTACCTTGGAAAATGTCAGCAACATTCATTTGAAATAACACATAGTTTGTGACCTCATCATCATCAATTCCAACTGGATCAAAATCTGTATTAAAATAGTTTGACTGCTGTTTTATAAATAGTTTTATAAATATCAAAATTGATGTGAAAATTCATTATTTTATAGTGGAAAAATAATACAATAAAATCTGTCTACTTTAAGGTATGTATCAATATGAATTCTTTTAAAAAATCAATTTTTTAAGGGTTGTGTTAAGATATTAAAAATTTGTACTTAAAAAAAGATATCATACCTTTTTTTATTAATCTAAGTTGATTAAGTACTTCAATGAAGTCTTCAACTTGTGAAGGTTTTCTTTCAAGAAGTCTAGAAAAACCTATTTTAAAAATTTGAAAATTTAGATATCTTATTTACTACAAATGCTCATTCTTTACACAATATTATTATTATCATTTGTTACAATTCATTAAAAGTTAAATCCTCTTTTTTTTTTCTCTCTAAATAGCCATTAATAATAGTACTTAAAGGTTTTAAAGCAAAAATATAAATAAATGAAAAACAAAACAAAAAAAATTTTCTTTAAAATTATCAAATTGAATAGTAAGAAACATATTATAAACATCATAAATTCAAGTCAAGTTTACATTTGCATGATGAAATGAATAAGAACATGGCACAAAGTCCATGAGAATGTATATTAATTAGTTTGTGATTGTTATTTCTGCTTTAATCACAAAAGATTTAAGAAATAAAAGAAGCTGATAATTTGTAGGGTTTTTTTTGTTTTTTTTGTTTGTTTTTGAATTGTAAGTTGATTTCTTAGAATGTTCAGATATTTAATTTCTCAAATGTATTTTTATATTCGCAAAATAAAACAATTTAAAAAAATAATAAATGTATAATAAGGAGAAAATCAGTGGTTGAAATTGTACAAATTTAATTAAAATTTCCTCAAGATATGTTTGATTAAAAATGTCAAACATATTTTAATATTAAGAACATATTATCTTTAAAAATTCGTAAATCATAAAAAAAAGTACAATAATTTTAAAAAATAGAATATAATTGAGAGACCCACTATCAAGATGAATAAAAGGCAAAATGGCTTACTTTTTATGATTGTATCTACTTCATTTTTCATGTGTATTATAGATTCACGTCCATCTTCTATAGACACCGTAGAGGTGGATTGGAAAGTAAATTTTTCTAATATTTCATGCAAGCGCTCTGTAATACAAGCAATGCATTATTTTCAAGGACAATAATCTTATGTAAATAAGAAGCATCATTAATAATTGAGGTAAACAAAATTTTTTTTATAAATATTCCATTTATTTTAAATGCAGTTTCAAAATTATCTTATTTAGATTTATTTTTTCTTAATAATAAAATGAGAACATAGTTTTTTTTATTTCTTCAAATTATTGATCTAGTATTTATAATGTAACACCTTTCATAAAAAAGATAAATATTGAAAAAAGTCTTTCAGCTTTTCTTACCTACACTTTGGTCAAGTGACTCATCTAAATTAGTTACATTGTCTTTATTAGCAGCACTATTTACAATTAGATCATTAACCTCTGAAAATAAAATCTATTTGTAAATACATTTTTAAAATTTGCTTTTAACATCTCCACATTTATTTTTGATTATCTTATAAAGTATAATGCAAAATAAAGGTCAATAACAATCAAATTTTTTTTTTTAAATCCTTTGAAAAATTTTTCTTTTAAATAATGTGTTGAATTATAAAAACAAAATATGTATTTATTAAAAAAATGTAGTTTAGTCAATAAATAGCAGATTAGGGCCCACAAGGCAGCATAAATGTTTCCCCATGAAAATAGACAAAAAATGTTCACTAATAAAATAAAAAAAAATTTAAAAAAAAAAAAAAAATTATCTAGAAACAACAGAAAACAGTCTGATGTCTCAACTGCTTTGTAATTCTTTCTTAAAATGAAGAGCAGGAAAAAACAAGGCCTTGAAAACATTTTCCATCTACATTATTTTTAACCAAATTTTAAAAAAATTTTTTATATTAAAAAAAAAAAGAAAAAAAGATTTGCAAACCTTTTATAAATTTGTTTATTACTTCAATAAATTCATCAAAGTTTGGAACTTGTGAAATAGTATTCCACTGCTCCTTTATACCTTGAAAAATAACAAAAGTAAAGGATTTCTTTACCACATGTAATGTACATAATACACATATATATATTAAATATATTATGTTTTTTAGAATCCTTAAGTTGAAAATGTATGATTAGTTCTCAAAAGAAAAAAAAATTAACATCAAAGAAAACAATGCAATTTTTATTGCATAATTTTTTAAATTATATTTTTCTGCTAATTAGGTATATTTGTGTTAAATTTATGAAAATGGATTGGATACAAACTAAACATTTGATGATACTACCAGTTAATCATTTATGGCATATTAAATACTTTTAAGCTGTATTTTTTTACTTACTGTCAATAATTTTGATGAGATTATTTATGAGATTTAAATATTTTGTACCGATTTCCTTTTGTTCAAAGGTCTTTGTTTCTGTAAAATGGTAAAAAAAAGTCATTTAAATTAACCATGGAAATGTATAAAAATAAATTGGAATCACTTGTAAAATTTTAATTTTTTAAAACACATTTAATTTATAAACAATGATAGCAAATATTTTTAATATGAATGATTAATGATATATTATTAATTTTTAAAAATTGATGCTAAAGAATATTTTGGTCTCTAAATCTGAAGGGTCATTTTTTAAGTCACATAATTACTTGAATTATTTTTTATGTCAGAAAAATAACCACAGGAAATATAATTAATATCAATATTCTTAAACTTTATACAAACTTTTGAGTAATTTATTATGCAAATGGTAACACTAAATTCCAAATTTTTAGCTGAAATGGTATATGTGGAATATAGGGTTCTTGAAACAGTGTAATTGATTAATAAAACAGCTATTTTGTACTAATTATGAAGTGAATAAATAGCAACATTTTAAGAGAAAATTTAAATCATCAATGCTCTTTAAAGTTTCCAGATATCATCTTTGAGGAAAAAAAAATAATTTGAGACACAGTTTAAGAAAACAAACAAAATTTTTTCACCTTTACTAATTTAAAGACATGGTTATTATAAAATTTTGTTTTTGGTGGAATATCTTAGAGTTTCTAATTGGCCAATATCTTAAAATATAATTTGCTACATTTACATTTGTCATAACCAAAAGAAATTACTTGTCAAATTTAGATAAACTGCTTTAGTTACATTAAACAAGTTTCTTCAACTATTCTCTGTTAAATAAATATTAATTTATTTATAAGAATTTAGACAATTTAAAAGTCAAAATATAAATACATGCACATATTTTTTAAAAAATGTTTTGCTTACATACTTGCTATAAGACTTCTGAGTGTATCAATTAGGGCATTGAACTCATGAATCTTTGAAGCTTTGTTAACAACAATGTCATTTAATGCTGAAAAAAATAATTAGTAAAACACATGAAATTCACTGAGATTTTTAAAATTAATTAAAACATATCATATGAAAAAATACTTTTATAGTTTTTTGCAATAAACGGGTTCAAAGCTATATCTTAAAATATTGATAACATTTTTTAAAATAAAATATTTAATTTTTAAATACCTTAATGAAATTTCAATCATTTAAAATGTTTGTAATTTAAAGGAGCAGCAAACACATAACATTTTAACAGTATTTTAAGACTTTTTATTTCAGTAAAAATTTAGGTATTTAAAGTGAACTTTTGTATCAGTCCCAAATTCCAGCAAATGTTATGTTTCAAAAACAATTAGTTTTAAAATAATGGTATACCTCCACACAAGGCCACTTTTAAAAAAAGGTATACAGTTGCAAAATTATTCCAAAATGAATGACTGACCTTGAATGACTGTTATTATTTGGTTTCTGGTGTTCTGCACAATGGCTGGTTCATTGATTTGGTGACTTTCAGCTGTATGAGTTAGTCTCAATATCTTTACTATAGTATCTGTTTGAAGAATAATTGGGCCCACTTTTAAATATTGAATGATTTAAGAAATGTTCACAGTATTATAATATTTAAAGATAAAATGTGTCCATAGTTTTATAAAATTTTAAATTCTTTATTGCAGCTCTAACATGTAATGGTGATAATTAATACTTAATTGAAATGTAATTTTTTAAATATTATTATAGATCTCTAAATATTACCTTTGATATGTTTTAATGGATCAATTTTTGGTTGACTGAGTTTAACCTCACTGATTTCCTGAAATTTCTTTTTCATTTCTAAAACATAAGATTTTTTTTTTACAAATTCAACTTGTTAGTATCTAGACTATAAGTTTTTAAAAAATAGCTAAACACAAAAGTATGTGTATTTGAAAAACAAATACGACAAGCTAAGACTCGAAGTAATCAAAATTTATAGTAACATGTAACAACATTGGCCACAATGGTCTTGTTTGAATAAAATCCCAATACAAATTCTATTTCATAAGGCAAATTAAAAAGTTCTTTTAACCTATGAATTCCTGCTCTGATTAGATTATTTAAACCAAAAACAAAAACAACAAACAACAGCCACTAAATTTGTATTGACCTTATGAAGGTATAGCGAGTACCAATGAAAGACACATCATCCTATACAAACATCATCTTGAGTAATCAAGTTTTTTGTAATGCAAAGAGAAGTGGCATATATAATGTCTTATACATAAACCCAATAAAAAGAACTGTTTTTATTTCAAAGGTAAGGATGACAGAGATGACAATAAAACTTGTTTTGGAAACTTTATTCACTTAAACAAACCTTGGAACAGTTGAGATATCTTCCCTATAGTGTCATCAAAGTTTGAATTCTTCTTGATTGTTGGCCATTTTTCAACAATTTCTGTCACAAAAATATTGAAGCATTTAAGCAATACTAATATAAAGAAAATTTATGTTAAAATTCTAGTCTATAATTGCTATATACTACTAGGTTGATAATAATTCAGCAAAATATTATTATTGAATATGGAATGAATAAGCTGTGATATATATATATATATATATATATATATATATANTAAATATATTTAGGCCCTAAGCCTATATCAGTAGATAGATGTCCTAAAAACTGGGTATGTATGAGCCTTACAAGACATCCCAAAGCATGAATGATTTTGCAAAGAGCATTCTTCATCAAACAAATGGACAAAAACAAAACTAATAAAATGATTTAAAAAAACTTGGCTGCCGTGAAATCTGTGAAATCCACAGCAAAGTAGAGCCTATATCACAATTACATAAAGTTTAATTTGTTTCTTTCCCATTTTACCATTAACAGTGTAAGAGAGGTAATCCAAGATCTCTCCATAATATTTGACAAAGTCCTCCTTCCCTCCATTATCAATTAAATCTGCATTTAAAAAGATAAAGAAAAATTACAAAAAACTTGTTTGTTTTATTTCATCCGTAAGTCTGTACATATAAAAACTAAAATCACCTCATTCAAATTATTATTTTAATTATGTAATCTAAAATATTAATTTGAATTATTGTTTACCTTCTTTAATGTCTCTAATATTTTTCTGCAAAAGGTTAAATGTATCTTTTTGAAATACTTTTTTACTTTGATTAATTCCAAGTGAAATTCCTGGGGAACAAAATAATTTCAAATATTTTCAACATCTACAAAGTTTTAAAAAATCTTCAGACAGGGTCCTCTTTAATATAACAATAACATTCACTTGTTGGACTCTAGGGCAAGTCAAGTAGCGTTCACAAGTTTATTTAACAAAACATTCACTTGTTGGACTCTAGGGCAAGTGAAGTAGCGTTCACAAGTTTATTTAACCACCACTAACGAGCAAGGGATTGTGTGGCTGGCACAATGCCACGGGGGGCTTTGCCAGTACAGAGGCTCAAACTCGTGACTCGAGTACTTGCAACGGTTTGGCAGTCCAGCGCGCTACCACTTTGACATTCGTGGCCCCTACTTGTTTTATAGTCCTTTAACAAAGCTTTATTTTATTGTTTTGATCCCACAGTTTTGTTAATCTTGAATTTACATTAATATACAAATTGTAATTTTAATAAATTAAAATGAAAGACAGTCGGAAATTTTTGCAAATTTGCTTCAATGGGACCCTATTGCGCAACAAAATAATCACAAACTTGTCTGATAAGTTTTACGAAGACCCAATTCTATATTTAAATATATGTTTTTCTGTGGTATAATGCTGCAAATCCTATATACACTGACTGAGATTTTTATTTGTGAAGATCCCCTGCAATCAGTTCACTTGGAATTCCATTGATTGATCAAAGGACAACATAACATTTTCAATAACTACATTTCTCATTTACATGACAAAGATATCACTGACTGATTCATTTTTAAAACTTGTTTATAATTTAGGTATTTTGAGTTATAGAGTTAAAAGTAATAGCCAATATGAGTGATTAGAGGGTTTTCGTCCATTGTTTTTTAATGCATTTTTATTATCACTTGGATGGGCAAATAAAATTAGGTCTTTCAAATACATAATATTTGTTGGCATTTGCATTGCAGATGATAAGTTTTGATGTTCAGAGTTTGTAATGTTTACACAACTGTTTTAATATAATGTATAAAAAATTAAATTTAATCCTCACCTTCTTCAAGATAGATATCTTGGTTATTATCAAATAAATCTATGACTATTTAGACTTCCCACATCATACAACTAAGACATAAGTTAAAATATCAGAACTTACTGTGAATAACCATGACGATTTTGACTGTTATTTCTTTCCTAATTTCTAAGTAAATATTTTCTTGAACCACTGTTTCACTATTTTCTTTCATATTTTGTATGAACTCAGCAATATCAGCTAAAGGATTAGATAAGGAACAAAAATTAAAGAAGATAAGATCATAACTTTGAAACTTGTTTTTAAATAATGTGCTCTATGTTTTTTTATTTATTATATAATTTTATTATGTACCTTTGTTTAAATAAAAAATAATTAAATAAAATATGTTCTTTGAAAATGTTGATTACTCTTATTAAATATATATATGTTTTTTTTTTTGTAGTAATGTATCATTGTTTCCAAGTTTTAATTTTTATTAAAATAAACTGATTAGTTACAATCAATTTTCTTGACCACAGTCATTACACGGCCAATCAGCTGGCTACTGTCACCCTTTTGAAATTCTTGTAGTATTTCTGAAAAGCAAATGCGTATTTTAAATATACCCCATAAGTATTCAATAATTAGAATATATATAATAATATATGTGTTTAGTTGAAGATGAGTGTGTATACAAAAGGTCTATCCGTTAGTTCTATTTTCATTATTAAGTTATCAAATTATTTGCAGACAAAAAACAATAGTTAACAATAAAATTAGAGTTTTGAAAGTAAAATGTATATCATCTGAAGCTAAAGAGGTCTGACATTATATACAATTAACTAAATCATTCCTTTTATTTTTCTGTAGTTATGAATAACAAATAAAACCACGTTACAATCTATTTTGTTTTTAGGTGTAAAAGTTGGTGTAAATTAATTTAAATTGACGACATAATCCGTCTTAAAGAAAATTATTCATGCAATAACAACAATATATTACTCACGTTGATATGATTTCAAAAGTTTATTTTGAAAATCATCAAGATTTGGTGCATTTTGAACTTTGTCCCAGTTAACTGAAATATCTTTAAGAACCACAAATGTCAACAAATTTACATTTCAACATAAATAACCAACTGGATTTTAATGAGGACTCTTTTATAACATGAATACAGAACAGATGGAAACTTCATCATTAGAAATATAAAAAGTCATTAAAAAGTAATGTGAACAATAAGAATTATTTTATCATTAATTATTATGGAAAAAACACTATAATAAATTAAAAACTCCAGTTAAATGTTAGTTTCTCATTTCTCACTCACAATTCTCTTTATATTGACTGAATACCTCTCTGTCAATTAAAATTATTTGAGGACATTATGAAATGTCCATCTCTAGCTCTGCCTTTCCCAAAAAGCTAACTAATGTTATTACTATTTGCTTTCTGATAGCAAATCAATACTTTCATCAGCCAGTGACCAACATCTCACAATGACAACAATGAAATCTTTGCTTCTGAAATAAGTTATTCCTCAATCCCTTCGTACTTATGGAGACAAGGGCACAACAGAATACAGGGAAATTAAGTGCGGATAAAATAACAAGAATAAACCAGGAAGCATTCAAAGTTTAGCTTAACACTGTACATGTGCACTAAATAAAACTGCTAAGTCTAAGCAAGAGGTATCCAAACTTTTTGCACTTTTTTTTTTGCAAAGAAGGCCATGTTTCATGATATAAAAGTATAAAAGGGGGGGGGGGATATAAGATAATTAACAAAAATCACATAATTGATACTGAGCAACAGAATTTTTAATTGTATCATTGCCTTTTTTTGTGTAAAAGTATTATTTTTTGAGAGGGAAAAAAGGCTCAATGCTGCCGCAATTTTTGAAACCCTATAAATTTTAATAACTTAATCAATTCCTAGAAATTACTAAAATTGGTTGAAAACATTAGTCAAGTTTTAGAATAAAGAACTCTACCTTATACTACAAATTTAACAATAAATAAAGCACACTGAAATATAATTAGAAAAGAAAATGCTTTCTTAAAAATTTCAAGTGCAACAGTATGAAAATCTCAGCTATAGTTTTAATTTATGTGAAATGGTCCAATGCTTATTAAAGTATATTATTTTTAGTGAAAAAACATCATGGATATTTCTGTAGCTGACAGTTCTATTTTGATCTCTTCTAAATATTTAAATTAAGATCATTGTTACCTGTCAATCCATTCAGTAAAATATTATGTATGTCACTTAAAGTCTTCAGCTGTGGATCACTTCCTTGCTTTTGATTTATATCTGTAATGTCATTTAAAAAAATTAATATGTGGTGAATCCCTACATATTTGTTTATTAGTGGTGTACCAGGTTCAAATTTTTGAAATCCGGCTAACCGGATTCAGCTGGATTTATAAAGGTAATCCGCCAGAGCCCAAGTAGGATCCCAATTTTTAAAATGGCTTGTTTCTGGATTTTCTGGAGCCGGAGCTATTGTATCTATATATGTTTTATTGCAAATCCGGCCAGCCGGATTTAAAAAGTAAAATTCAGCCAGAGCCAAATTGGTAAAAAATAGCCAGAGGCAAAATCCAGTACACCCCTACTTTTAATTTATATACTGAGTGTCATTTGAAAAAATGATTAAAGGTTTTTAGTCTAATAAATAATTCCTTTATTCAAAATGTTGCAAACTTTTCAAATTTTGATTTTAGATTGTATTATAGACTTTAGATATCTTAGATTGTATTATAGACTTTAGATATCTTAGATTGTATTATAGACTTTAATAGATATCTTAGATTGTATTATAGACTTAAGATATCTTAGATTTTGTTGAATGACTACAATTAGAAAAGCAGTTGTTTTTTGTCAAAATTGTTCAACATACCAACATCAAGTGTATGGATTTTCTCAATAACAGCGTTAAAATCCTCATGATTTGTCAATCCATTTTTCAAAATATTTACCAACTCTGTGAATACATTGAGTGAAACAGATTAATTAACAATAAATTAGCAAAAGTGTTACAATTCAGTACTATAATAGTAAAGGAGATTGAAACAACTAATTTCTTTTTTGATTTAGATTAAAAGTTGTAAGTTTGTTATTGATTGAAAGTTTAAACTCAAAAGTGATATTAACATTTTGATATTATTTTTTGAGATATTCGTAACACAAGAACACGGTACTAAAACGGACCAGTAACAAGGACCTACCATTAATAATTGTCAATGTCTCATTAACTGATGTCTCATAGATAGATTCATTAACACTTGTACTTGTAGTAGTCTTGATACTATCTAAAATATCTTTAACAGAAAAGAACAATTAAAAACTTTTTTTCTCAATAGATGTAATTTAAATTTTTAATGCATACAACGTCTCCAGTTTAAGTAGTTGTGGTAAATGTATTTTTAAAATTATTGAACAAATTATCAAATATTTTTTTTTTCTGATTTAAGAAGATAACACAAAAGAATATAATCAGTGACATACAAATTTGAAAAATACTATGTAGCTGTTGTTAACTCTATTCATTCATAATGTCTGTTGAAGGTTATGATTTTACACTCACAAGCAAAAATGCACAGATTTTAGCACACTAACAAACACACTCCTCAAATGCAGACATACCATTGTGCACATTTAGAAAATTAATTTAATAACAAAGTATAAATATTAAAATATCCTTAGTTTCAGAGAAACAAAAATGCTTAAAAAAATAGCAAATGTTTTATTCTTGCATAGCTTTGTGACCTGTTAAGTCTGCATCAGAAAAGGTTAACTAGTTCAGACCTCATACAAAATAAAACTTTATTAGTTACAGATTTTAAACACAAAATTATTAAAAAAAAATTTAGATTTCTGCAGGATGAACCAGCCAATCCCCCCCCCCCCACAAACATTTCCTCTGGCGTAAATTTGTAAGTAAAATAAAGTTTTCCTTTTCAGACCTTGCTGGTCTTTCGGGAAGGGAGAGCTCAAAAGTTTCTATACCGACTAGCACAATGCCCAACCACTTTTATTTCCACAAGTGATGTCAGGTTTCCATTTGTTGGTGGACTCAGGGAAAAGACCTTTCCTTCACTGAGATTTGAACCAATGTCTCTTGGTATGACAGCTGAGCGTGCTGCCACTTGACCACCAGGCACTGTTCACTACTACAAATAAAATCGATCAACATACCTTATCTTATCTTAGATATACAGACGCTCCTTCTATGCAGAAGATAATTGCGTCCACAGACCATGAGAGATGATCTGTTGGCAAGTGATGTAGCGGTCACAGGCCACGGCTATAGGGGTTCCACGCATTACCCCAGCCGCCTAACTATTGTCTAGTTAGGTACCCATTCGGAGCTGGGTGACTCGGGGACTCCTCAGGCCCCGAGAACAAATCCTCACCTTCGTGTGGATTCGAACTCGTGACCATCGGTATGATAGTCGAGAGCGCTACCTCTCGACCACCACGTCATCAGACATACATCAGACAATTTCTCACAGATTGTTCAAGTAGCTATTTCTTATCTAAAGAAATTTTTAAAATGATTACCAATTATTTCATCAAGATTTTTTCGGGCCTCTGCAACAATTATAGGTACTTGCACATCAGTGACTTTTTGAGTTGTTAGCACTGTCAAATAGAAACAGTTTGATAAAATTTAATTTTAGGCATTAAATTATAAAAAAAAAAATATATGTTTTAAATCTGTTGAAGTAAATTTAAGCATTGTTGCTTTTGTTAAAATTAATATTGGTAATATTTTCTGTTAAAAAAGAAATAATGAAAATCCGCATAAATTTTATACAAAAATGAAACAAAATTATAATTATCCATATTGTTTTAGTTAATTGTGTACAATAAGTTTTGAAGAAGGCAATCAATTAAACTTACCCTCAAGGATAGTTTTTGACTTCTGCAAGATGGCCGGGAGCATCTGATCATATTGTTGAGTGTCCCATAGCTCTTCAATACCTTTGTTTCAAAAGATAGTGGCTGATTCATTTGTTTAATTTAATTATAGTGAAATTTTGAAAAGTTAAATATAAGCTTGTACATTGTCATACCAATTGTAGGTAATAGCACTTAACATTTTTAATTAATTGTAAATTGGTCAAGCAATCCATAGTAAGCAAAATATGGATTTCAACAATTCTGTTTAAATCATTTTCCCTGCCTACATAAATAGATTATTCTCAATATAAGCTGGTACATAGCCATACCAAATGTAGGTAAGACAACTTTAAATTAAATTTTTAAATATATTTTTTTATTCATTATCCAAATAAGCTTGTTTATAATAAGTTTATATTAAGTGTGAGAAAATGAATATCCAGAAGTTAAATTGGAGTCGAGACTTCATTAAATATAGTCGGCTTCAGATTTTAATAATAAATAAGTATAATTAACAAATGTATACTAAAATTTGAATAGCAAGGTTTATAATTTTAATCAACAGTTAACTATATGATTTTTTTTTTAAGGAAGGAAAATAACACAAAATGGGTTAATAATTTATTTTTATTCTTTTTTTGTAAAATAAATGAATATCTCAAAAAAATTTTTTTATTACAAATGAAACAAACATTTTGAAAGAATTATGAGATACGCTTGATGGACCAACAGTGATGGACCAACAGTGATGGACCAACAGTGGAACAGTGGCAATCTCAGTCAATGTTCCCTTAAGCTGCTCGGTTGAGTGGCCATGCAGATATGATGCCACGAAGCAGTTTAGAACTGCCACGCAGTAATTTTTTTAAAACATCGCACAAACAATGTATGCTTAGCAAATTTGCACACACATTTTTTCTCTTTGCACATGGACCAATAAAATTTAAAGGGAACTTTGGTCTCAGTCATTGATAATTTTTAAGGGAAATATGGCCTGGTTGGGAACATTAAGTATGAAACATTGAAAAAACTTAAGGACATCTGCATTTACAGTATAAAAAAAACTGGAGAGATATGTAGGTCTATAGAGGCAGTAATATGCTGTTATGACAAGATGATGTTAATGAAGGGGACTGCAATCAGGGTGACTAGAATTAAATGTTATAGGAAACATTGTAAAAAGAAAAAAAGACCCCTAAAAAGCTTCCTAAAAATTTGGGTAATTTTCAACACATGGTAGAACATAACTACACTGCATAACTCATTGTTTATTTCAAGAAACATTACATTGATGATGGAATTTTGTGGGATAAACTTGACCTACTCATTAATGATGGCATTTGGTGGGATAAACTTGACCTACTCATTAATGGTGGCATTTGGTGGGATAAACTTGACCTACTCATTAATGATGGCATTTGGTGGGATAAACTTGACCTACTCATTGATGATGGCATTTTGTGGGTTAAACTTGACCTACTCATTAATGATGGCATTTGATGGGGTAAACTTGACCTACTCATTAATGATGGCATTTGGTGGGCTAAACTTGACCAACTCATTAATGATGGCATTATGTGGGATAAACTTGACCTACTCATTAATGATGGCATTATGTGGGATAGACTTGACCTACTCATTAATGATGACATTTGGTGGGATAAACTTGACCTACTCATCAATGATGACATTTTGTGGGATAAACTTGACCTACTCATTAATGATGGCATTTGGTGGGATAAACTTGACCTACTCATTAATGATGACATTTGGTAGGATAAACTTGGCCTACTCATTAATGATGGTATTTTGGTGGGATAAACTTGACTTAATCATTAATGATGGTATTTTGTGGGATAAACTTGACCTTTTGGTTAATTTATTCATTCCATCAAACTACACAATCAAATGTTTAGGAAATTATAGTAATAGATTACCAATTCACCCATCCCTAAATTAATATTACTTATGCTCACAGCAAATGTTCCCGTGGTGGTCCGTGTGCAAAGTAAAAAAACAAACAAAAAACTTGTGTGCTAAGTTGTAAGCATCCAATTTTAGTGCAATATTTTATAAACTTTGCTGCACGGTAACCCTAAACTGCTGTGCAGAGTCAGCCAGATATCTGCGAAGCCGCGCAGCTTATCTTCTTCCCACTCTTAATCCCAGAATGATTACCTTTCCTTAATTTTTAGCCTTTCTCAACTTTTCCAGTTAGAGAGGTATTTAGGAAAAAAAAGACTTTTGAAATAATTTTTTATTATTTCTGGTGAAGAATCTTATTCTGAAATGATACATTCACCATTATGGCAGTTGGTCAACACATCAGTCCTCATGAAATATTAACAGTACCATATGGATCAAGCTTAGCCTCATTTGCAGTCCAGGCAGTTTAAAAGCTAAGCTAATCTTTCTTGAATAATACCACGCCTCTCTTCTTGTTAGCTCCAACACTCACTTACATTTTCTCAGTTCCACTTATCAATGTTTATAAGGAGATATGTAAATATAGTTAAACCTCCAGGAAATTATGTGTGCACCCACCCATACCATACTTTTTTCCAATTAAATTATTTTTGAATATACTTTACCTCTGGCAACATTAAGAACATCATCAAGCAATTGGACTATAGATTTTAGATGTTCACTGGTTTCAAAATCTTTTTCAGATTTTATAACTAGAAAAGAAAATGTATTTTATCTTATTTTTAATTTATAGAATTAATTGTTAGAAATTAATCTAAAGATTTTATTAACTATTTAAATAAATGAATGTTTAACCATAGCATAGTTTGTAAAGAAAAAAACTATAGTAAACATACAAAATTTAAAAAAGATTTATTTTTAAAACTTATTAAGACTTTGTGCTTCCCCATGCAATATCCAATTTAAATTTTTAGAGACATATAATTTGGAATTTTTTTTTTATGTTACTTGTTTTGTTTCCCAGAATGTATGTATACTTTTATGACTGAAAATATTTATGTAACCATAAGATGTGTCCATTAGCTAACTTGATGTCATTTCCCTTTATTATTGCTTTTAATCTATCAAAAGTGAAGACAAGAACTAAAATACCTTTATTGAAGTTTTCAATTTTGGAATAAATTTCCTTAATTGTATCTAGACTCTTCTCTTCCTTATTAATCACAGAATAGAGCTCTGCAAGTAAAGAAATATTTAGACATATAATTTTTTTTAAACTATCATTTTGTGTGTGCCTTAACCTGCACTATGTAAAAAAGAAATACTTTATTTACTTATCTCTTGGGAACTTACACTTTTTTGTGTAAGAAATAGAATTATATATCTGTATTTATGTAAAAGATTAATAAAATAATGACATTTATAATGACACACAAATTTTTTTTTAAAAAACCTTCCCAGAGCAAGATAATCTTTTCTTTTGATTATTGCTACCAGAAAACTAAAAAAAAAAGACTAGATGCAATTTCAAAAGAGGAAAGAATACTCCACAATTAAGCATTTAAAATTGAGCAAAGCAAAATTATGATATAATGTCTGTAACTCAATTTTGATGTTTTTTATTTGTTTTTGAGCAAACTTAAAACTTATTTATAAACTAAATATATATTTACAAAAGAAAATATTTTTAAAAATTATTTCAACATATCATTTTTTAATTTGAAATAAACATAATTACTCCCATTATTTGTACATAATCATCTGCAAATATGTTATGTTTTAAAATATTTATTTTAGCTCCATAGAGAAATATGATGAAAGTTTTAAAGTAATAAGTTGCTGAGGTCTACCAAAGTACAAAGTTATTATAAATATAATACAATAAGGAAATTTACAGACATGAAATGTCATAAAGGCTTGCCTACTTTAATATTTAGAGGCATCTTTGCTTTAAGTAACAAGTAAAATTCAAATCTAATTATAAACTCACCTTTAAAGAGATCCTTAACAATGTAGAGGGGATCTTTTGTAGTGAAAGATGGTGTACTTGGTCCATTTACTGTTTCTTGAATATTATCAAGTACATCTAGAAGATCATTTAAAAAAAAAAAAGAAACAATTCTTAAAATCTGTTTCTTAAAATCATTATGAATTTACATGCGAGGACAAAGGTTGAATGAGCAGAGTGTTGATCATCTTATTTATCACTGTAATAATGGCACCAATTATAATAAGTATTGATTTATTATATTTTTAAAAAATATCTCAGATTGGTTTTAAGAATAAAAAATAATAAGCCATTAAAAACAAAATCTTTAAAGAGAAGATATTTCATTATAATATTTGACAGTTAATTACTAATATAAAATTAACCTAAATAAGATTTAAAAAAAAAAAAATTAGATACTATAAAATATTATTTACTTTTTATTTCATCCAAAGGTTTTTGAACACTTTCCAAAGCAATATGTGAATTAACCGATGGGTAGTCAACGTTTTTGAGCTCTGAAAATATTTTTTTTTTATTTCTAAAATTAATTGTTTTTAAATATACCCAAAATGTAGAAGGTAAATTTGAAACAAAATTTGAAACACAATGTGCCATCATACATTTACATGAAAATAAGATACGTTTTTAAGAGTTTTTAATTGTTTACTATACTTACTATAAGCAATAATGGTCAAGTTATCCCTAATGTCTTGCATCACTTTATTGTCAATCAATATCATCCAATTTTTAGTTATATCTAGTTTCAAGTAAATGCAATCATGAGCTTATATTTAAAAATTGAAAACGCTAAATTTTATGGAAATTAAAATGTTTTAAAGCTTTTTTATAATGATGGCTAAAAAAATTAAATTATTTTTAAAGTTATGTAGTTTCAGACATTCTAGACATATCCATAATGAGATATAATTTCATTCCATTACAAGTGAAAAAATGCAATTTTCTATTGCTACATGACATTCGAATATGCTAATAGGTATCTATATAAATTGAAGTTTTAAAAATTGTATTTCCATATTTTTAATATGTTATTAATTTTGATGTCAGTTTCTTTTTGTTGAAACCAATAATATGTCTTCGGGGTAGTTGCTATCAAATATGTGGATGGAAGTAGGTGTTAGAATTACTTTAAAAAATACACAACTGTTTAGAAAGGTTAAATTTTATTAAATTTTCACCTTATTACATATATAATAAGATATGATTGCTAGTTAAAAGAGTTGTTATAAACTCCAAGAGAAATGCTTATCAGTTACAAGTTTCCAGGTATAAATAATTTATTGAAATTTTATAAGAATGAAAAGAACAACTTTTTTTGTTGCTAAAATTTAAATTTAAAAACAAAAAAAATAACCTGTTACAATGGAGTAGAGAGCATCTAATAGTTTGACAATAGACTTCAGATCATCAGACTTTCTAAAATCTGGGTGAGATTTAATTTCTGTTTTGAAAATAGAGATAATATATTTATTTTAATATATATATCTTTTCAAAATGTAACACTTGATATGTTACATATATCCATAAATTAAGGTGACATATAAAAACACAATATGTGCTGTTTAGTTTTTTAAGCAACAAAGAAACAATGCCAATATAATATATTATATTATTATATAGATTTAGATCTGACATACAGAGTTTTCACTCTTAAACTTAGTTAAATATTTATTAATCATTTACATAATATTGAATTTGCCCTCAGAAAATCTCCATTTAAAACAGAGTATTACAACTCTAACTATGCAGTGATTCATTAGTTAATAAGTTACGTTGCATACAGCCTACCATTTTGCAGTCTATTGATGTCAGAAAGGAATGATTTTAAGGTTTCACTTTGTGTTTCTGCTTGATCAATCTCTTTAACAATATCTGAAGAAAAAAAAATCACATTTATAATTACATTTCAGTGTCATCAAATTCCATGAAATAATTTTAATCAATAATCATAAATTATTTTCTCCATAGACTTTAAACAAACTACACACTTTTGTCAAATATCCCCCATATAGTTTCAAAGACCACATTTTTTAAGTGACACAATTTTCAGATCATACACTGTTGATGTGATCAAAGGGAGGCTAATTCAGGTTTACACCAGTTGAAAGAAATCAATTTAGGTGAAAGGTAGAAACTATGATTTTCTACTAGGGCCTTTGCTGTCCAGTAGGTGGAACATTATGTTAAAATTGTTCTGAAAAACTAGATTTTTAACTACATTTTAATAAGATGTAAGATTTGTTTATCTTAATTTGTATGGTACGTTTATTTCCATGTTTGATTGTTTTTTTTTTTTTTTTTTTTTTTTTTTTTTCTAATTTCAAACTATTGACTAAAGTAAAACTTTCAATTTTTCCTGCCAAAGCATCCCCCAAAAATTAAATGAAAGATATTTCTACATTTTTTAAACTCAATCCTTCCACTTTGTGAGCTGTGTGCAAAACTGGTTTTTATAAATATTGATTTTAATATTTAAATGATTAATAAAAATATCAATCTAAATCGTATACATTTATATTTTTGTGGTTCTTTTTTAAATTTAGTAAATATTAAAGAAGCTTTTATAATTTAAATTCAGCATTATAGGAGTATATAGGGCACTAGCAATAAGTATTAAATTATTAAAATTTAAAAGAAACTTAAGACAAAGAAAATGAAAAACTATATATTGAGGTATGTTACTGAAAGAATATTCAAGTTGTCCATAATAAAACAATGCTTTTATTTAGAACAAATTCTTCTTTGGTATTATTATTTTTTTAAAAAATTTTTGTATGTAACTTGTAATTTAATTTTTTCTATATTTTATCGTAAGTTCAGAAGAAGCAAAAGACCCACACCTTGGAGCTAATTTTTTTTTTTGCTGGGCTAAAAAAAAAGTTTTTTTTTTTTTTTGCAAGAACATTAAAAAAAAAATGCTTTTGATTTAAACATAAAAGCATTACTTAAAAACATCTTTTAAAGGTAATCTTTAAATTTTACTAGATGTAAACATGTGTTGTATAGGTATGTGTGTAAATTTAAGTTTTAAAAATATCAATTGCATTGTATGAACTTACTGTCAAAGAGCAGTAAAAATTCTTCAAAATAGTTTTTTTCTTCTGCTGCTGTCCCCTTATTCTTCTGTGTTGTAGTAATTATTCTTTGTGTAGTCAAGTGAACTCTGCTCTCAACATTCTTTATGATATCTAAATAATTTATGTATTTTATAAATTGAAGGAAAGAGGTCACTTTGGTTACACAACTTTTTAAATATCTGTATAATGTATAATTTTAAAAAAATTGATGGAAAATAGATCATAATTGTTTCTCCATTACTTTGAAATTAAAATGGACAACTCATAACTAAAATTGTTAAATTATATAGACTGTAAAAGTTTCTGAAAGATAAAAAATAATAACATTTATATATTGATAAGGTATTTTAAGTGACATTTTCTTCTATCAAATTTACGCTTGAAAAAACATTATTGTTTGGAGCATGGTGGTCAAGGGGCAAGCCCGCACAATGGTCATGGGTTCAAATCCACAAGAAGGCAAGGATTTGTTCCAGGGGCCTAGGGGATCACTGAGTCCACCCAGCTCCAAATGGATACCTAACACTAGTTAGTGAAATTAAGGCGGCTGGGTAAAACATGGAACCCTTTTAGTCATGGCATGTGAACGCTGCATCACTTACCAACACACCGGCATGGTCTGTGGACGTAATTATCTTCTGTATGAAAGGATCTTTTTGTATAGATAAGACAAATCAATAAACAAAAAATATGCCAACTAATAAAATAAAATAGAAGATAGAAAGAATAAACAAAAAATATCAATACCTCTATTTCAATTTTAAAACAATTTAAAAAAGCATTTTTACCTTTGGTTTCATCTAAAGTTTTATACACCTTGGTAAATATAACATGTTTTTCAACAGTTTGTTCATTATCATCTATGAGTTCTGAAAAAGTTTTCAACATTTTTAAAGTTGAGTTAAATTTCAAGTCTAAAATATGAACTACTAATATCTTCTACCAAAAATTTTAACAACTGAGCTTGTGGTGTAAGTGCCTGTCAGTTGTTTAGTAAACAAATGTAACAACTTTTTAAAAAAAATGTTTTATTTAAAAAAAAAAAAGCTAATGATATTTAAAAATATTGGCTAAACTACCATTTTGAAGAGTGATCAGATTCTCTTTGATAACTTTAAAGTCCTTGCTATCAAGCACAATGTCCCATTTTGACAAAACACCTGGTTTAAGAAAAGAAAAGAACTAAGAAATGTGTTTATATTGGGTACCAATCCAAGCAATATAAGTTTTTTTTTAAAGATGATATTTCGTAAAAGCTGTCTATTCTTCTTAGAGATAAGACTTTGCAATTGAAATTTTTTAAAGTTATAAGTATCTAATAAAATGAGATATTGATAAACAGTTTAATATTTTATTTTTTGCATAAATGAAAATGTTGTTGCCTAAAGTCATTATAATGTTCATTTAAAATGACCTTACAAAAGATTTTTTTTCTCTAAATAAATTGTAAATTAATATTAAACAAACTAAACAAATATGCCTTAAGAATATTGTCCTTATTTAAAAAAAAAAACAAACCTTGGAGTATTTAGATTTTTAAGTGATGGTAAATGGGTCAAGCAACCCATAATAATCAAGAAATGGATTGCAACAATTATATTTAAATCATTTTCTTTGCCTTCATATAGTTTATTTTCAGGTTTGTTTTCTTTTTCATTTTCAACAATTTCTGGGATTGTTAATTAAATTAGGTTTATGCTTTTTTTTTTAGTAAAGAGTAGGTTACCACAGAGAACCTCATAATGAATAATTAAAATGTGATTTGTTTATGCATGTCTGGTTATCAAAATTTGAAATTTTTGTTTATTATGTTTCTTTTAAATACATCCAAATTCATTTGTGTTCTTTGATTAGTTGATATGCTGTTATGCAACTAAATTTAACATAAAATTTTCCATGGAATAAAAAATTGAAACAACCTCAAGGATCTATGCTCTTTAAGAGGTTTGTAAGATATAAAATTTCCAATAAAATTCAGAATTTCTAAAAACATCACAATTCATTTTCCAACAATTCTACAAATATAACTATATTTTAATGCACCAGACTGAGCAAAGTGTTTTGACAGCATTATAATCTATCATCCTGGTTAAGATTCTCTTTCACTAGATTTTTATGTTCTATCATGTAGTAGATTTAAATATCCTAGCATGACCCTCATTACCAAGGAATTTCTATGATGAAAATTTTCCTAAACAAAATGGCTAATAAAGGGTTTGTATTTTTAGAGTTTTTAGTAGTCTAAGTTGAGCTCAAGTGTCTCTAGCGAGGCACTGTGATTTAATGGGTAGAGGGTGAGAGAGAGCAAGTCAGAGAAAGCAAGTGAGTGAGTGAGACAGTGAGAATGAGAGAGAGTGAAGTAGCCAGGAGAGAGTTACAGTATGTATAAGTGTGTTTTAGACAAACACATTGTGTTTAAGGGGTGTAGGGTGATATGCTACGTTAACTTAGATTTTTGTGCAATTTTCATGTTTGAATACCTGAATTTTCTTTTTTTTTTTCTTTTTTCGAGTTACTAAAACTAAAAGGATAATTGTTTAGATTAGCAAATAAATAAGATTTTTTAAATAGTTAATGAAATAACTTCTTAAAAATCTAAAATATCATAATGCAGTCCCCCACTCTAAAATATTCATTAATATATAAATAGAAAGAATCACAGACAGAAATTCAGACTGATCTCTAGGACTTAGGATTTGAAGGATAAATTATTTATTGTGGTTTGGAGCATGAGCAAGTTTTTTTATTGTTACTATTTTTCATTATTCTATTTTATCGCTTAATATGACGGAACGTGTATTCTCATTACTTTTATGTGAATTTCTGACTTCAACTGATGAGTGAGTTGTGGTTGCCTTCAAATATTTATCATACACATATTTGTTGGTTTCTGATAAAATCAACTAAGATAATTCAAAATCTCCCTTTACTCAATGTGTGCTCAGTTAAAATAATTTTTTGAAAACAGAATATAAATTTATTTTTAAAATTGAAGAATCTGGAATATTATATCTATTTATTCATACAAATAAAGACTTATGGATTTTATTTTAAAAGTATATTATATTTTAGCTATAGTAATTATTTGAATAAGTTACCTTTAATAATAGTGGACAAGTCATCAAGCATTTCAACAATAAACTTTAGACCATCACTTTTTTCATAAGCTGGCTGAGACTTAATAGCTGTAATGAAAAACAAAAAGTTACGAGACTTTGAAAAAAGTGAATCAATTTAAAATACTTAGGATCACATCTAAATGAAAGGATTTAATTAATAATAGAGATTAAAGAGAGAAAATCAGCTGGGAATAGGACAAAGAAAACTTGTTAAATACATAGGAGAGGTACGTTCTCAGGAAAATATATCGACCTGCAAAGTATGAATGCATATGGAGAATATCAGCCAACCATTAACTGTAAATTCTATATAAGCATTCTACGATAGTTGCAGAAAATTAACAAGGTAGGACATTAAGAAAGAATGTCAAATGACAAAGGAGTAAAGAGGATGCAACACCAAAACCACAGAGGAAAGTGGCTCAAGGGAAGACATAAGTTTTTATGTATGGATGATGTAGAGAAAGATCTACAACTATTGGGCATCCAATGCTGTAGTAGAAAGGCGTGGATTACTGAGTGAAAGGAGCCTGTCAGGCAGGCCCAAGCCTAACATGGACTGTAGTGCAACAGGGATGAATGGACAGAATATCAAACCAAAACCTAATATCGTTGTCTTTATAACTGTTTTAAAAGTGACACTAGTTGTGAAAGTAGGGTAAAACATCTTCAAAGCACACTTATCAACTATACTTAATTTATCAAAAGAAATGAAAGGAAAAAAATAAGTTTTTAAATTGAAAATAACGACAATTTAATTCTCTTTATTTGAAATAAAAAAATATTTCAATTTTTTTACAAGATGAATATTTTATATTGTGAATAAAGAAAAAATTAATTAATTATTACATTTAACTTACCCTGTTTCAAGGCATCAATCTTTGAAATTTGTTGTTTTTGATATTCGTGATTATCAAGATAATAAACAATTTCTGTGAAAATAAGAGTTTTGATAATTACAAGGCAAATCTTCCAACTGAATGCAAAAATTGTCATTACTTCCTTTAATATTTTTGTGTGGATTTTGTTACGTCATTGTCTGGGTTATTGTATGACTACACAAGGACAGGCTATAACTCAAAGTAACTCCAACACCAACCACCATAACATTCATAAGTTTAATATCATCAAACAAGGACGTTCTGCACACAACTACAGCAAATATCTAATAACCTATCCACTTCAAACCTTCTCTATGTCATGTACACTATATTACCTCATACTGTTCAATACAATGCACATTGCACCGCCCGCTAGTAAAAAACACATACACATCAGGAAAACCCCATTAACTTTAATATTGCCTTGACAGATTTCACAAAATATTTATCCAAACCAAATTTTATGAAAGTTGTTAAATAGTAAACGTTTAATTCATTTCCATTTTTAATTGATATATATATAAATTACACATGATATATTCATTTAAGTCACATTTTGAAAAATTGCTCTTTACACAAAGTGAATCAATGTTAATGAGCTTTTACTATGTTCACACCATTCACAAGCTAACTACAATAGTTTTTTTAAAACTTGTATTATTTAATCAAATATAATTTTTTGTTTAATAAGTTACAAGCAGATTTTACAATGATTTTTGTACAAATGTTGTGTTCACTGAAATGTAAAGCAGTAGAGTAGAAGTTATTTCAGTATGGATGCGTGTTTGTCATTTATATAATTGGAATGGAATTAATTGGGTGTCTCTTAATTTTTCCAGGTGCCCAAATAGGCTTTCCAAAAAAAAAAAAAATTCTTAACCACAGTAACAGACAAATAATAAAAAAATGATTAGATTTTAAGGAAAACTCCAACATCTCATTCCATGAAATAGCTTCCTACTTCATGAGTCATAGGTTAGGATTAGGATAAAGGCACAAAGTACTGTATTGACTGAATAAAAATGTAAGTATTTGCTATTAATTGGATAAGAACTAAAAAGTTTTTATGATAATAGAATTTTATAATTTTTCCTGAGGGACTTACTGTAATAGAGATTTTTGAATTCCTCAAAGTACTTCTTCTCAATAGTGGTATTGATGGTAGTCGGAATCTGAACTCTTTCAGATGTTGCTATTGTAGATCTTTGTGTTGTCAAATTAAGGTTGGTTCCCTCAGTTTTATTGATAATCTCTAAAAAAAAAAAATTCAATTTAAAAAAAAAAAAAAAAACTTTTTAAAGATTGCTGAAAGAAAAATATTTTAAAAAATGCACTGTGTATTGTAATTCCTAAAATAATCAGGTTGTACATATAATTATTATAGGTTAAATGTACAAAGAATAAACAATATTTTTAAAAAAAAACTGTTTTGAACAAATATTTATTAAAATTAATTTGATTGGATAGTTTAAAAGATTTATTCCCTTTATATAATTTTTTTCCTTTAATACTCATTTTACAAATGTATCTGTAACTTAAATGATGTCCAAGAAATATGCATTATTTAAAAAGTGAAAGTGATCATTATTGAATACCTTTGATTTGATCCAGAATTTCCAAACTGCTCTTGAATAAATCAATTATTTCAACATGCTCTTTATCCTTTACTTCAAGTTCTAGCAAAATGCAATTTTTTAAAAGTATTTTAGTTCAGAATATAATAAATTTTATTAAAATAATAATAGAAAAGAAGGAGTCCATATTTTTTTAAAAAATGAACTGAATTCCTATTTGTTTAAACTGTATGGCTAAGTAAAAGTAAAAATGTCATATTACAAAGCATAAGCTTTTACTTACTTTCAAGAATAGTATCAAAGTCCTCCTTGATTATTTGAAACACATAACTATTTAATAAGTCATCTTTTCTGATAATTTCTGAATATAGAGTAAAATAAAATCTCAACAGTCATATTAACTACAATCTGGTTACTAAATTTTCAATGTTGATTGTGTATATGAATCTGGAATCCAAAATCCTTTAAATTAAAACTTACATGCCACTTCCAGTACTGAATTCTCATAGATAACATACAAATATTTTAAAATTGTTATAATATATATGAAACCATCAAATTACTGAAAAAAGTTTTTTTTCAAGTCAGGATCATTGTTCTCTTTAAAGCTGCATGGCTGCGCACATATCTGAATAATACTGCGCAGCAAATTAGAATTACAGCTCAGCAACTTTAGACAAGAAATGGATGATGTGCAGCATTGCACACAAGTTTTTATAAATTTGCACACAGAACAATGAACCTTAGAAGGAACATTGGTCAGGATTAAGAAAAAAATTAATTAATTTTGCCTAAATACAAGACACAGAAAAAAAATAATTATCATTTTAAAAAAAAAACATTTGCTGCTTTGGGGCTGAATTTCACCACCCCCCTTTAAATCCCACTCTTAAATTGTGACCATTTAATGGTAATTTACCTGATAACACAGAGTAAGAGTAAAACAGAAGATAATTTTTTTATTTATGTCAGCAACTGCACAAAACTCTTTGTATAGACATTTGCAAACATCCCTTTGTTATTTGTTTCTTAAATATTGCAATTTTTTTATTTTATCAACACATCAATATAGGCATTATAATTTGTCGTAATTAGCAAAAACTGATATTGTCATGATCATCCTTAATCGTTTTGCTTAATTCAATTATTCTATAAAATGATTCTTTGTTATTAACACTTGCTTCTAGATTTTGAGTGCTGAATTCAAACTAGGGTGAGAGATTTTTAAATTGGCACAGGAACGGAACATATATTTGTCTTAAATTAAAAAGCATAAAAATGAAGTTGTTTATAATTTATTTAAAAAATTTAAATATTAGTTTTATTTTACTTGATTTCCAGGAAACATTCAAAGGATAAGGAATATTTAATTTTAGTTTTCTTGGGACAAGAAAATACCCACAAAATTATCTGTCTCAATCAATGATGAACAATATGTCTGATACTTAAGTGCAATTCATTTTCAGAGGGCTGTTAGTGTTATGGAAACATTGTATAATTTGTGTTAGTTAACAAACAATTAAGAGGGGAAAAAAATCCTATAACCATGTGTTAAATGAAAAATATATATAGAACCATCCATTCAGTTTTATATATTTACAATCAATTTTGTATTTATTAACCTTAAAATATAATTTATTCGATAAAAGCCTAATAAAGTTTTAAAGAGCAACAACATATATAGACATTTACATATATTTATACATGCAATAATCATACCATTGACAACAAAGTTTAGATCTTTCAGGAACTGGACCATAGGTTTCAGATCTTTTCCCTCTAGATAGTCTTTCTGAGATTCTATTTCTGTTTCAATTATGAACAAATTTAATTTTGTTATAAACTAAAATTATCAGAATGATGGTGCCTAATTAATATTGACATTGTATTACATTTTATTGTCTTAGCTATAAAAAGAAACTAAAGAAAAAATATAAAAAATAAATAATATACTAAAAATTGTTAAAGAGGTTTTATATATCAATTTGTGAGTAATTCAAACATAGTGAACTAGCTTTGTATAAGAGATTGGTCAAATTGTTTTGTTAATATTAATTCATTTAATATAATTATCATATTATCTCATTCTTACTGTTGAACAAATAAATTTTGTTGCTCATGTAATTTCTTAGCGACTAACCTTTTTGCAACTTTTGGATATTATGAGAATATGGCTTTAATTCTTGTACAGTGGTTGATGGGTTTTTAATCTTCTCAATGGTTTCTGGATAAGGATAGAAAAAAACCATACTATAATCAAAACAGTTATGCAACATGACAAGTTGTTCTCAATATTTTGCTTAATTAATTGTAAGTTTGTAAATCTACATTTGGTTGGATGAGATTTAATTAATATTAAATGAGGTTGCCATAAAATTATGAAAAATAAAGATCTCTATGACATATCTGTTTCCTTTAAACTAATGAAAAGGTCACATTGGTTGAGATTTAATATTTATAAAATTTTTGTTTTTAGCCCAANCCCCCCCCCCCCCCCCCAAAAGAAAATTAATACAATTTTTTAATTTTTTTTTTTTTTAAATAATAGAAATAAATTTAGGCCTAAGCTAACATAATTATAAATGATAATAAAATATAATGTAACTCAAATACCATATACTTGTTCTATAGCCTGTTTGTTGATAAGCTGACCCCCCTCGTTTGGATGAAAAAAGAATTAAAAGTTCATAACCTGCTCGCAAGACGATCCCCCCACCCCAACACCCTCAAAATATTAGGACAGCTTAAATAAAATGATAAACATTTTTTTTCAAAACAACAAGCGAAAGAAGTCATTATGATTGTTAGATTTTTTACTGCCTATCTTTGTCTTTGTGCTCATTTTTAGGCAGAAATTACCGGTATTAAAAAAAAAATTATTTGGTACACAGTGGCGAAAACGCGTTTAAAAAACAATACTTTTCAAACAATTTATTAGAACATTCACAAAAATAAATAAAATGATTAAATAAAGGGTTATCCATAAGTAACATTTTTAACTCCCCCCTGTCACAAAACGTCACAAATCTTGGACCCCCTCCCCACCTGTAAAGTATATTACACTTCAGAAATTTTTTTTTTTATTTTATCAACAAAATATTTGATTTAATATAAAACTCTGAGATGTCACACATAGCCGAACACTCCCCCCCCCTTGTCAAAAACTGTCACACTTTCTCACACCCCCTCCTCCCCTCTGTCTCTGTAGCAGGATCTACGTTAAGGATGGCTTCTAAGGTAAGTGCAGATTTTTAATAATATATTACAGCTTCTGGTAAAGCAGTCAAATCTTGTGAAGGGTAGAAAAAGACCTTGATCATTCACAAGTACAGCACCGATATTCAATGTGCATGCAGAAATCTGCTATGATCTGCTCATGAGTGGATTCCACAACTTTTCCCCCTAGATTTTGTCCATATAAGGTCAACTTTAGAACGACTTTCTGATGTAGGAAACAATTGATAGGTTAATGTGTTATTCAAAATTTTAGTTGAATTATTGTAAAGTAACTCACCACTAAAAAGATTTTTCAGTTCCTCAAAATACTTGACTAAATCAGTGGGATTCTTTTCTGTTGAAACCACTTTGCTCACAGTTGTTGTTTTCTTTGTCTTTGTTGTTGTTTGTTCCCCTTTACTTTCAGTTATACTTGATGTAGTTAAACTATTCTCGCTCAATGCCTCCTCAAGAATCTCTGTAGAATTTATGCAGAAATTTATAAAATATCAAATAATTTTACATTGTTCATGATGATGATGATAAAGATAAAGATTTTTTACAAGAGAAAAACAAGAAGAAACATTAAAAATATTCACTTGATATTCCAAATAACAAGCTAAACAATTTTTATGAGACTTCGTATTTTGTAAGTATATATCAGCATTTATTTATAAGTTATAAGGGAAATAAATGTTTCGCTCAAAGCATCCAATCTCACCCCTGTCTTCTTTTTTATAAACAATCTTTTATCTTGAAGAATAACAGCACTGCTACATATCAATTTCTAGTTAGATAGAGTCAAGCATCCAGAAACAGTAGTCAGAGGCGTCACTAGGGCTGGTGTCACCCGGGGCAGTAGCTCATGGTGTCACCCTCTACGATTTAACCCATAGAACTCCTCCGAGTTTTCCAGTACCAAATAACAGGAATATATAGAATTTTATAGTCTGGTGTCATCCCCCCCTGATGGTGTCACCTGCGGCAGCCCGCCCCCACTGCACCCCCCTAGCCACGCTACTGTCAGTACCGATTTCCAAGAAGTGTACTAAAACCAAAGTTATTCTATGCATTTAATTGATTATTATCAAGGATTGTTATACTCTCTCTCTCTGAAAATATTTTTATACTCACTTTCTCAGTCTCTCTCTCATTTTTTTGCACTTCATTCAATTAATTATCCATCTGACCTGACATATGAGCCATAAACATAATCAGTCTAAATAATTTGTATTTATTTCCCATTGGCTTATAAACCTCTCTTCCTATATGTTATCAGAAATTTTTATTTAAAAATAATTACAAAATGTTTAGTTGTAAAATGTATTTTTTACCTTTAATTTCATCCAAAGTAACAGATAAATTTTGGAATAAAATATTTATTGGATTGTGCACCATGTCGTGTTTATCAAGTTCTGAAAAAGAGTGGACATTTTCAATATTTCGTCATTTTTCAGACCTAGGAAATGGTTCAAACTCATAATATTAAAAAAAAAAAAAAAGATAAAAAATTTGTAAGGCAAAAATATATGTTAAATTTAACACATAATTTTTAACATTTTTTTAAATAAAAAAAATATTTAAAAAAAAATTCATTTATATCATAAACAATAAAGTATTTATATAACTTACTTGAAAATATAACAGCAAATTGATCCTTGATGTTTTGAAAGCTCACAGTACCAATTAAAGGTTCACCTTTCACCACAATATCTGTGTTTATTAAGTTTTTAAAATATAAAAACCAAGATATAAATTAAATTTATAAGGTAATATTCTTAAGATGTAAAAAAAAAAATTTTTAATTTTTTTTACATTGTAATTTTAAAAAATGTATTTCTCAATCCACAGTATTTAGTTCTTTGAAATATAGTCACTTAGTCATTGTAAAACTGAATCTGTAATTGTTTGTACATGATGAGCCTTTGTGGCAGTGTTTTATCAAATTTTATAATTTAATCTAAAGATTTTTATATAGAAATTATTTTTGTATCCTAGTTTTGCACTTTTTTATCAATTAAGAAACTGTCATTAGGAGTTTGTGAATTAAATTTAATATCATTCTTGATTTGCTGGAGAACTAAAATTTTGCTCACAATCAGATATGTTGATTATTTACCCTAAATCTACCAAGTTACCTAGAATTGAGAAAAAACTATTTCAACAAATATCTTCTTAGTGGCAAAAATGAAAATAGCAAAAATATGACTAAAACCAATTGTAATGAGTTTTAAAATTTAATTAAAAAAATGTCTTTTAAATTTGAGGTCAAAATTAAAACACAATTTTGACTCAGGTAGCAACTTAAATTACAATAGATAAGTATTGATATATAAATATCTTTGAATACAAATTTTTAAAATCTACTAAATTGATAGAGAAGTCAAATTTGAAAAAAATTAGAATGGGTTACAACATACAATTAGTTTTATCACATTAAAAATATTTATTACCTTTTTGGAAAAAAAACCCAACAGATTACTAAAAGATGAATTGACATTTTCAATGTTATTATTGTACTTAAATTACCATTGACAAGAGGGTACAGTTTATCCAGGAATTGTATTATAGAGTCCAGGTCCTTGGTCACCACTTTATCTTGATCAGCAGTTATATCTATTTTCCAGATGGCAAATATTTTATAAAATAATCTTTATTTTCTGTTATATTTATGATATAAATTTAAAAGTATAAAACAGAGATAAACTTGAACAATATAAAAAATAGCTGCATGATTAAATACAAACAAAGAAAAATGAGAAAAATGAGAAAAATAATAATAATATATAAGGCAAATAATTTTAACTTGAAAATAAAACACAAAGATAATTTAATATAAACCTTAGATAAGCATGGGGATAAAAACAAAATCCTTGTTCTGTTTGCAAGAACATACACATATACATTTTGGTTTTTCCCTTCTGGAATTTTTGGCATTGAATGTATTGCCTTATGAAATAAGTAAATACTATCAAGCTTTAAACACTTTTAAAATTACAAGATTAAAAATTTAACCACTGATAAGTGTAGAATACAATAATTTTACGTATAGGAAGAGTATCTGAATTAGATAAGATAACTAATTTTTTTAATGAAAAAAAAAAAGATTATAGTTTTTTTTTTGCCGATAAAAGCTTAATGTAACCATTAAAATTGAAACTTTTACAGTTGAAATAAATAACAAACCTTCTTTTAGCTTTTGAATATCAGAAAGATATGGCTTTAGCTCTTTAGTACTTGTTACTAGTTCATTAATCTTTGTAAAGAGATCTGAATAAAAAAAATTAAATTATAGTTATCTTTTGCACAAATTTAAATAAGAAATTAATTCATTGTGTTTTCAAAGGAATTACTATTTTATTTGAGTTTGAGTACAAACTCACAATATCACAATATAAAAGAAAAAAAAAAAAATTTGGTCAAAATTTTGTTTTCGTCAAAGAACAGATGAGAGTACATTAAATTAGATTTTGTCTTCTCAAAAGTAATATTAAATATGCATTGAGATTACAAAATTTTAATTGATAAGTAGCACTGAAGAGACTGGAGTTAATAATTTCTTGAGGTACTTTTGAGTACAAGATATTTAGGTGGGCTATAGGCATAGGGACACAACCTAGCTCTACATCTGATCATTTTATTTACGGTTGTTTCAATTTATTTATATTATGTTTATGATATGTTTGCTTTTAAATCGTTATTGTTTGAAATAAACCTAACAAAATAAACTAAAATTAATGGGAAAGTCATTAGTTACACCTAAGTGATTTCAACTTTTAGCCAATAAGACATAGGTTAACCCTTTTGATTTTTAATTATTAATGACATAAGTAAATTATTTTTATTTGATTCCAAATTATCAAATAAATTAAGCCAGTGAGGCTTAGGTTAACGTATTCATAAAATATTCAATTATCAATTAAATTAAGCATGTGAGGCTTAGCTAATTCACTGTAATTGATTTTTAATTATGAAATATACTTAATCCTAAAGGGCAACCCTACTTCAACATTATTTATTTGTGGAAATATTTAAATTTTTTGTGATCATTTATTTTTACATTTTAAGCTAATAAAATTTATTTATATTGTCATCAGTATAGAACTATTTAAAAATTTATAAGTAGTAAAAATAAGTCACAAGCAAGACTTAAATATACATAACACATGTATTTTTTAATTATTAATAAGAAATTAATTGTAAATTATTTCCTTTCAGAATTACAAGAACAGTTTAGAAGAAATAGGCAGAAAATACAAAATTTAGGTTGATGACTCTACTTGAAAAAATATAATAGACCTCACCATTAAAAAGATTTTTCAATTCTTCAAAATACTTGATAGAAGCAGTGGGATTCTTTGCTGTTGAAACTACTTTGCTTACAGTTGTTTTCTTTGTCTTTGTTGTTGTTTGTTCCCCTTTACTTTCAGTAACACTTGATGTAGTTGTAAAACTTATGTTGCTCAATGCCTCATCAAGAATCTCTGTAGAATTTATGCAGTAATTGTATTCAAAAGCAAATAAAATTACATTTTTAATGACAAATGATTTAAGAAAAAGTTGTTTAATTCCAGTATGAAAAAAAAGAGGGAAAAGAAATTTTTTATTTAAGGCTTCTTAATTTTTAGTCTAAGGGGGATAAATGTTTTTGTTCTCTCATCCAATATAACATCTAATTCTTTTTTTTTAAAAATAAGCAATCTTTAGTCTTACAAAATAAAAGCATTGCAACTTTTTGATTTCTAGCAAGATAGAATAAAAAATCACAAACCATACTGATTTTCAAAAATTGAACAAAAAACAAAAGATTGTTATATGATTATTTATCAAGTATTATTCTACTCTCTTGCTCTTTTAATATTTTTATACTCATTTTTCAGCATTCCCCTCATACTCACTCTTCCTTCAATAAATTCTCCATCTTCTCCTTTCTATATTGATAATGTTAATGAGGTAAAAACACAATCATTCTCAATACTTATTACTAATTGATAACTAACATGAAACTGTCATTAAAAATACTATTTGAAATTTTCTTTTCAGATTATTTAGATTATAAAATTTTTACTTTTGATTTCATCCAAAGTCTCAGTTAAGTTTTGAAATGAAACACTTATTGGATTGTGTTCAATGTCTTGTTGATCAAGTTCTGGAGAAATTTAAAAATGTAAAGTGTTTAGTCAATTTTTTGACCTAGAAAATGTTTCAAAGTCATAATTTTTTGTTTAAATGAAAAATTATAATGGAAAAAAACCAACTCTATTTTATTTCTAACAGATACAACATAATTAATACATGTTTTTAAAAATTAAAAAAAATAAATTATAGTGTAAAACAACCCCATTTATATAAGGCATAACAATGTATATTAGAACTTACTTGAAAATATAACAGCAAATTGATCTTTGATGTTTTGAAAGCTCACACTTCCAATTAAAGGTTCACCTTTTATCACAATATCTGGGTTTAATAAAAAAAATTTAAAAAAAAACATGTTCATTAAAATCACATGGAAAAAATATGTGTTCTTATTGGAATTGTATTGTTTTATGTTTGATTATATTTTTTCTTTTAATTTATGTAATAAAGTGTTAAAGAAAGTCAAAGACATATTTACAAACAGCTGAAATTTACAATGAGCTGTAAAATATAAAAGAAGTTTGCTTTAATTCAAAATTAAAATAAACATAATATAAAATAATAGGCTTATCCATGATTCTATCCATTAAAAATCTTTCACCAGGAATTAGTTAAATAAATTAAATACAATTCCTGAGTTGCTGAACAGCTAAAATTATGCTGGAACACAGTCATTTTTATTAATTTTAAATAAAAACATAATGTTCATTTATTTAATCCTGTACATTGTATCTACACTAAATCTTGGACCCTTGTATAGAAATGAGAAAAAACTGTTTCGATGGAAAATCTTCTTCAATGCTGAAATTAAAATAGCAAAATTATATGAATAAAATCCATTGGTATATAATAAAATATTAATTTTAAATTTGGTGTCAGAATGAAACCAAACTTAATTCTTCAGGAGCACCTTAAATTATAAATGATTAAAATTGTTATATTTCTGAATACAAATCTGGAAATTTACTAATTTACATAATAGAGAAGACAAAATTTAAGATATTTAGAAAGGGTTTAAAGATAAAATTAGTTTTATTAAATTCTAAATATTTATTTCTTTTAGGATAAGACATCACTAAAATATGAATTGAATTTTTTATGTAATTATTGTATAAAATTACCATTGACAAGAGGTAACAGTTTATCCAGGAATTGTATCATAGAATCCAGGTCATTGGTCCCCAAATTAGCCTGATTAGCAGTTATATCTGTTTACAAATACACCAATTATTTTAATAATTAATCTTTATCACAAGTTATTTTTACTGTAGATCTATCAGTCTGTCTACCTGTCTGTCTGTTATTCAGTCTGTCTGTCTGTCTCTCTCTCTCATATATATATATATATATATGTATGTATTCAAGTATAAAACACTTCATGATACATAAAGCAAGGTAATTTAATACAACCCTTAGATACACATAAGAATTTTTAAAAAAAAATTGGTTGTGTATTTAAGAACAAATAGAAATAAATTATCATTTTCATCATCTCGACTTTGGACATGGAATTGGTTGTCTCATCAAACTAGGAAATAATATCAACATTAAAACACTAATAAAATGTTCAAGACTAAAGATTAGACGTTGATCATAGATAAGTGTAGAACACACAGAAGAACAACAACAAAAACTTCTATATAGAGGATGCTATGAAGTAAATAAGATAATCTAACTAGGTTTCATGATATAAAAAAATATTATTTAAAGCTAAATATGAAATTTAATTACAACTTTTACTGTTTAAACATACATAAACATACAAGCAACATATATTTTGTATAATATTTATAGCCTTGGGAAATGAATATTTACTGTAAGCAAGAGGAAGTTCAATAGTGGAAGGCCAATACATTTAACACAGGACAGCAAATTGAAATTTTAAATATTGTATTTCTTTTGTTTTACTGTTACTTGACACACGAAGTTAAAATATGGCTAATAATTCATAAAATTCATACACATACGTGTGTAACATATATAAAAAATAACAAACCTTCTTTTAACTTTTGAATATCAGACAGATATGGCTTAAGCTCTTCAGTACTTGTCACTAGTTCATTAATCTTTGTAAATAAATCTGAATAAAAAATTAAGGCATTCATTTAGTTTATGCCTTGTCAAAAGCAATACTAACCAGACATTTACATTATATAGTTATTATGGACAACAATTATATGTCAAAAGCAATACTAACAAGACATTTACATTATATAGTAATTATGGACAACAATTATATGTCACAGACAAGACTAAGAGCTAATTTTTACTGGAAGGGCCAGTTAATTTAAGATATTTAGATAGGGATGCCAGAAAACTCTATAACTCATGTACGCACTTACTTATGTTTCAACTTCTTGATTTTATGATTACCTTTTTTTTTTTGCTTTAATTTAGTGATGTTGAAAATAAAAATTAAAAATAAACTTAAATTAATAGGAAAGTCATAAATTACACCTAGGACCTCTACATTGTTTGTTTTGAACAGATTTTTAAGTTATTTAATAAATTTATTTTTATTTAATTTTATTAAGACCTAGAGACATTGTTTAACCACTCTATACCATTTTTAATCATCATTTAAATAAGCTAATGAGGCGTTGGTAAATGTCTTTATATGATTTATAATTATCAGTGAGGCCTAGGTTAATTCCTTGAAAATGATTTTAAATTATCAATTAAATTGAGCAAGCAATGCTTAGGTTAAGTGACACGACTTGTTATTATCAATTATACTCAGTCCCTTAGGGTTATCCTACTTAAACCTTGTTTTTATTTGGAAATAATTAAATTTGTGTAATAAATCAATTTCACATTTTATGTTATTTTAAAAGAATATTTTTTTGCTTAAATATTTAACAATTTAAAATTTATTTTAAAAAAAAAATAAATTATTAGTAAGCAACTTCAAATTATTTTATTTTGGGAAAAAGCAGCAAAAACGAATTTTAAGTTGTGAGTGATTTTTCTAATTTAAAAATATAATGGAACTCACCACTAAAAACATTTTTCAATTCTTCAAAATACTTGATAGAAACAGTGGGATTCTTTTCTGTTGAAACCACTTTGCTTACAGTTGTTGTTTTCTTTGTCTTTGTTGTTGTTTGTTGACCTTTACTTTCAGTAACGCTTGAAACAGTTGTAATACTATTGTTGCTCAATGCCTCCTCAAGAATCTCTGTAGAGTTAACACAGAAATTGTATACAATATCTAAAAGATTTTTTAAAAAATTGATTTTAATTGATTAGAAAAGGCTGCTTCATTACAAGCTAAAAAACAAAATTTAGTTATTTAGCATATGCAATTTACATTCTCAATCATAATGTAATCATGTTTTGTGGGACTTTGTATTCTCTAAGTCTATTATTATATATCATCATTTATTTATAATGGCAATAATTATTTCTCCTGAAACATCCATTATCACCTTTGTCTTCTTTTTTGTAAACAATCTTAAATTTTCAAGAATTAAAGAACTGCTATATATCCATTTCTAACCAGAGTAAGGGTCCAGAAACTGTACTTATTTTTATAAATCAAATAAAGTTCTATGCATTGAATTGATTATTTATCAAGCATTATTCTACTCTCTTGCTCACTAAAAATTTTCATACTCTTATCTTATTTTATCTTATATGTTACTGACACTCCTTCTATTTCTCACTCTCTCTCTCTCTCTCTCTTTCATGTTTTTGCTTTTCATTTCATAAATTCTCAATCTTCTCCTAACTATATTGATTATCTTAATGATATCTAAACACTAAATAATTCATGTTAATTATTCACATTAGTATAAATCTGTCATCAAAAAGTATTTTATTAGAAATTTACTTTTAGAAAAAATAATAAAAGTTTTTATTATAAAATGTCTTTTACCTTTGATTTCACCCAAAGTCTCAGTTAAGTTTTGGAGTAACATATTTATTGGATTGTTTTCAATGTCATGTTGAACAAGTTCTTGAGAAATGTAAAAAGTTTCAATGTTTAGTCAAATTTTAGACATGATATAGTTTCAAAATTATACTATTTTAAAAAACAAAAGAACAACTTTAAGGGAAAAAAATTGCTATTTTTTTAAATTTCACAAATAAAATTGATAATACTTTTTTAAAACTTAAATAAAAATATATTTTCTAAAAACACATTTATATAATATATAATAAAGTCTTTATAGTACTTACTTGAAAATATCACTGCAAATTTATCCTTGATGTTTTGAAAGCTCACACTTCCAACTAAAGGTTCACCTTTTATCACAATATCTTAAAAAAGATAAAAACACTTGTTCAAATTTATATATTAAAGAGTTAGCTTCTAACCATTAATACAGACACATTTACAAGAAGTTAAATTTGACAAATGTCTGTCAAATAGAAAAGAGTTTTTCATTTCATTGAAATAAATAAAATGTAAAATAATTAGATAAAGATATAGTCTCTTGGGATTAATTAAAATTTAGTAGTTTACTTTTGAAAAATTAATGATTAATTAATCATTAATTTCTATTAAAGACAAAAATTAAAATTTATGATTTCATAACTAACACTTATTTAACATTTTTGTTGAAAATCTAAATAACAGTGGAATGTCTCTTTTATATGTCATCTCTTAACCAAGACGTAAAATGACAAGTGTGTTGACATTATCTGGTTCAAGTGATGAGCGGATCTAATTTATAATATAACCAACTGAGCTGAACAATCATTCACATGCAAATGAGGTAACAGGTATGCACAAAATGGTCTTTGCAAGGAATGGCATTATTGGACATTTGTGTCCATTAAGTTTCCACCATTTTAGAGGGTTAATAGATTAAGGAACTTTCATCTCCATTTTGTCAGAAGAGCTTTCGTCATTTTCTGTCTCTGACTCAGACTCCCTTACTGCCATTAGCTTAATACACTTTTCATTTGGTTTGACAAGTAGGCAAAATGTTAGAACCATGATAGGCAAACTATATCAACATTTTCAACATTCCTGTCAGTAAATAGTTTAAAACCAAAATGTTTGTTAATCTTCAAGAAATTTATCATTTATTGATCACTATTTTTTATTAATTTTTTTTTAATTTAGTTTTTGGTTTTTCAATAATTTAGCTCTTTGAAAAATAGTCACAGTACACTGAACCTGAAATTTTTTTACCTGATGGGCCAACAAAACTCAGTTTACATCAAATTTGATAGTTTAAACTAAATATTTTTCAGAGGAAATAATAAATTTTGGAATCAAACTTTTAGCCATTAGAAAATTTTTTGGGAGAATGTGAATACAATTAAAAATAATTCCTGATTTGTTGGAAACCTAAAGTTTTGCTCTCCCTTATTGATATTGATTTTAAAAAAATTAAAACATAATGTTAATTTATTGGATCCTTTACATAGTATTTATTCTAAATCTTATCCCCTTCATAAGAAATGAAAAAAAAAACTTTTTTATTGAAAATCTTCTTCATGGCAGAAATGAAGAAATAGCCAAATTATATGATTAAAATCAAATGTAATGAATTAAAAATTGGCCTTTAAATTTTATGTCAAAATTAAAGCATATATTTAACTTAAGCAGCAGCTTAAATTATAATTGATAGATATTGATTTATCTCTGAATACAAATTTAGAAATTTACTTAAATTAATAGAGAAATCAGAGTTTAAAAAAATTAAAATAGGTTTTAACATAAAATAATTTATTTTTATTAAATTATAAATATTTATAATTTTAGGAAACAAATCATGTTGATAAAAGATGAAATTATAAGTTAAATTGTATTATTGTACTTAAATACCATTCACAAGAGGGAAAAGTTCATCCAGGAATTGTAACATAGAGTCCAGGTTATTTGTGTTCAAATAATCTTGATCAGCAGTTATATCTGTTTTCAAAAATAGCAACAAATTTATTTATTAATCTTTATTATCAGTTATTTTTATAACATGTTTTTACATATAGAAACAGAAATAAACTGGAACAAATATAAAAAAAAGACCTGTAAGTTTAAATACTGTATAAATATTCCAAAGTGACAAGATTAACATCATTAGCTTAACATTAAACATAGAAGCACTACAAGATAGAAGTACAAAGAGCAAAGTTGTAATGATACATTAGGCAAGGTAATTTATTACAACCCCAAGACAGACATATGATAAAAATAAATTTCCTTGTTCTGTTTGTAAGAACAAATAGATATAGATTTTCATTTTTCCTATCTGGAATTATGGCATGGCATGGGTTGTCTGAAAAAGCAGGAAATACTTTCAACATTTAAAAGCTAATAAAAATAAAAAGACTAGAAATTAAAAATAATTTAATGTAGATCACAATAAACTTCTGTATAAAAGGTGCGTATGAAATTGCAACTTGTACTGTTTCAACCGACTTGAACATTTAAACATAATAACAGAATTGCTTTTGTACAATATTTTTAACCATAGAAAATAAATATCTACTGTAAGCAAGAAGAAGTTTAAATATGGAGGGGAAATGTCTAATACAGGACAGCAAATTGAAATATTTTAGATTGTATTACTATAATACTAATATTACTTGACATATTTAGTTAGTAAATGGATAATAATATGTCATAAAAGACATACAAATATACAAATGTAATATATATCATATATAACAAACCTGCTTTTAACTTTTGAATATCTGAAAGATATGGGTTAAGCTCTTCAGTACTTGTTACTAGTTCATTAATCTTTGTAAACAAATCTGAATAAAAATAAAGGAATTCGTATTTAGCATTAACACAAAATTAAATCAGATTAAATTTAGTGTTTTCATAGGAATAATTATTTTATGAGAATGTTTAGTACAAGTCAATTTAAAAAAGAAATAAGATCACATTTAGTCAAAAACTAGTTTTTTTTAATGACCTCAATTTTGTTTTAATCAACTGTTGTCCCCATTGTCTAGTTTATGTTTCAGATATATTTGCTTTAAATTCATATTGTTGGTAAAAAATATTAAAAATAAACTGATAATAGTGTGAAAGTCATAATTTATACCTAAGGGACTCCAAATTGTTCATTATTCAAAACGCTTAGTTAAGAATAAGAAAGAAATAGTAACATTTAATTAGCAATTTCTTTTTAAATATAATTTAGCCAGTAGGACTTACATTAACTGTAAGATATTTGATTTGTAATTATCAATTTTCAATTACCAGTTAACATAAACCAATGAAACGTGGGTTATTACCTTGATATAATTTGTAATTATCAATTAAATTAAGCCAGTGAGGCTTATGTTAACATCTTGATATAATTTGTAATTATCATAAATGCTCAACCCCTTATAGTTATCCTACTTCAAACTGGTCTATGTGTATTAATAATTAAATTTTTTGATTTTTTTTAAAAAGCATTTTATGCTCATAATTTTTTTTCCTGGTAGGTACAATAAACCTTTTAAAATATTTTAGTAGAAAAGATAGTTCACAAGCAAGTACATTTTTAGACAAACAGAATTCGTTATTTGAAAGCAATTGTATTTTCATGTTTTCAGAATTACAACAATATCTTAGTAGGAATAAGCAGCTAATACAATACAAATATTCAAGTTGTTTATGATAATTATATTTGAATAATTTAATAGAGCTCACCGCTAAAAAGATTTTTCAATTCTTCAAAATACTTGACTAAATTAGTAGGATTCTTTTCTGTTGGAACCACTTTGCTTATAGTTGTTGTTTTCTTTATATTTGTTGTTGTTTGTTCCCCTTTACTTTCAGTAACACTTGATGTAGTTGTGAACACATTGTTGCTCAAGGCCTCCTCAAGAATCTCTGTAAAATTTATACAGAAACTGCATACAATGGCAAATAATATTACATTTTTTTGTGATAAACGATTAAGAAAATGTTCTTTCATTTCATAATAGAAAAATTAGATATTTAGATTATGCAATTTACATTGAAAATCATAATATAATCATGTTTTATGAGACTTAGTATTTTTAAAAATCTTATATCATATATCAGCATTTATCTATAATGGCAATAATTTTTTCTCCTGAAACATCCAATATCATCTCTTGCTCTCTTTAATGTTTGAAACTCACTTTCTCGCTCTCTCTCTCAGTTTTTGCTCTTCAATTAAAATATTATCCATCTTCTCCAAAGTTATGAGCAATAAACACATCCAGTTTCAATAATACATACTAATTTTCCATTGTCCTAAAATCATTCATCCTAAATATTATTAGAAATTTTTATTTAAGAAATTTTCAAAGTTTATATCCTGAAATTTATTTTCACCTTTGATTTCATCCAAAGTCTCAGTTAAGTTTTGGAATAAAATATTTATTGGTTTGTGTTCAATGTCGTGTTGATTAAGTTCTGGAGAAATGTGAAAAGTTTCAATGTTCAATCAATTTTTGGAAAAAGTTTGAAAGTCACAAAATTTTTAAAAAATGTAACATTGTAAGGGAAAACAAAACCAACTTTATTTTAAATTTAAGAAACTATATAATACTTTTTTAAGACTATAGGAAAATTTGTTTTTCTAAAAACCAGATAAAACTTACTTGAAAATATAACAGCAAATTTATCCATGATGTTTTGAAAGCTATCACTTCCAATTAAAGGTTCACCTTTTACCACAATATCTGGGTTTAATAAGAATTTTAAATTAGTAAAAACAAGACTTTAATAAAAAATCACAGGAAAAAATATGTGTTGGAATCTGAATGGTATTTTTCAAGGGTAGACAGTAATTTCTTTCTTTGAAAAGGATAAAAATACTTATTTGAATTAATGTAGCAAAGTGTTAGGGTTTAACCATTATAAAAATGGTAAGGACATATTCATCTGTAAAACAGAAAAGAGTTTTGCCTTTCATTAAAAATAAAAATAATATAAAATAATTAGTTATACACATCTGATTTTATAGCATTAATTCAAAAGTGAAATAATTATATTTTAATTTTTTGCCTTAATAACTAACTTGGGCTTTTCTGAATCGGCTGCCTGGGGTGGTGCTCCATGAAAGATAAGCATCTCCACACAAGGAAATTAGTTTAAATAAATTGTAAATATTTCTTTCTTTCAGGAAACAAATCGTAGCAATAGACATCAATTGACATTTTCAATGTTATTTTTTAATTTAATTACCATTGACAAGAGGGAACAGTTTATCCAGGAATTGTATCATAGAGTCCAGGTCATTGGTCCCTGCATTAGCCTGATCAGCAGTTATATCTGTTTACAATGACAGCAATTATTTATCAACAAATTTGAATTGGCAATTTATCTTTATGATATATATACATGTATATATATTTACAAGTACCAAAAATTGATAAAATAGAACAAATTTAAAAAAGAGCTGCATGATTAAATGCTTGAGAATATTCAAAACTGACAAGAGTAATACATCATTAAATATAGAAACACTAGAGGATAGAAGAACAAAGAGCAGATTAGCAATAATTATTTAAAGCAATTATTATAAATCAAATATACAACACAATTTTTCCCATCTGGAATTTAAGCAGGGAATGTGTTAACTAATCCAATCAGGATATACTATCAAAACTTAAACACTAGTAATATTTCAAGACTAGACATTAACCATAGATAAGTGTAGTGCAAGCAAATCTTATGTATAGAAGGTTCATCTGAAATCGATAAAATAACTGTATCTTTTTAATAAATAAGAAACAATAAAAGATAAAATTCTTTTACTGATAAGAGATAACTTTAAATTGTGAATATTAATTTGCGACTTGCACTATTTCAACATATGTTTACATTAAAAAATACATACAAAATGCTTTTGTACAATATTTTATAACATTAGAAAAAAATATTTACTGTAAACAAGAAGAAGATAAATTTGTAAGGGAGTACATTTAACACAGGACAGCATATCGAAATTTTAAAGATCGTATTACCGTAGTTTTACTATTACTTGACACATTGAGTTAGAAAATATCCTGGATGCTCACGACTGGACGCTCATGAGGCGGCTTCAGAATCAACAGCTCTGAGGGCTATGGGGGGAGGGACTTAGTAGGTAATTCCATGAAGACCACTAAACTGGGAGATGCTGAATTTCTTACACATATAAGTTCATTAGCTTAAAAATGAACAATATGTCATAAAATACATACATTCATCAGTAATTTATATCTTAAATAACAAACCTGCTTTTAACTTTTGAATGTCAGATAGATATGGCTTTAGCTCATTAGTACTTGTTACTAGTTCATTAATCCTTGTAATGAAATCTGAATGACAATAAAGAAATTCATAAATAAAATTTATTATTTAAATCAGAAATTATTATTATTATTTTTTTTTGGTTAGTTTTCAAAGGAATTACTATATTATTAGAATTTAAGTAAAAGCCAAAGTTTAAAAAAACAAACAAAAAAACTAAACTAAAATTTATTTTTAAAAAACTGGTTTTCTTCAAAGAATTCAACTTTGTTTTATTCTAATAATATAATATAAGACATTTAGATAGGGACACAAACTATCTCTACATTTGATCATTTTATTAAGAGTTTGTTCAACTTATTGATTTTATGCTTATGATATATCTGATGGGGAAACTGAAATTAGAAGAACAGTCATACATTATACATAAGTGCCTCCACGTTGTTCATTTTAAAAGAATGTTTATTTAAAAATAATAAAGAAATAATAACATTTAATAAACTTATCTTTATTCAATTTAATTAGGCCATTGAAAATTACAATTACTGCTTGATGTGATTTGTAATTGTTGATTAAAATTAACCAACAAGGCTTTGTTCATATATATTTATATTATAAGAAGAAATCATCATTGTGTTAAGCCTTTAACTTTAACTATTACATTGAACAATATTTAACTATCAATTAAATAAGCCAGGAAACCTTTAGTCAAAACCTTGATATAATTTTTAACTATTTTTAACTATCAATTGAATTAACCCAGTAATGCTTAGGTTAACAACTGGGTATAATTTATAATTATCAAATACACCCAACCTCTTATGGTAATTATACTTCAACCTGGTTTATTTTTTAAATAATCACATTTTTTTATTACAATGTATATGAAATTTTATGCTAATTAAATTTATTACCTTGTTAAAAATAACCATTTAAAATATGAAAGTAGAAAAGTTAAGTCACAAGAAGGAATTGAACAAACATGCTTTTTTTTATTTCAGAATTACAGAAATAGTTAAGTAGAAAAACGCAGGAAATACAAAATTCAAGTGGTTGATATTAATTCTAATTCAAAAATAGAATAGAGCTCACCACTAAAAAGATTTTTCAATTCTTCAAAATACTTGACCAAATGAGTGGGATTCTTTTCTATGGAAACCATTTTGCTTTCAGTTGTTGTTGTCATTGTATTTGTTGTTGTTTGTTCCCCTTTACTTTCAGTAACACTTGATAATGATATAGTTGTAAAATTTATGGTGCTGAATGCCTCCTCAAGAATATCTGTAGAATTTATATAGATATCGTATGCAATAACTAAAAAAAATAGTTCTTTTTCATGGGAGCCTTGCCAGTACCGAGGCTGGAACTCATGGCTCGAATACTTGCAACGTTTTTTTTATCTTTATTTGCTATTAGAAAAATCAGCCTAATTAATTCATTCTCAATTCCCACTAACCTATACATATGTAATCAAAAATATTATTAGCAATTTTTCTTTAAAAACAAATTAATCAAAGTTTATATTATAAATTTTACTTTTACCTTTGATTTCATCCAAAGTCTTATTTAAATTTTGGAATAAAATATTTATAGGTTTGTGTTCAATGTCGTGTTGATTAAGTTCTGAAGAAATGTGAACAATTTTAATGTTTAGTCATTTATTAGAGCTAGTAAATGTTTTAAAGTCTTTTTTTTTTTTAAATTAAACATTTTAAGTAATAGAAATAAAACAGACAATATTTTAGTTTTAAAAAATACAATTGTATATTAATTTTCTAAAACCCATTTATATAATATATAATAATGTATTTGTAGAACTTACTTGAAAATATCACTGCAAATTTGTCATTGATGTTTTGAAAGCTCACAGTTTCAATTAAAGGGGCACCTTTTAGCACAATATCTAGGTTAAATAATTTTAAAAAAAAAAAGAAAAATGCAAGATATTAATTAAAATCAGATGAAAAAAATCTGTGTTGGTATCTGAATTGCATTTTTTTAAGGGTAGACGGTCATTTAAATTTTTTTTTTAAAACATATAAAAACACTTGTTTGAATTTATGTCACAAAGTTAAATAAAAAAGGTAAATACACATTTACAAACAGCTTACAATTATCTGTAAAATAGAAAAAAAGATTTGCATTAATTTAAAACAGATCCAACAGAAAATAATAAGTTAGAGCCTTCAGTTTTTATAGTCTAAATCTAATTTAATGGCAGGACAAAGTGCCAAATAGTGAGATCCTAATGCATGCCAATATCCAAAGTATGTTCTCAATCCTTAGCGAAAGTGGCCTGAGATAGCCAGGTTATTTTTTTAAAAATGAGCCCGGGTCGTATCCCAAAGTACCTCCTACATGGAGAACTGACATCGGTAGAGAGGAAGACAGGTTCCCCACATCTCCATTTTAAGGTGTGTGCCAGAGAGACATGAAAGCAGCCATAATAAACACAAATGACTTGGAATGAAAAAAGATTGATCTACATGGCACACAGTTGTCATAGGGGGCTTCATAGTAGCCAAGGAGCAAAGGAGGCTACAGACTAGAGAGAGCAAAGAGAAAGGCAAACACATTGGGAAGCACAGAACTCATGTGAAACAGCTGTGGAAAAGAATGTAAATCAAGGAAAGGACTGCTCAGCCACACAAGGAAATGCAACCCAACACAATAGTGATGCACAATTGTCTCTTGAGATGGAACGATGCCAAGGAAGCCATTGAGTTGATATTTAAACTTATGATTAGTCTTTTAACAATATAATTTGACAAGTATTCTATTAAGCATTCTAAAATTTTAAATTATATCTGTACCTTGACAAAAATATAATTTTGATATTTAAGTATAAATATATTTTATCATATGTATTTTAAAAAAAACACACATTTTCTTTTAAGGATGAAACAATAATTTATTTATCTTCACCCCCTTCCCCTCAATAACTTTACTTATATAAGCTCCAAACTTGAGAAAATTATTTTAAAATAAAATATGAACTGCATAAGATAATCAATTTTTTATATTTTATTTTTCCATTGCAATTCTTTCTTTACTTCTCAATCCCCCCCCCCCCCTCTGATATGTTAAACTAAAGATGTTTCAGGGGAATTATTTTTTATATCTTGGTTTCACACTTTTGTTAATTAAGAAACAGTTGTCATGATTTTGTGAATTAAGTTACCGTAATTACAATTCCTGATTTTCTTGAGAGTTTTTTTTTTGGCTGGCACTTAGTTGATTTGATTAATTTTTAAATTTAAACATTATGCTCATTTCTTGAATTCTGTATTTACCCCAAATTTTACTCCTAGAAACAAAAAAAAAAATTGTTTCAACGAATATCTTCTTTGTGGCAGAAATGAAAATAGTAAAATTATATAATTAAAATCGAAATATTTTACAATGGTTTTTAAATTTTTTGTCAAAATAAAAACATATACTAAACTTAGGCAGCAACTAAAATTGTAATTGATAAATACTGAAATATACATATCTCTGAATACTAATCTGAAAATTTACTTAAATAATAGAGAAAAGGCTTAGATAAGATTGCAAAATAAAATTTGTTTTATTGAAATATAAATATTTATTAACTTTAGATAACAAAAATTCTATTAATAAAAGATTTAATGATATTTTCAATTTTGGTTATTGCACTTAAATTACCATTGACAAGAGGGTACAGTTTGTCCAGGAATTGTATCATAGAGTCCAGGTCATTGGTCCTTACATTAACTTGATCAGTAATTATCTCTGTTTTCAAAAACAGCAAATAATTCAGTATTGTATCTTAATTAGTAGTTATGTTTAATATATTTAAAATATAAAACAGAGATAGACTTGAACAAATTTTGAAAAATAGCTACATGATTAAATACAAAGAAAACAAAAGGTTAAATATTAATAATACATAAAGCAACTAATTTTAACTTGAAAATAAAGCACAAAGATAATATAATAAAACCCTTAGATAGATATAAAATTTTAAAAAAACTTTCCATGTTTTGTAAGCAAGAACAAACTCATAAAGTTATTTATTTTTATTTTCGGTTATTTTCGCATTGAATGTGTTGCCTTATGAAGAAAAGAAACACTATCTAGCTTCAAACACTATTAAAATTACAATACTAGTCGTTAATGATAGATAATTGTAGAATGTAATAATCTTCTGTATAAAAAGAGCGTCTGAAATGATAAAACAACTATATTTTTAATGAAACAAGAAAAAAACACCAAACAGTACGTTTTTTAAAATGATAAAACCTAAATGTAAAAAAATAAAATTTCAATTGTAACGATTATACATATTTGAACATTTAAACACACAAACAAAATCCATTTTGCACAATTTTTATAATCTTAAAAAATAAATATTTATTGTAAACAAAAGAAGAAGTTTAAATGTGAAAGGGCAACACATTTAACACAGGACAGCATGATGAAAATTTAAATATTGTATTACTTTAGTTATACTTTTACTTGACACATTAAGTTAAAAAATGGATACTATGTCCTAAAATAAATGTATACTCACATAAGTAGTACTTATCATAAATAACAGACCTGCTATTAACTTTTGAATATCAGAAAGATATGGCGTCAGGACTTCAGTACTTGTTTCTAGCTCATTAATCTTTGTAAAGAAATCTGAACAAAAATAAAGGCATTTATACATAAAATTTACAATTTAAATCAGAAATTAAATACATGTAGTGTGTTTTCAAAGGAATTATTATTTTATTTGAATTTTAAGTACAACCCAAAGTAAAAAAGTAAAAACTTGTTTTCTTTCAGTAAACAGATAAGAGGAAATTAGTTTATATTCTCTCTTGTCAAAAGTAATGTTAGGTATGCATTGAGATTTAATAATAAAATATTGACAACAGTTATATGGCACAGAAGAGAATGGAGGTAGTCATTACTTGAAATACTAGTGAATATAACATAAGATTTTTATATAAGGACACTAACCAAGGTCTACATCTGAGCATTTTATTTACAGTTGTTTTAGATTGGTAATTTTTTTGTTTATGATAATAATGTTTGCTTTAAATTGGTATAGTAGAGCTAGAAATAAACTTACAAAATAACATAAATTTAGTATGAAATAAATAAATTATACAAAAGGGATTCCATTTTGTTCATTTAAAAAAAAAATGTTTTGTTAAAAAAAAGCAACAAAACTAAAATTTAACTTTCTTGTTCATTCAATTAAAACAATGATTCTTAGGCTAACCACTTGACATGATTTGTAATAATCATTTAAATGAGCCAATGGAGCTAAGGTAAAATCTTAAAATGAATATAAATTAACAGTTATAATAAGCAAGTGAGGCTTAGATTAACACATTGATTTAATTTGCAACTATCAATTAATTTAAGCCTGTGAGGTTTGGGTCATCAATGTAATATGTTTTATAATTATCAAAAAAATTAAGCCACCCAGATTTAGGTTAAACACTAGATATAGTTTGTAATCATCAAATATACTCAACTCCTTCTGGTAATCCTACCTCAACCTGGTTTATATGTGGATGTATTTACTTTTTAAAAAAATAATTTATTTGTACATTTTATGCTAATTAAATTTATTTTCCTGATAAGAATATTTAATCATTTTAAATATGTAAATAGAAAAGAGTAGTCAAAAGCAAGACCTAAGCATAATAAAAAACATATTTTTTATTATTAGTAAGCAAGTACAATTTTTTTCTTTCAGAATTACAGGAATAGCTTTGTAGGAATAAGAAGCAAGTATGAATTTAAAGTTGTTAATCATAATTCTAATTGAAAAATATAACAGAGCTCACCACTAAAAAGATTTTTCAATTCTCCAAAATGCTTGATAGAAACAGTGGGATTCTTTTCTGTTGAAACCACTTTGCTTACAGTTGTTGTTTTCTTTACATTTGTTGTTGTTTGTTCCCCTTTACTTTCAGTAACACTTGATGTAGTTGTTAAACTATTGTTGCTCAATGCCTCCTCAAGAATCTCTGTAGAATTTATACAGAAATGTTATACAATAAGTAAAAAACAAAAATTTGTTTATGAAAATGATTAAGAAAAGGTTATTTCATTACATGAGGTTAGATACTTAAATATGCCCTTGAAATTCCAAATCACCAAGTTAACACTTTTTTATAAGACTTTGTATATTTTAAAATCTAATATTATGTTAGCAATTATTTATAATGCTAATAAATGTTGTTTTTTTTCTTTAAAAATCTCATCTCACCACTGTCTTCTTTTTGTAAATAATATTTAATCTTAAGGTATTAATGCTCTGCTATGGTCCAAGGTTGTCATTGCCAGGGCAGGGGTGGAAGATAATTTTTCTGCTAATTTTCAATTTCTTACCAGATAGATTCAAGCTTTCAGAAACTACAGATTTTTAAAAATTGAACTAAAAACAAACACTGTTCAATGCATTGAATTGAATGTTACTCGAGAATTATTCTATTCTTTGCGGTCTTAAAATTTGCAAACAGAATTTCTCACATCTATTTTTTTTAATTCAAAATTTCCCTATCTTCACTGATTATGTTTATTAGCTATAACAAACATCAGTCTAAAAAAATTATTTTTATTTCCCACTAACCAATAAATCTGTCATCAAAATTATTATTTGACACTTTTCTGTAACATAAAATAATAGACAAAGTTTAGATAATAAAAAACAATATTTTTACCTTTGATTTCATCCAAAGTCTCAGTTAAATTTTGGAATAAAATATTAATTGGATTGTGTTGAATGTCATGTTGATTAAGTTCTGGAGAAATGTGAACATTATCAATGCATAAACAAATTTTACACTTAGAAAATGTTTAAATGTCATAATAATTTTTTTAAACGTCAAACATTATAAGGGGAAAAAAATATGTTATTTTAAATTCAACAAATTTTATAATACTTATTTTTTTAATTAAAAAAAATATATAAATTTGATTGTAGAAAATATAAGTATTTATACAACTTACTCGAAAATATCACTGCAAATTTATCATTGATGTTTTGAAAGCTCGCACTTTCAATTAAAGTGTCACCTTTTAGCACAATATCTGGTTTGAATAATTTAAAAAAAGTAAAAACAAGATATTTATTAAAATCACATGAACAAAATATGTGTAGGTACCTGCTTTACAATTTTTTAAAAAGGGTAGACAATCCCTTCTTTTTTTAAAAAAGATAAAAACAATTTTTAAAAAAAAATTTAAGTAACAAAGTGTTATCATCTGAAAAATAGTAAAGACATAGACAAACAGTTTAATTTACAACTATCTATAAAATAGAAAAAGATTTTTGCTTTTATTTAAAATAAATATCATATAATTAGTTCTAGCCATTAAATTTTATATTTTAAGTTCAAATATAAAATAAATAAATCTTTATGTCATTGCCTTCATAAATACATTTATTATTACATCATATTTTAAAGTATAAGCAGAGAACTATTTAATTTAATATTAAAATCACAAAATTCATTCTCAATTTTTAAAAAAAATTGTATTATTATTATTATTATTAATTTTCTTAATTCATGGTATTTAGCATTTTGAAATACATTGACTGTAAATTGAATTTGTGATTTTTTTTTTTACATAATGAGCCATTGTGACTTGAGTTTTATCAAATTTGATGTTTGAAACTAAAGATTTTTCAGAGGGATTATTTATTCCCTAAATCTTAACTACTTTTTTAGAAATGAGCAAAGAATATTTCAACAACAAAATAAACTCTTCATGGCTGAAATGAAAATAGCAAAGAATGTGACTAAAATTAAATGGTATTTAATAAAAGATTGGGCTTTCAATTAGATGTCAAAATAATACGATAATTTAGACTTAGCCAGCAGCTTAAATTATAATTGATAAATAATTAATTTATCACTCAATACAAAACTAAAGATTTACTAAAGTAACTGAGAACTCAGATTTAAAAAAAAGACTAGAATAATTTTGAACAAAAAAAAAATAAATAAAATAAAATTAAATTATATTTATATATTTATTACTTTTTGGAAGCAAATAATATTACAAAAAAGATTATTTGCAATATTTAATTTTTTTTTGTACTAAAATTACCATTGACAAGAGGGAACAGTTTATCCAGGAATTGTATCATAGAATCCAGCTCATTGGTGCCCACATTACCCTGATCAGCAGTTATATCTATTTTCAAAGAAAGCAACTATTTTATTAATTAATCGTTATTATGAGTTATTTTACAATATATAATCACTAATATAAAACATAGATGAACTTAAATTTAAAAAAAAAAATGATGCATGATTAAATACAGGAAAATATTCCAAAACCAAAGTGACACAATTAACAAAAATTGTTGATGATTATAAATATAAACACGTCATAATAGAAGGGGCCATCCATAAATGACATCATGCGCCTTGGAGGGGAGGAGGGTCAAGCTTTTGTGACGATGCTTGAATATAGGGAAAAAAGGTTTAAAGAAATTTGATGTCACATAAAAAAAACCAAAAAAACAATATGCTATTTTAAATAAAAGCTCCACTTAGCTAATTCATTGCTTTTAATGTATTAAATGAAGTTTTATATGCCCTCCCGTGTGTTACAATTAGGCCTGTCAGTGGATACCAATTTGTGCAATTACCCAGGTAGTAAAATTGCACTTGGGTACCCTTGAAAATGTGGCTGCAACATATATACTCTATAACAATGGTAGCCAAACTTCTACTCTTATGTGTTCACAATACTGCACCTGAAAATTTATCAAAGAAATTAAAAAAAAAAAAATTCCCTTTGAAATACTTTTAACACAGCGATTCCGACAATTACCAGCTCAGCTTTTTTTCATCAATGTTGACTGCCCCAGTTATGATATGAAATAGGTAGCAGACTTTCACTAAATACATATTTAAATGTCGAAAAGATATTTAAAAAATACTTTTTTCCTATTAGAAAATATGACTTTTAAGGGAGGTAATCACAGCTTTGTGACGTAAATTTGGGAGGTAGGTCTAAGTATTTGTGACAAAGTGTGACAAGTGGGGGACAGGGGGTAAAAAATCTGCAAAAATAGTGTGATGTCATTAATGGTAGCTCCCCTGGAGAAAAATGAGTTAGTAATAATATTAAAAAAAACAATTATTTTAATTTGAAATTGAAACACACCAAAAATGTAATACAACCCCCAGATAGACATAACAATAAAAGCACTTTCTTTGTCTTTTGTAGAATAGGAAGTCGCATATAAATTTTAATTTTTCACATCTCGAATTCAGATATGCAATGTGTTGCCTTATCAAATCAGGAAGTACTATCAACATTTAAACACTCGTAAAATTAATAGATAGACTTTAACTATGTAGAATGCAAGAATCTTATGTATAGAGGAAGCATCTAAAATAGATAATATAACTGTATTTTTTATGAAATAAAACTTATACTGATTCAAAATTTTTGTATTTTTAAACATACATACAAAGTACTTCTGTACAAAATTTCATAACCTTAGATAACAATTAATATTTACTGTAAGCAAGAAGGAGTTTAATGTGGAAGGGCAAAACATTTAACACAGGACAGCACAATGAAATTTTAAAGGTCGTTTTTCTGTAGTTTTATTATTACTTGACATATTTAATAAGAAAAAGATAACTTGTCATCAAATACATACATTCATACACAGGTAACATATATCATAAATAACAAACCTGCTTTTAATTTTTGAATTTCAGACAGATATGGACTTAGCTCTTCGGTACTTGTTACTAGCTCATTAATCTTTGAAAAGAAATCTGAATAAAAATGAAAGAATTCATAAATGAAATGTGCAAGTATCTAAATCAGAAATTAATTTTGTGCTTTCAAAGGCATGCTTTTATATTGTAACTTGCGTACAAGCAAGGGAAAAATAAAATTATTTAAAAAAAAACTGGGTTTCTACAACCACCGGTTATGGGACTTAAAATAAAAATATACTCAACCCTTTAGGCTACTCCTTCTTAAAAGTGGTTTGTATGAGACTTATATTAAAAATTTTAAAATGCAGCCTTGATATTAAATAGCAGGACAAAGAGCCAAATATTGAAATCCTGATGCATGGATATATCAAATGCATTTCACCATCTTTAGTGAAAGATACCTAAGATAGCTCAGACATATAAATAAAATTAGCCCAGGACTTATCCCTAAGGACCTTTTATATGGAGAGCTGGCATCGGGTAAGAGGAAGACAGGTCACCCAAGTCTCCAATTGAAAGATGTCAGTAAGAGAGACATGACAGCAGCCAGAATAACACAAGTGACCAAGCATAAGATCGATCTAAGTGGTGCTAAGTTGTAGCCTAGGAAAGCAGGAGCAAGGTAAAAACATAGGGACGAACATAACTTATGGGCAAAAGCTGTGGAAAACACTGTCATTCAAGGAAAGGACTGCTCAGCCACACAAGGAAGTTTAACCCAACACAAAAATGATGCATCATCATCTCTTTAGATGGAAGGATGCCGATGCTATTATATTTTTATTATATTTTATTTTTAAATTTTATCCTAATTTAATTTGTCTTTTTTTTTCTTGAAAAAAAAAAGGCATACTTTATTTTATGGTTATTTTATTATAATTAAGCTAATGTAATGTACTTTTCACAGAAGTATAGAAGCTTAATGAAAAATAAGCACGAAATACTAACTTTTAGGTTTACAATAATTATTTAAATTCAAAAATATAAAAGACCTCACCACTAAAAATTTTTTTAATTTCTTCAAAATATGTTTCCAAGGAAGAAGGCTTGGGTGTTGTAACAATCAAGTAACTGTCAGTTGTAGTTGTTTTTCTGATTTCTGTCGATGTTCCAGTTGGTTCAGTTTTTTCAACATTCTGAATGAGCTCTATATAAAATATATACATTTGTTTTAAATACAAGTCAACTTTATGTCCCGATTACAAACTTTAATGTATTATAATAAAAACGTAATATTTTTTTAATCTAAAGATTTTAATAAATTAGTGTAAAATATTTAAGACAATTGAGAAATTTCAATTCTTAAAAGTTTAAAAAATTTATGTATACAGTCAATATATTTCTCAGTTTTTAGAACCAAGAAAGAAATACAGGGTTTAAATAAATGTCTAATATAAAAAAAAATGTTTGGTTTGGAAAAAAAAATCCACAATAAACAAATAATTTTCTCTTTAAGATTTTTTTTTTTAATTTAGTTTTTTGTTTTATTTTTGTTTGATAAGGTTTTAACTTCACAAAAATAAATAGTATTCCTGATTTTACCTTTGTTTTCCGACAAAATTTTCCCAACTTTTTCAAAAAAATCAATCACTTTGAAGTCACTTACAGTGTATGTTTCAAATTCTAAAGAGACAAACAAAATAACATAAAAATTCAAATCAAAATATTTTATAGCAAATGAAATAAATTTAACACCAAGCTCCTTTTCATTTTTATTATTTTAAAAAGAAAACATGAAGAGTTTTTGACAATAGGAAATTTTAAATTATTATTTTTACTTAGTTTATTTCTTTTTTGATATAAGTATCAACAAAATACCTGTACTGTTTAGAATAATGAAACTACTTACCATGAAGAAGCCTTGCAAAGTTATCCTTTATGGCTAAAAAGTCACCACTTTTAACTATAAGGTCTTTTTTTCCCAAAATTTCTGGATTAAGAATATAATCATATTAATTGGCCTCAAATAAGTAAAAGCACAATCCTCTCTATGTAAAAATAAACTTTCTAAAATAATCATTTTTATCAAGTAGCCAATAATCTCTAAAATATTTTGTTTAACTAAATTTGTTTTAAAAAACTGAATTTAATTTTAGATGACATATATTTAGATACTATTGGAGAATTTTAACTTATTATATTGATATTTTTTTACAAATATTTTTTATTTTATTAATGTTGAAAAAAAAATTATGCCATTTCAGTATCAATTTTCATGACTCAAAGATTTTACCCAAACTTGACATAAATATGCAGCGTATGATTTTTAAAAATTCTAGCCTATATAGCAATTAAGCTTGTATCAATATTAGGGCTGTTATCAATTAAATTAAATTTAATCGTTAACTTTTGAGAAATTACCGATTAATTAATCGATAATTTTGTTAAGCTAAAAATAAAAATGAATGACGTCATTAAACTGAAAATTTCAAGAGAAGTAATAAAAAGAGGCAATGGAATTTTTTTTTTAATTGAGTTATTTTTAAAATATATTTAGCAATAATAATGAGTTAAAAAACGCATTTAAGTTTAGGCACTAGAAAGACTATTTCAAAATAAGGTAAATGAATTTTAAAATATACAAGTAATACAGCTATATAGAAATTGTTTGATGATTAACAAAAACATAAATATCATCTTTTTATTCCACGTGTTCAAAAGTTATGATTTTTTCTAAGAAATCATAATCATCTTTTTCACTACGCTGTTTTCCTTCGCATTTTGTGCCCTTTTATGACATTTTAAAAAATGCCAATAATTTAAGTATTTTATTTAATTTAAAATATAATATTGTTAGGAGATATATTTAAATATAAGTAGTTCAATATAATGTCAATGAATTTAAATTTTCTTATTGTTAATTAAAAACAATGTTGGTTTTTTAAAAATCATTGTCCTTATAAAATAGGTTATTTTTAAGTTTACACTTTTAGAGTCTATTTTTTTAATGTAGCAGTTTGTACTTTAAGAACTAAAAAAGTTTTATTAATAATTAATTATTTATTAATAAATCGGAGAAAAAAATAATTAAAAACTATTCTTAAATTTTAATCACTATTTTATCGATTAAAATAATTTTAATCGATAAGACATTTACCAATTAATCGAGAAATTAATCGGTAATTTCCGCAGCCCTAATCAATATCATTCATTTTAAAGACGAAATAAAAATTAAAAAGAACCAAAAATAGTATTTATTTTTTATATTTTCTTTGAACTTAGAAGGTGTTGAGTAATCAACTAAATTTCAAAACTCATTACATTTTTTATATACTCAAAAATTTTTTTTTTTAATAAGCTTAAAATTTCATCTAAATATTTATTATGTTTAAATGTTTCACTTACATTTAAGTTCTTTTACATTTGATAAGTGAATTTCTTTAAAAATCTTAAGTGTATTTTAAAAAATATTTAAATAAAGGCCTACATTGTTTGTTGTAGTAAGAGTAATAAAGATATCCAAGAAAACAAATTAAAAACTTTGAAAACAAACATGTTCATATTAATCTAGCATTTAATTTGATGACACCTGATACAACTTAAGGAAAGACTCTTAGCTTTAAAAAAATCATCATATAGATAATAAATCTTATAATATAAATTGATTGCTAAATTTCTCGAGAATTCACTCCTGAATTAGCAAATTTTCATTATTCTTATACAATCGGATACAAAATAAATTATTTATTCAAAGTTATTTAAAATTAAGTAATTATTGAAAAATGTATTTACATATATCATAAATTTATGTTACCTTTATTTATAAAGTTAACTTCATCAAGGAAATTGACAATTTCAACTAGAATAAGATCTTTACTTGTCGAATAATCTTCCTGAGATGTTATATCTATTTTTGAAAATATATAGAGAAATTTTGTTAAAATAAATTCTGGAAAATGCATACATAATTAGATATCATAAAGTTGTTTAATGGTAAGTGGTAGATATAAAAATAAAGTTAACTTCAGGTTAAGTTTTCCCTTAACATTGTGGGGAAAATGTGATAGAGACAAAAAAAAGTTTTAAAGCATTTGACAATTGAAACAGTAAAATCAAGTAGAAACAATTATATACATTTTAAGGGAAAGAAATCCAGAGATTAAGAAAATAGATAATCATGGCTACATTTTATGTGGGGTGGATAAGACAATCAGATTATGAAAAACATGATGTTGATCTTAGAGAACTGCAATTCAGTAATTCAATGCATATATTTCATGATTTAACTGATTTGTGGGTTGTTGTTGTTGTTTGTTTTTATTATTTTTTTTTAGATATAGGGCTAAGCTTAGACACAAGTAAACCTTCACATTGTTATTTCCTTTTCTTTAAACTGAAAATTCCATTTTCACAGTGCGGAGTTATTTTATGTGTTGTTTTTTTTAAAGAATTTTTTTTTTTTTGGTTTATTAAGTCAATAAATTTAAGATAGCATTACAATGTTTGTATTGATATTAATCAGTTAATTAAGCACTATATCTTTCACTTGTAAATTCAGTTTCCATGATTGATACAGTCTAACAGTTTAAAAACAAACCTTTCTGTAGTTCTTTGATGTCAGTGATGATCTGCTTCAATTCTTTATCACTGGTCTCTTCTAGTTCATCAAACTTATTAAAGATTTCTGTTGGAAAAAATTGGAAAGTCTATTTTTAAAAAAAATAGATTTTACACTCTAGTACTATTTTGAGGGTAAGCTTACTTTTAAAATAAAATTGAATATTTATAAATGTTTATATTTTTTCAATAAAAATAAAAGCATTTACTTTTCAGCATTTAAAATAATAATAATAATAATAATTATACACATTTTAACAGTAAAACACACACACACACACACACTCACACAGATACACACACACACACACACACACACACACACACACACACACGCACACACAAAATTTCAAAATTTTTACCTTTGCAAAATATAAATGTTTTAATAAGAAGGAGATCTCAGATGTATAATGATAATATTAAATTTCTAATAAAAAAATCAATTCATATAACATTATGACATATCTTTTTACAAAAACATTTGGAAGTGACTTTTGTCCTTGAAGATTATAAGTAAAATATGTAAAATGGCTTAGTATCTTGAAAATAAAGTTTTAAACTGAGTTTGCTGTAATTTTGTTAGAGTTATAGTTAGAACATATATAATTTAATTTATATAAAAACTAAAAAAACCTTTTACATACATTTTTAACCAATATTCCTACCGTAGAAAAATAACATGAAACACCTAACACAACAACAAAGTTTAATTGTGCTGCTTTTTTTTTTTTTTTCTCTAACTCTAACCATTTTACTGACGTACAACTCACCCTTAGATAGAGCGACGAATTTTTCTAAAGTAGCTATTGATGTTTTGATCACCTCTGTGGCTGAAGATGGACTTTTTGTGGTTTTGAAAGATCTTGTTGAGGTTGTTTCGGTGCCAACAATCATGTTGTCCAATATTTCTAAACAGTAACATTACGATAGTAATACAGTAATGGGTATTAAAATGATATAATTGTAATATGCTGTTTCGAATATTATCTGTTAGTTTTAGTAATCAAAAATATATTTATACTTTTTACGTTTTCTGATAAAAACAGTTTTGTTGTTGTTGGTTTTGTCTGTTTTGTTTTTTTTAAATTATAATTTGAGATGACGAGAGATATAAATAGTTACATAATTGTATTTTCAAAATACTGGTTATAAGTAGCCTACATTTAAGAAGCCCTCAGACTGTACGTGAAGTCATTTCTAAACTTTTTTCAATATATAATATTGTATCACTAAATTTAAAATTAAAATAATTTCAGAAATAATAAATATATTATATGCCCTTACCTGCTTTAATTGCCTTTTGTAGTGAAAAGTAGTTACAGAAGTGTAACTTTTTAATAGACCATTTTTATAATAGTAATTTTGAATTATGCTAAAATAGTGCAAAAAATTTTCCTTTAAATTTTAAAATGTGTCCCCAAATTTTCAAACCACCGCAAGATCCACATCATAGTTCTAGATCTACTACATTACACGCTTTGATCATAATTAATGATATACCAGTGAGCTACAAGCGTTTCCTAACTCTTCAATTCTTAGCTATCAGTTAAATGTGGCTTAAAATAGTTCCAAAATAGTTTGTCTCTTTCAACAACGTCTATGACTGTAGCAACCATTCAACAAAACACTGCCGGTATGAGTGTGAGAAAAATTTACTTGGATGTCAAAATGTTTATTCTTTGTGTAGCGCTCGTCATTTAACTCTGTATCTATGAGACTATGAGATGAGCGGGAAAGGACATACCAGACATACTAGACATACCAGACATACTAGACATACCAGACATACTAGACATACCAGACATACTAGACATACCAGACATACTAGACACACTAGACATACTAGACATACTAGACACACTAGACATACTAGACACACTAGACATACTAGACATACTAGACGTAATAGATGTACTAGATATACTAGACGCACTAGACTTACTAGACATACTAGAGATACTAGATATACTAGACATACTAGACATACTAGACATACTAGACAAACTAGATGTACTAGACAAAACTAGATATACTGGACATACTAGACATACTAGACATACTAGACTAGACATACTAGACACACTAGACATACTAGACGTACTAGACACACTAGACATAATAGACACCCTAGACATACTAGACATACTAGACATACCAGACATACTAGACGTACTAGACATACTAGACACACTAGACACACTAGACACGCTAGACATACCAGACATACTAGACACACTAGACGTACTAGACAAACTAGATACACTTAGTAATAAAAGACATACCAGACATACTAATACTAGACGTACTAGACGTACTAGACATACTACCATTACATGAAAAAATAATCAATGAAAACAGCATTTTTACAATTAATCTACTGCTCACCCTGTAGTTCAGTGATTAGTTTCAAAAACTTTTCTTTAAAATCGGGGCTCCAAAGAAGTGAAACATTTTTACGAGAGATTTCTGTGAGGAATGGAAAAAGTTGGATATTTTATTGTGTTTGTTGACTACCGTAAGTGAAATGGAATTGTTAATCGTGTGTGTAATTATGAAAAAAAAATCAATATTCCTAAATGGTGATTAATATCCTGAGAGGCAACGAAGTCTGATCGTTTTTTAGCCATCGTCTGAATTATGGTCTTAACCGTAGATTGTGTTATCAGGACTTGGGTAAAAGTGTCACGCTTCGTAGTATTTTTTATATTAAAATTCAGCACAATCGATCATTAAAAATCACCCCGCTGCCTGTTACATATCGTTCTTCTTCCCCATGCAAAAATAGCGCCCCTCTCCCCAAACAGATCTACATGCCGCATCCCAGACAACCATAGAGTTATAGGGCAATGCCTAGTTAAAAAAAAAAAGCTAGTTTGTAAAGCATGTTCAACGCATTTTTTTTATATTCTTAAAGACTAAGGCTGTAGGAATTTTTGTTACTGCGAAGATAGAGCGAGAAATATGTTATTATTTTGGAGTATTGCATTAGATTATTTTTGGGTTGTACTGCCGATGTTAGAATTTAAATAATCACGAATTTTTACAATTTGGCTCTTTGTTCTTGTATCCTTTAGTGTTTCTAATAATAAGCAAGGGGACAGCACTCGGTTTATTAACAACAGTTAGCGCTCTTATTTTTAACACAAAAAAAAGTACATTTAGGGACAGTCCAACCCACACCCCCCCCCCTCTCAAAACAGAAACTTAGACTCCTCTACTCAATCGCGTCATAAATTTTATCTTTCCCCAAAATGAAAACATTTTTTTTTCTATTTAAAAATGAGCTTGTTTCAAATCACATTTATTTTTTTTTACTTTCGGCATGCATTTTAATAACAATATCGTAGCGGGCTTGGAGCCATGTAAAACGTCATTAAAAACATCGTTACACATTGTCACAAATGTGTACACCCCCTCCCTTCTATTCGTGACCTCATTTATGGACGGCCCATCAAGGAAAGGAAACGGAGATGGATTGGAGACACCCTTCGGAAAGATAACAGCAGGGTGAGGCAGGCCTTAGATTGGAACCCCCAGGGCAAACGCCAGCGAGGAAGACCCAAGCGTACATGGAGACGGAGCATGTTAGATGAGGCTGGAAGAACTGGAAAGAGCTGGGAAGAATTGAAACGACTGGCAAGGGACCGTGCACAGTGGCGAGCTTTGACAGAGGCCCTATGTTCCACAAGGAACCAAAAGGACAAATGATGCCCACCATTTAAACAATTTCATCAACCTCGTGTCAATCAGATTAATTTACCGAGCACTTTTTTAAGAATATTTGTTCAAGCTTTAGACAAGCATTTGTGCAATTTGTACACCAAGACGTGCTGCATAGCTTATCAACGCTTTTAACAAATTTAAAATGATTTATTTACAACATTTAATCAAATAAATAACTATCTTACAAATATTGATAAAACGTTATGTTGTAACGCAACTTGTTCATAAAACAAAGACACAAAGTAAACACAACTTACGTGTGAGCTCATCTATAGTATCATTGACTTTCTCCGTCAAGATTGGCAGACTAAGTGTTCTGTTTTCTGTATCCAGAATCTCTTTCATAGCCATTTGTAAAAAAAAAAAATAATTTTAATAATACACACACGGGGTAAAATAATTTTAAAGAAGAAACAAATACCTGCTAATATTTCATTATTTAAGTTTAGCCAATTTTAAATATTTCTCATTGATTTAAACATTTTTCTTCATTTATATATGTTATTATTGTGTTCCTTATTTTCTTTTTGAAAATCGATGCATAAACATTAACATACAGTAAGTAGTGAAGCTTGAAATTAAAAGCTGTTGACAAGCGCATTGTGAACACGAGTTGTTGTCCCTTGTTTCACAGCTTGTATATCCACAAGTAAGTCGGTCACTGCTATATCGTTTAGAGACAAGACACAATAATTATTTTACCTTGAATAAGGCTCTCGAGTTTCTGTAGCAGTGGTTGGTAGACATCAAACAATTCTTTTTTGTCCTGCAGTTCTGAACAAGAAAACATTTTGTTTATACTTGTAACCAAAACATATACATAAACACACATGCAACAAGACCAACTACTAGTATTTATTTAACGATAAATTTAGCGGTATGTTTTTACTTTTATATGTAATTTATTTCATTATCATGAAATCATATGATGAAATTGTGGCGTAGCTACGGGAAGGGGAGGGGGACAAATTTCAAAGTCCCCCCCCCTTCCGGTGTTCCCACTTGAGGTGGGCCGCCAAATAAGTGCCTAAATGTTTTTTTACATTAAATATTACGCTACCGCTATGTATGTGGGACCACCTAGAGGTTAAACACCCGAACTCCCAAACCCCTACAAATTCCTAGCTACGCCACTGTGATCACGAATACTAATTCTCTAAAACAAAATTATCGATATTACCACATATCAACATCAATGTGTCAAAGCCAAAATATATTTTATTACGTATTGTCAAATTTTATATTTACGATTTTAATAGCATTATTTAAACTAATTTGGTAACGAGGTATGCCTACAGAGATCCGAAGAAAGCGCCAAAGCCGTTGTTTCTTGCTTCCATTATTAATATATATATATATATATGCATATATATATATATATATATTATAGTGCTTCGTTATTAATAATTTCGAGCAAATTTATTTCTTCTTTCAGATGTAATATCTAATCAACTCCTGCCTCGAAGAATAACACTATGTACTAAAAGAGTGGAGTGTTAGTCCTAAATAAAAAGGTATTTCATTCATGCGTAAAAACTTTTAAACAACTCGAAGATTTTAACCTCTTAGTTTTCATCCTAACATCTCCAAAATCATTACAACTAACACTGCTTTATAAAATCCCCAAACTTTGTAAACTAGCTTATAAGCTTCAATTGTTACTTTTGTGTGTGTATGTGTGTGATCATTTAAGCAGAGGCGTCACTAGGGTTGGTGTCACCCGGGGCGGTGGCTCATGGTGTCAACCGGGGCGGTAGCTCATGGTGTCACCCCCTTATGATATCATCCATAGGACTTCTCAAAGTTTTCAAGTGCCAAATAAAGGGAATATATATAATTTTACGGCCTCGTGTCACCCCCTGATGGTGTCACCCGGGGCGGCCCGCCACCAACCGCACCCCCTAGCGACGCCGATTTAAGCCGTGTTGCTGTACCACTATTACTCGCTTGAACAAAAGTTTTTTAAAAGAGCTATTCTTGAATGTAAATACACATAACATATGTTACCGTCATTTAATCTCGACGCCGTATCATTTAGATTGGTTATTTCTTCCCTGACTTCAAATCGTTGATGTAATAGCGTCATCAATTCTGGTGAAATAATAATAACAAATAATTATGTTACTAACTAGTGAATATGTGATTTTAGCGAATAATAAGTGAGTATAACAACATTTTTAAAAAAATTACTCAATACTAGATGACTATATTGAAATAAAAATTTAAAAAGAATTAAACAAGATCATGTTAAAACTGTGTGTTTAAGTTCTTGTTGCACAACAACTAACAATACGATCAAATACCTTGAACTATTTTTATCAACTGGGACTCCACAGAAGTTGTAGTAGACGGTAAGGTAATAATAACTTCAGATGCCGTGGTCGAACCGTCTTCAGGTGCTGTGGTAAAAAGGTATTCAGGTGCTTTACTAATGCGGTCCGCTGGCTCTATACTAATGTGTTCCGTGTGTGCTTTTCTAGTGTTGTCCTCGGGTGCTTTACTATTATAATCCACAGGTTTTTTTATAATTTGTTCTTCGGGTTCTGTGGTAAATTTGTCAACAGATTCTACGGTAAACGAGTTTTCAGGTGCTGTCGTGATATTGTCTTCTGATTCTATATTAAAATTTTCTTCAGGTGCTTTGGTGAAACGGTCTTCAGTTTCTTTGTTAGAATGATGTTGAGAAACTGTGCTAATGCCGTCAACAGATGCAGTACTGACGCTGTCAGAAGACGTTTTGCTAATTCTGTCCCAGGTTTCAGTAGTGACATTATTTTCAGATATTATGGTAACATTTTCTTTCGATTCTACGGGGAATTTTTCTTCCGATTCTTTAATGACATTGTCTTCAACTGCTATTGTAAAATTCTCTCCAGTATCAATGTTTGAATTGTCTTCCGTTCCTTTGGTAAATTTATCTTCAGATTCAATGGTAAAATTGACTTGAGTATATATGTGTGAATGGTCTTCAGTCATGGTGGAAAAATCCTCATCAGTTTTTATGGTAATATTGTCTTCAAGTTCTTTGGTAACATTGTCTTCGGAATCTATATTCAAATTGCCTTCAGGTTGTTTGTTAAATTTCTCTTCAGAATCTTTGGTATAATTATCTTCTGGTTCTAAAGTAAAACTGCCTTCAGATTCTATGGCAAATTTTTCTTTAGGTTCATTTGTAAAACTGTCTTCAGATTTTATGGTCAACTTGTCTTCAGATTTTATGGTAGAATTGTCTTCAGGGTTTTTGGTAACATTTTCTTCAGAAACTATGATAAAATTGTCTGCAGGTTCCTGGGTAAACTTATCTTCTAATTCTTTGGTAAAATTGTCTTCAGAATCTATGGTAACATTGTGTTCCGTTTCTTTGGTAAAATTGTATTCAGAATCTTTGGTAAAATTTTCATCCGTTTCTAAGGTAAAATTGTCTTCCGGTTCTAAGGTGAAATTCTCTTCATGTTCTTTATTAATTTTGTGTTCAGGTTCTTTGGTAAATGTGTCTTCAGAATCTTTGTTGAACTGTTCTTTAGATACGGTGGAAATTGTGTCTTCAACTTTTGTTGGATAGTTGTCTCCAGATACGGTGGAAATAGTGTCTTCAACTTTTGTTGGATAGGTGTCTCCAGATACGGTGGAAATAGTGTCTTCAACTTTTGTTGGATAGTTGGCTCCAGATACGGTGGAAATCGTGTCTTCAACTTTTGTTGGATAGTCGTCTCCAGATACGGTGGAAATAGTTTCTTCAACTTTTGTGGTAAAACTGTCTTCAGGCTCTGTGACAAAGTTGTCTTGAGGTGCAGTTATAAATGTGTCGTTAGAGTCCAAGGTAAAATTGTCTCCTGGCGCTGTGTTAAAATTGTCTTTGGGTTTTAGTGTCCAGCTGTCCGGTTGTTCTTTACTCGTGTTTTCCTGATGTGCTGTATGAATGAAGTCCGCAGGCTCTTTACTAAAGCGGTCTTCGGGTTTTGCGGTCACGTGATGTTCAGATTCCACGGTAAAGTTTTCTCTATGTAATGTACTTGTTCGGTTCACAGGTTGTGTACTACTGCGGTCCGCAGTGGCGTTATTAAAAAGTGCTGCTGCTGTTGTTGTATTTACCTCACGGAGCCTTGGCGTGGGTAAAGCCGCTTGAACCCAATCTTACAAATCACAAGGAGAAAAAAACAACGCCTTTTGTTATTATAACTTGAAACTGCATTGGCACTTAATTATCCAGATCGATAAGTGACGAGATAGTATTTGGTCAGTACTAAAAAAATCTCTCTCTATATATATATATACATATACATTTATATTTATGTATATGTATGTATAAATTTGTATCTTATATAAATCAAAAATCATATTAAGTGCAGGCAGCCAATGACCATGAAACAAAAAAAACAACAAAAAAACATTTAGTTGGGAATGTTTCAGCTTTACTGCCTTTTTGATTAACCAAAAAAAAAAAAAAGTTGTAAACTGAGGCGTATACTAGACGAGGTTGTGAGGCCGACGAATGAGGAACCTTCAAACGAATTACAAAATGGTAATTGATGCTAAACACACATCAAGTCGTCCCACTATTTTCCCAAACCACTATCTCCATAGTATACTATCGATATGATTATTGTGAATATTGTGAAGATCCAGGGTCGTTTATTTTCTCTATCTACTCTCACTCCTCAACTCTAACTTCGCACACTTGAATTCTCAGTATTTAATCACTAACTCCAAGACAGCATCACAGTTAATTTAGGTTTAATTTCTTAACTTCTCAACCTTAAAACTACCTCGCCCCTCTGCCTATCTCCGTCTCTCTGTCCGTGTGTGTCCGTGAGTCAATCCGAGCGTTCCTCTTCTACATGTAGGCTCCACCCCCCCAACTCCAACCATCCGAAAGTCAACTGTTAATCAACTAGTACCTCCCCTTAGATAAGACGGGGGTAGGTGGGTTTGACGTACCCCGTCATGGTCAGTAATCCCCCCTTTCCTCGTCGGCTCCTTTCATCTAACTACGGCCGAATACCTCGGTCTGCCCTACCTGACACCCGGGCTAGATTATTTGCCCGCCTGGTCAGTTTCCGTCTTCAAAGCCTTGATTGCGACTTCAAGCCAGATAACATTCGATTCCCATTTCGCACGTACTCTCTGACCAGACCCCTAGGCGCCTAAACCCGGCGGTCGCCCGCCCTAAATTCCCCACAATATAAAGACAGAGATAATGCATCACTTAAAGAGGTGTTCCGCAAGAAATCCTTGTTAATTTTTTTTTTTACAAAACAACAACTTAAACGGCCGTATTATATTTTGGGAATGATGTGAATTTAATGCTTTTTTAAATAAAAAAATTAATTCTGTCTCGAATCGACTTCTTCTGCTATTTGTATTATAAGGAGGGTGTGGGAAACTAGGTGAAGCAGAAAATTTATGTCATAAAAACATACATACGGAAAAAAATTAGTGCATTTAAATTTACCTTTTATTTTTTCAACTTCCATAATTTGTCCTTGAAACTCACTGAGCTGATTATCTTGAGTGGCATATTCTTTCAACAGGTCTGTAATTTAAATCAAGAACCACTTGTTTGATAAACATATATTTGCTAGATTAAATACAGTTCCCTTGTTTCAGTATAACATTAGACATTAATGGTTTTTAGCGGGATTGCTTTGTTAATGGTATTTTGACGCGTGGGGTTTGGTAACTTGAATGCGTTAATATGACGCGGTTTTAAGGGTTGTTAGATAGTATAGGCACGAAATGCAGCATAGAAGATTAAGGAAGATTAAGGCGTTTGTCTTTTTGTTTTTTGTGCTAACAAAGAATGGGATTCTCTACCATAGCGCATTCTACCAACGCCTTCAAGACTGCTTAAAAAAATATTCTCTTCAAACTTTACTTTCAAAATTAATTAAACAACATTTCTTCTACCAATAAGTTTGGCGTATGTGTTCTGTAATGTTGTTTGTGTGGTTGTCAGGATATGAATGTTTAATAAATGCATTGACACGTATAGGTATGTTATATTTTTAAAATGTAAGGTGATGTGAGCACTGCTTTTTATTTTTTACTAGGGTAGAGCACTTTATACTATATCAGATTACTATTTATTATTAAAGAGTAGTGGCGTAGCTAGGGGAGGGGGAGAGGGGTCTACAAATTCAAAAGGGCCACTACTTGAGGAAGGCCCCCAAATGAGTGGGACGTGGTGGTCGAGAGGTAGCGCGCTCGACTGTCGTACCGATGGTCACGAGTTCGAATCCACGCGAAGACGAGGATTTGTTCCCGGGGCCTGAGGAGTCCCCGAGTCACACAGCTCTGAATTGGTACCTAATTAGATAATAGTTAGGCGGCTGGGGTAATGCGTGGAACCTGTGACCGCTGCATCCCTTGCCAACAGATCATCTCTCATGGTCTGTGGACACAATTATCTTCTGCATAGAAGGAGCGTCTGTATATCTAAGATATAAGACATGGACAAAATGTATTTCAATTTAAATATTACGCCACATCTATATATGCAGGGCCCCCCAGCCACACTCCCCCCAAGGCCCCTAAATCCCTACAAATACTAAGCTACGCCCCTGAGCAATGAGATATAGATTCAAATTGTGTGATTCATGATAGGTGTTGTTGACTTTATGAAACTGTCTTGTTTGGTCTTACTAATAATAAAACCAGACCGCAACACCCTTCATTGTAAGGTGACAAATGACGTAATGATAAATTAGATAACACCAACATTTACACACTAACTATTTGTAACTCCTATAGAGAAGGACTCATAATTTCATTCAAAAAAATTATTTGATGGCGGGAAATGACCTGTAAGACACTTTGATGTGGCCATAATATTTTTTCTTCATCACTGCTAATTGAAAATGCAAATGAAGCATTTATTCACAAATCTATGGCGGATTATGAGGGTGCTAATTGGCCTAAAGCCAGGGGCCTCCAATGATTAAAGAGCTCCAAACGTATTATATTGTTAAATAAAGGTGGAATTGCAGCCAGAGGCCCCGTGCAATCTTAATCCACCCGTGATGCACATGTACAAAACATTTCTCAAATAAATAAACTAGCAATGAAGGCATGGTTTTGGAAATTTTGAATGTGATTATAGTTACCAATGAAAGCATGTATACAATGAGAGTTTAATTTTTAATTATAAAATAGTCTTTAAAAATCATTTATTAAAAAATTGTGATAAACATAAATTTAGTTATTCATATTAAAATAGAAGCAATGTAGTTGCTGTTTTTAAATGCATCAGGGAGTTTGTTTCATTATTCAACACAACTATTTTTAGAAATGTATAAAAAGGGTTAATTCGTAATGATTACCTTGTAAAACAATAAATTAAAATAGAAGCAATATAGTTGTTGTTTTTAAATGCATCAGCGAGTTTGTTTCACTATTCAACAAAATTATTTTAGAAATGTATAAAAAGGGTTAATTCGTTATGATTACCTTGTAAAACAATAAAGGTGTTTGTTATGAGGGACACGTAAGTCTCTTTTATTTCTGTGCCTTTCTGAATGTTCTCCACCACTGTTTGAAATTACGAAGTTATTAATACCTTTTTTTTTTTAAAGTAAGAGTAGGGGATTTTTAAAATGGTAATAAAGACATAGAAACATTGCTGTTGTATAAATTTTCGACGTAGATGACACAAAATAAAATAAAATAAATAAAATAAAATTTTAAGAATTAAAAAAAAAAGTTAAAATCACGTACGAGGAAAAATTAAAAGAAAACCTTTCTTGGGAAAATATTTGAAGATTCTATACTTTTATCCATTTGAAAATCCTTATAACAAAAATTTTAAATGAAGTGGCTAACAACTTTAATTTTTAGAAAATTATAGATGTATATAGGCAGCTTAAATATTTTAATAAAAAATGCGTAGATAATAATACAAGTCAAGTTTTTGTAATGATCCAGAGTAGCAGTTTTAAATATTTTAATTGTATTGCTACTATTACAATAATTACTATTTTCATATCTTTATAATTATCAATAGTCTTATTACTTAAATTAACGCGTACGGGTACAGATTGTCATTTTCTCTTCTAAAAGTTTTTAACGTCACCTCTTAAGATGTGGCCAATCTTGTCCAACCAAAGCCTGTTGTACGTCTGCTCTGTTGAAATGTATGTATGAATATATACAATTAAAACTAATATGGTCTGTAGCATTAGTTAAAAAATGTGATATGTCATCTTAGATACACACCCAATTTCAATACTTTAAATATTGTTATATAAGAATTTAAAAAAAAGAACTATTTCATCTCCTTACCCGAAAGCCATTGTAAAATAAAACTATTCCTCCCGGCTTGGACGCAGTAATGGCTCAAGATGCCTGAAAACAAAACAACATTTGCCCATTATTTTTTAAAGTACATTTTTCAAAAGACAATTCTAGATTATTCTATTTAAATGCACCTGTATTAAAATGGCAACGAAGATTACCTTAGTTTGAAAACATTTAACGAATTTCCTCAGTGGGTTAGTTAGGTTTAGTGTCTTATTTCTCGACAATTTCTCCACAGGTTACCATATTAAGAGATACCAAAGCTTCAGATCTCTACATGATAAATATTTTAACAGTGCATAGTGTTTTTCCCCCAAAAAATTCGCGTTAACACACGTTTTAAAAGGGTATTGTTCATGGGACGACTTAATAAGTCATCGATGAACATGAACCGAGTGATGAAAAGGTTGTTTGTAGACCCGTGCTCAGTTTCAATATATTTTTGAAAGAAAAAAGTCTGCAATGATTGTAATGTTATCTGTAAAGTATGCCAACCTATAGGACATAGAAGACAGTGTCCAGATAGATGCCTAGGAAAGAAGGTTAACTGTAGGACAGAGAAGACAGTGTCCAGACAGATGGCTTGGGACAGAAGGTTAACTGTAGGACAGAGAAGACAGTGACCAGACATATGGCTTGGGACAGAAGGTCGAATTAGACAACCGATACCAAGATGGGCGTACACGGTTGAGATATATTTAAAGGGTCTGTGAGCCCGGACGTTGAGGCGGAGGGTCAAGGTTAAGGTAGGAATGGAAGAGAGTGACTGAAAATGTCAAGGCTCCAGATGTCACGTAGAGTAAGTTGTGATAATGAGATAGATGATATCGTTGTTACAGTGGCGTAGCTATGAGAGGGAGAGTGGGGACTAAATTCGAAAGCCCACCTGGGACTTGAGGGGGGCCCCTAAGTAGTGTCTGATTTTTTTTACATTATGTATCACGCTACCTCCATGGATGTGGGCCCCCAAAGAGATTAAGACCCCCGGGCCCCCTGTTGAAGTGAGAATCTCTGAGTGGATGGAACTGAGGCGTGGGAAAGTGGGAGGGGGAGTGTAAGGTGGGGATTGAGATCGGATGGTGTAAAAGTGAAGGTCAATGGTCCGTCAGTTAGCGTTGGGCCTTCAATGAGGAGTATTCTTGGCTAAGTTTGTTAGAGAAACTCTCGCACTGATGGTCTTATATATACAGTGTAATTGACAATTATACTTAAAATCTATTTCTTAATTAATAGTGATTCTTGTTCTTGAGAGTGTGACTGTCCAATTTTTCACGACCCCCTAGACAACGACGCCACAAAGACTACGATTTGTGACGCTCCTAAGCTCTGCAAATTGCTAGCTACGCCACTGCATTGTTTAATACTAATTATTAAATCGATGCGCATATATCTAGAATGAATAATAATAGACCATAATAGCGACTCGAACTGCCTGCATTGCACCATAGCCCCTTAAACAGTATTTCACCAGTTGAGTTCATGCCCAGTGCTAGACAGCTGGGGGAGGTTAGGGCGGCAAGTGAGACCCACCTTAGGACAGCATCATATGGCACTACACAACATATGGAGCAGGTTGCCTAGGTGTTAGCCAAAAGCTCTAGGAGAGCTATCTGAAGCTTAAAGAATATGTATTTGGTTTGGTCGCTAGAATTGAAAATTGGAAACAGAGACGCACTAGGAGTCAAGAAATATCTAAAATACTTTTTTTTTTACACGTTACCTTCGCACTTTTCCTCCAAGGCCTTGGATGTAAGGGACGATTGAATAGCGTTTTGTTCCTCCGTCCAGTTACGAAATTCTGGAATTGAAATAAGTTTAAATATAAAACACACATAAACTTTCTGGAAATGAAAAAAATAGTAGTATAGTATATACGTTCAATTTCTTGATTTGAAAAAAAAAAAAGATTTTGTACTATAGACACATACAAAGTCTAGGGTTAAAACAGGTATTCATTAAAAAAAAAACACTTAGAAATTATAGGCTTGAAAAAACAATTAGTACAATACACTGGAAAAATTGCAAATATCTAAACAATGATTTGTAAAATGCACACATACAATTTCTAGAATTAAAGCCAAATTAACTGTAATATAAACTTAAAATTTAAAGGTATGTACGAAAGGAAAAATGCTTTAAAAATATAATTTTGAACATTACATTAGCACTAACATACAATTAAGTTAATACTTCTTTTTCCAGATATAATTAATAACTGGCCAAACTTGCCACATGGACCCCTTTGATTCTTTCATCCGGAGTGGAAAAAATTAATGTAATCACTTCTTTAAATCATTTGATGCCAAATTCGGGAAATCTTTCGCGTCTTTGATAAGTACTTTCAAAATGTAAAATAATCCTGTACAATACTGTTTATACTTATTCAAAAGCCTTACTTTTTTGGACCACATCTATGGGGAAACGTTTTTTTTTTGGGAGGGGGTGGGCTTAAGAGCAGGTCATAGGTGATTTCTGAATGTTAAATTTAATATCCGTGTTGATTAAAAAGATTGTTTATTAATTATTTAGACTTAATCTCACGGCGATTTAAGCTTAATTGTCTTTGCTGCACAGCATCCTTTTCTTGCCTGACTATTCACCCTCACAAAAATTATATATTTTCAACAAAAAAATTAAGCAAATAAAAATATTTTTTAAAAATTAAAAAATTTTTTTTCTAAAAAATAAATTAAAATAAAATAATATTAAAAATTTAAATTAAATTAACAAATCAATAAATTTTTGAAAAAAAAATCTGCAATGGATTTTTCATACAACAAAAGGCTATTTTCCAAACTAAACCAGCCAAAGTAACAGTTTTTATAATATTTATTTGCATTCATAATTTACTGTAAAAATGATTTTAAAATATGTAAGGACAAAAAAAACATTGAAAAACAAATTTGGGCTCTAATCCCGTGCACAAAGCTATACTCTTTTATAATTTTAGACAGCCTCTATAGCGCATGCGCGACATGAAACTAAATAATTTGAACGATATTCCAGATTATTTATTTTTATACTGCAGTAGAGCGATAATAAATGTAACAGTTTAAAAAAATATTTTTCGTCTTTACTCAACTCTAGATGCATTTCAACAGATGATACGTATCTTAACGTGTCTTTTAAAGATACTCTTTCTATAATGAGATCATTTTGTCTTACGCTAATCCATGGTTTTTGTCTAGTCTTGCATTTTACGAATTTTGGATGTGAACGACGAGAATTTGTATGTGTTTGTTTTTGCATACGGAATAAGTAAAGTCTTTTTATCGTTACGACCAACAGATTGTTGTATCAGGTTATTGTTGTGTTTGTTTCCTAGTTGGTTGAGTATATCCTAGTGAGCAAAGCAACTAACTTGTTTCAAAGCACATATACACCGTGCATTTCATGGTATTATAGCAATTTTTGTTCTCATAGCGAAATAGATAGAACTAAGTCTCATTTCTTAGACTATGCGTAAGCCTAGGGTTGTTATCGATCAACTCGTAGAGTATGCAAGGCCACGAAAACACTATTGAATGACGTCACGTTAAAACTATTGGTGTTATTAATTTTTTTATTATTTTGTTTGTGCTTACTTTTTTAAGGTTCCTTTTTTCAAAGGTTATTTCTTGAGCTGTTAGTTACCGCGCTATTCAAATAACTATTTAAAACGATTTAATTTCAATAATATTAGCCTTAACTAATCACAATTACGCGAAATTGATTTAAAATGCTAGCTCCGCTCCAAATATATTTTAGTTGCTGTTATAGAATTATTTCGTTCTTTGAATGTATTTAGAGTTAAGTTTCATGTACTTTACAAATATATATAAAACTGCAAACACAACCTCTTTGTAATACAAAACATTTGAAGATTTTATTCTTACATCTGAAATATGGTGCAGTGTTACGGTAGCTTTCTTACAAACATTTCTGCGGCGGCTACCGGAAATTCGAAATTAATTTCCCGCACTCCGCAAACAAATATGTGACAGGATTGCATTATAACTAGTTTGAAATGTTTGAGAACCTTTGCTCTGTGTGCATATTTAATACCACTTACAGCACAAAGGCACAATACAATATGAAGTATTTTGTGCGTGCAAAAATCGATGATAGCTTCAGCTGGCTTAAATTGTTAGATAGAAAAAAAAATGTTTTCCTGATAATTTGATTTTTATTTTCCAGAAAATGGTCTACTTTGATCAAAAGAATATATATATAGCTAAGTTTAAAAATGAAAAAAAGAATGGGCAGAGGAAACTATGCAGAATTATTATTTTAAACAGAAATATGAAAACAAGCATTTGAATTTCATTCATCTTTATAAATGCTATAAAATTTATCAATTCAATTATCTTTTTATGTTATTTAATCAGCGAATAATGAAATTTCAAAAAAAATTTATTATATTTTGGTGAATACTTTAAATTATGCTCAGCACTTTTTAAAAAAAATTTTCCATACATAAATTTATTGGGTCATTCTTTAAAACAGACGGGCGTTGGTTTTTAAGGTAGAAAAGCAAATTATTCGATGATTAGTACAGCTATGTTTTTTTTCCGTTTCTACCAGTAATATCAAAGTTTTCCGAGAGCTTACCGGAAATTGCCGTAGCCGCTACACACCTCGCAAACCCAGTGTTACTAGTTAATTTTTGTAGCTTTCATTGTTGTGATAGATTTTTTTTTCTTTCTTTTTTATTGTTTCAGTTTTTGTTAAGACATTTAACTTTTCCTAAGTTGACTTGATGTCATGGATTCAATCTGTGACCTAGAAGTCAGTACTCTCTATACAAACATCTCTCTAGCTTCTAGGTTCCCGTCTATTAAGTCTTGTTTCATCTGACGACGCCCTCTAATGAGGCCTTTAATCAACGTCTTACAGTCAAACAGTTTTTAAAAAAAAAAAAATTGCTTAATGAGCCAACAACAGGTTTCCGATGTTCCGAAAGATCAGGTTTAGACACTCTCAAGATATAAGCCAGTAGAAGATAACATTGTTCAAACTTCATAGCTTGTCTCAAAGGAAATAGGAACATTGCCATAGCTTGCCACATACCAAGTAAGTATGTTGTGATTAAGATATGGGCTTGTGATAAAATAAGATGGCACCTTGTTATAAAGGTATGGGCTTGTGATTAAATAAGTGAGTACATTTTTTTAATAAGTGTTTGATCTTGTGTGAAAGCAATTACATTTAACTTATTTATTTCATTTTCAACCATATTATTAATGTAATCATTAATGCAATCTTAGAAAATAACTACTTGGATTTATTTTATTTTTAAAATTTAGGAATAATTAACTTAGAATAATCTATCCAAATATAGAAATAATTATTAATAGCAATTAAAATAAATAGAAAATTATCAATACTCTGATTAAATTTTAAAAATAAATAAATGAAGTGGAGAGTTAAGAAAAGGTTACTTTGAAACTTGTTCTAAATTAGAACAATAAAAAATAAATCTTCTTTTTTAGTTCAAAATTCCGAATAAGAACAGTTTGAAGATATTTAAAAAAGTAATTATGTCATTAATCGCTCCATGGCCCCTAGCCACCCATCAATATGTTAGTTGTATGGTGTAATTTAATTGCGCCACGGTTCATATCATCATCATCATTTCCTGTCGTCCCATCTGAGGCATAGGCCACGAACAAAGTTTCTCCAGGCAACCCGGTCCACGGCGCATAACGATCCAACAATATGAAACAATTACGAAACTTACCGCAAGACGCAGAAACTACAAGCAGAAGGACACCGACAAGTGGGCCCATATTCTTTGTGGGTCTGGCGATCGACTGCTGTGTTAGTTGAGCGTCATTGGCCAGCTACTTTATGAGATCATTATCTTGTGATGAAGTCATCAGGCATATGCCCACTTTGAAACCATGTGCAATTTTTAATGTTGAATTCTTTACATACGAGCCCAAGGGATTCTCATATTATTGATCACTAAATGGCACTTTTATCTCTTGAATAAGTGTCAATCAATGAAAGCGCCATTCAGTTTCTAATGAAAAGGGATTATAATGAGTATATTTAGTATTTAATCTATATAGATAAAATAATCTTTAAAATCACTGAGACACTTTGAGATTTGGTTAATGAAAATAAATTTAAATCTCTCATTTGAAAATATTAGCTATTTTATTTTTTATTTTCAAAATTTTCAGTAAAAGTAACTGAACTAAAATTTGTTGTTTTTTTACATTTATAAAATTCTTAAATTTATGTTCTTGAAAAAGTCATTAAGACTATAGGTTTAGCCACATTCATAAAATAAATCGAATTGTGTGTTGATCAATCATTTCTGATATAATCTAAAATTGTAATTAGACTTTTGAAAAAATCAAATGATAGCTTTATATAAACAACGTCGCAATTATCAAAACATGACATTTGCAATGAAAATATTGTTATGACTCAATAAACTAATGGTCATAAATAAATATTTTTTCCTGTATCTTATCTGTTACAAGACGCTATTCCGATACAGAAGATTTTTGCGTCCGGTTGTTTGATAAACGGTAAAGACTAGTACTTAGGATAATACATGTATTGAGACCAAAGTGTTTTTGAAGCTACATGAGAACGAAAGTTAAATGGAAAAGACGTAAACAAGGTAATTGTTAGCCTGACAGGACGTAACCTGACGCATGAGAACAATAGGCCATAAACCGTAAGTCAGGTTTTTGGACAGACATCGCTTCCCTTCCTACATTTTCAACCAAAGATGGTGGTAAAACGTGAATTGTGTACGCCCACACGCAGCTTCTGGTTTGAAAGGAAGCTACCATGGGGAAATCTTTACAATTACTTTGTTTAGCCTGTGAAATCTTTACAATTACTTTGTTTAGCCTGTGAAATCTTTACAATTACTTTGTTTAGCCTGGGAAATCTTTACAATTACTTTGTTTAGCCTGTGAAATCTTTACAATTACTTTGTTTAGCATGTGAAATCTTTACAGTGGTTTTGTTAAGGCTGTGAAATCTGTATTTTTTTTACTATTATTTTGTTTAGTCTGTGAAGCCTTTACTGTAGTTTGTTTAACTTGTGAAGTAAGTAAAGTAATTTTTGTGCCTATGAAATCTTTGCAGTGATTTTGAAGAACTCGAGTCGCGAGTTCGAGACGTGGAACTGGCAAGCCCCCCCCCCCCGGGCATTGCACTAACCACAAAATCCCATGATCGTTAGTGGTCAATGAAACTTGGGAACGCTACTTCGCTTGCGCCCATGGACCTTCATTGTCTGTAAGGGATCACTTTTTTTTTGGTGTGTGTGTGTGTGTGATATCTTTACAGTGATTTTGTTCAGTTTGTGATAAAATTAATGTGAATATGGTTAGAATGTAAATTTATAAACTGAGTTTGTTTAGCTTGTGATATCTTAACATTGATTTTGTTTAGCCTATTAAATCTTTGCAGTAACTTTGTTTAGCCTGTGAAATCTTTGCAGTGACTTTGTTTAGCTTGTGAAATCCTTGCAGTAACTTTGTTTAGCCTGTGAAATCTTTGCGGTAACTTTGTTTAGACTGTGAATAATTATACAGTGATATTTTTTAGGTCAGCGATTCCATTTAACCTGTGGTCATCTAAAAATTGCATTAACCTTGAGGCTTCTTGATATTGTTTCATCAATCAAATCAATTTTCAAATGTAATCATTGTAATTAAAAATATATTTAAAAAAAAACAACAACCTCTTAGTTGAAGAAACAAAATACCCAAGAGATGTTTTAAATATACTTAAGTTCTAACTCGACTCTGTTATTTAAACTACCAGCCAACAAAACGACAGATGTTCAAGATAATATGAACTATTAAGTGTTCAGCAGATCATCACATACCGGACAACTTTATTTCTGAAAATTCACGTCCAATCACACTTGTTATTTGATTTAGTGTTTTGTCGAAGAATAAAACTGTGATTAGATTTAACTATAGACTAGCGTACACCGCCCCCCACCAATCTTGCTTAGATGATTTTAACAAGCGTTTCTTCTCTGCTATCTATCTACTATTGTCTTGATCATAAATGTTCTTGTAGACAATCATTTAAATCCAATTAAATTTGTTAGGTGTTTCTTATAAATGAAATTATAATTAAATAAATTGAAACATTGAAATAGTCAAAATGTCCTTATCTGATAAAATTGAAATAAGGATGGGAATCGCAAATTACGTTTACGATTTCCTACAAATTATTTTGGGGTAATTTGTCAAAATTTGACAACGTCATAAGAACCTTACTAAGATATACATATTTCTACGTAGGTGTAGATAATTGTGCGTACTTACGTGTGTGTGTGTGTGTGTTTGTGAGAATCCAGTAAGAATTAGAAAATATTATAAAACATTGTTTGGTATAAATTTTGTAACCTCAAATCTCCTTAATATATTCATACAATTTACTCACCGAAAAAAAGGTTAACAACAAAACAAAACAAAAACAAGTAAATCCAAATTTGAATTCTATTTTATTTAATAAATAATAATTATCTTACATTGTCAGATTTATTAACACAATCTAGAGCTATCAAGACAGTGTAGGTTCACTACGCGTGTTAGGTGTTCACAGACTCAACAAAATCTCTCGCGTTATTTTAGTCGTAGACATGTTTTCTTCAAATTATTGAACAGGGCCAACAGTAGTGAGGATCAACATCAGATTTCGACGTTTAATGTAGAAGAATAAGAACATCGTGTGGATCGAGTTAAGGGAATGGAATGTTTGCTCATGTTGTACGTGTGATCAGGGTAGTGAGGTCAGCGAGTGCTCAAGAGCTCCTCTGCCAATTATCCTCTTTCACACCAATATCATTGTGTGCACACTGCTCTAACAGGAAGAAAAAAAAATTAAAAAACAATCATGTTTTTTTTTGTATTCCATTCAATCTAAAGCCTTGAGCTTTGATTGTACTGCAAGGTCAAGGATGTACAATACGTATGGATTGATTAGGGTTCTATAATGTTAGTCTTTCCTCTTTGGTGCTTTCTTCTTTCAATACCTTATCATTTCAGAACTTTAGACTTTCAATACTACAACATTGCAGTAGTTAAGTCTTTTTAAACGTACCGTTATAAGCTCTTATCTTATCTTATCTTATCTTAGATATACAGACGCTCCTTCTATGCAAAAGAAAATTGCGTCCACAGGCCATAACAGATGATCTGTTGGCAAGTGATGCAGCGATCACAGGCCACGGCTGTAAGGATTCCACGCATTACCCAGCCGCCTAACTATTGTAAGTTAGGTACCCATTCAGAGCTGGCTGATTCGGGGACTCCTTAGGCATATTAATGTGCCGTAGTAATGCCAAAATTAAAAAAAAAATTTAACACTTAATCTTGGGGGGGGGGGGTCGGCTAACGAGTGGGTCATATGTGATTTCATAGGCACTTTTAAATTTAAGAACTATATCAATGAACATTTTTTTGTTGCAATCTACTTGATGTATTAAAATGAAATATAAGAAACAATATTTTCTTTTCCGTTTATTACAATAAATTGCCTTAAAGCAAATGCTGTAAAAATGACATCTGTCTTCTCTGTTATTCAAATCTCTTTGTTCTTTAACCTAAACAAAAGTAAACAATAATAAATACCGATTTAGCTTTTTGTTTAAAAGAGTTAATAAAAACTAGAAGAGTATTTGAACTTGATTACCACAAAGAATTTCCTGTTTTCTTTTATTCAAGTGAATTCTTTCTAGATAACATAGAAAATCATTTCAAGTCATTAATTCAGAAACTGAACAAAATAAGACGTCTAATCCCCTCACGCTTCATCACACCAAGAATGTGTCAATATGAAAAAAACAACAAAACATTAAGGTGACATGTAATGTATGTTATTTCCTTCTAAAAATGTGTTTATGTCACATAAACTATCAGGTATATGGATACGTTTATAAGTTAAGTGGTCACCCCAATTGTAAGTGACGTTAAGTAGGAAACATGTAATAGATCAGAAGTACTATCGGTCGCCAAAATATAATACTAATATTAGTAATAATAATTAATAATAATAATAATAAAAATAATGTTATTTAAAAAACACAACTTTTTAAAGAAATACAACTTATCCAATAATAATTGCGTGCAAATAGTCTGACAAACATGTTTGACTTTCGATAGAAAGAGAGAGATGCAGCGTGACTATAGCCTCGAATATATAATTGGCTCGCAAATATTGTGAGATACATGTTTGACGTGCCAATAGTCTGACAAACATGTTTGACTTGCGATAGAAAGAGAGAGAGATGCAGCGTGACTATAGCCTCGAATATATAATTGGCTCGCAAATATTGTGAGATACATGCTTGACGTGCCAATAGTCTTAAGATACTTAGATGATGCGCCCTCAGTGTTTAATTAATCTTACAAAAACTGTTTGGAAGCGTTTTAATTTATTTTCATTAACCAAATCTCAAAGTGTCTCAGTGATTTTAAACACTGATAATTGTAATTCAAATGATGTGAATGGTATACGGCAAATTAGCCTATAAGCACCACAGGCCACAGGTGAATAACTTTAGTGTGGCGCGTCATATATTTTACAGCAATGAAAATCAAATAAATAAAAACAACTGACAATAAAAAAAAGAAAGAAAAAACAAACAAAACAAACAAATATAATATTTCAAAAAAAAATTCATTAAACATTTGGTTCATTAAAAAGAAAAAAAATTCCTTCTTTGCTCTTTTTGGAGATTAAATTCTAAATTGTAATAATGTAAAAACAAACAATACAGTCTTGTCTTAAACTTAAACGTTTAACTTAATGTAACAGCAAGAGATAAACCTCCCATCATTTATAGTTGTTAACATGATATCTTAATACATGCCGTTATTTATGTCAACATTCTTTTTACAAAACTCAAATAAAATAGAACAAAATAAATAAAAAATGTTTCAAAAATATTGAAAACATATTACAACTTATGTTTTAAATCAAAGATTGTCAAAAATCATTATTAAAATTCAGTGGGAAAAAAATATTTGTTATTATTCTCAGTAGTTTAAATTTAAATAATTGATATCCATTAATAAAATTTAACACCCAATTTTTGGACCAATAAATAAATAAATAAAACAAAATAAAAAATAAATACATGAAAATAATAATAAAATGAATTACAAATTACGTCATAGATTCTACAAATTAAGTAAACATTTTGAAACAATGCAACGAACTGAATGTTTATGTTTTACAGTTTCCATTCACAATTTTTGATAGCTAAATATAGCAAAAGAACATGAACAAAATAGTAACTAAGCACACAGTTTTAATAGATAAACATGGCAATTATTGGATAGATTTTGTTTATAATAAATTCATAATGTGGAAGATAATTTTATTTTATTTAAAAAGAAACCACAATACAGAACAGAGAGAGGTGAAAAAAAGAAATATTGGGCACAATTAGTTATTTCTTGAAAATAGCATGATAAAATGCGACAGAATACACGATAACTTTTTTCAATACTATAGTATATAATAGATAATGTAAATTTTATTTAATACTTGTATTTGATTAATTTTTCCGATGAAGGAATTCGCTGTAGCGCTAAAATATGTATTCATCATTTATTGTTAATGATCTTGAGTTATTGTTTTAATTTGAAAACATCTCGTTTGATTAACTTGTATTTTGTCGGAAATGCCTTATAGCAGTCCTATTGTGCAAAACGTATGAGAATCTAACAAGAAACTGGCAATGTTTAGAATATTATTAGACCACAAGCTCTGCACCAAATGGCCAATAATTTAACAATGGCCGTGGCCGTCTTCTCTTTTCATATTCAATAGGATCGAAGACCATTGGGATGTTTGACCATTCACTGACCGGTATCAGTGCTGTCCTTGTGTTAAACATCAGACAGTCTTTGATCGGGTTCGGCAGTGGCAGTCGTTTGACTCGATCTTCTCTGTTAATACCGTGACCAACAGCCGAGCTGACCACTACAAGCGACAGTTTGACCAATGGCCAGGGTTGCGACGTGGCCTCAGTTATCAAGTGCTGAAGATCCGGTGAACTCAGATCTAAATAAGTTCCTTTGAATAGCATTTTGTTGTTTATTATATACTCACCTGATTGTAAATAGTTTTTGGCTTTTATTAGCAACATCATAACCTCATTATTGAGACACATATTAACAATAAGGTATTTTACGACATCTATCAGGTTTTCTTTTAAAACTGCAAAAAAACGTAGAAATTTTTTCTGCTGCATAAGGTAACGCCACAATACCGTTAACAATCATGAAACGAAAAATCTCTTTGTTTTTCCACAACTTTTCAAAACTAAACTTTATTTTCTGTAAACATTTTAATAGAATTCTTTTTCCCGACAGACCAAGCCTTGGCATTGGAATGTATTTAAGGAACATTTTAGTTTTGATAAAGCTTTCCCCCCATTCATAGAGATATACATTATTCTTCATGTCGATTTGAAGACAAATAACAAGTGCATTTTTCTTTTGTTTGTCTTCACACTCCATATTTCATCCATGGTAAATGAGTTCTTTTATGTATCTTTCCAACTGATCGTTAATAATTGCATGATGTAAGGCGGTTTTCCCCTCATTGTCTTGAATGTTTAGAGTGTCTCTATGAAAAAACTTAATGATATAAAAATCTGATCTTCGACAGGCGTGCATTAACGCTGTTTTACCTTCATTATCTTGAATATATTGTGACCCTCTTATCATCTGCTTAAATAGATGTTCTGGTAGGTGAGAGTTTTGTCTCATGGCATACATCAAAGCTGTCTGACCGCAATTGTCTTGGACGTCACACGAACAATCAATAAGTGATTGTATTAGTTGCTGTATGCTATCCAAATTTGTTTTGCTTTCTAGAGCTATCATCAAGGCAGTTTTGCCATGTTGATATTTAGCTTTCTGAGTATCGCCAGCTAGTAAGTTTGCAATATCTTCATTTATGTGTGTGTAGAACTTAAGGGCATATATTAAATGTGTATCTCCTTCATTGTCTCGAATATCCACCTTACCTCCAAAAAGTTTTTGTATGCATGAGTACGTCAGATACTGGTTGTTCTCCAAAGCATACATGAGTGCCGTTTTACCATCGTTATCTTGTATGAACGGTGTTTTTCCAGCTAACAGCTCGATCATATCATGAGAAAGTTGTTTTTTATGAATAAAGGCGTACATCAATGCAGTTTTCCCATTTTTGTCTTTTAGATGTTTAGAATTACCGATCATATTATATAACGTTTTATCAGGTATTTCCGGCGCGTTTATAAACGCATACATCAAGGCTGTTTTTCCTTCATTGTCTTGTAAATTTTGAGAATCCCTGATCATCAGATAGAAAATATTTTCAGAAATATCATAAAACCTCTTTGTCTTCATCAATGCATACATCAAAGCAGTTCTTCCATCGATGTCTTGTATATTGCATGACTCCTGAACGAGTGGCCTCAAAATCTGGGATGGAAGGTGATCGAAAAGGTGCAGCTCTTCTCTCATATGTAAACAATATCCGTTAGTGCACTTTTTAAAACAACAAAATCCATGATAAAGGGAAGAAAAGAAATAATAATAATTTCTACAATAATGATACATATAGTTTTGCAAATGTAAATCAAAGTGTTGTAATGCAATCATCAGAGCTGTTTGGCCGTTCTCATATAGTTCTGTTGTTTTATCACCAACAAGAAGGGAGATGCTTTTTTCTGTATTATACTGATAAAATTTAAGCGCGTAAATGAGAGTTGAATTCCCTTCATTGTCACGAATATCTAATTTGCCACCCAAAAGTTTTTCTATGCATGAGTACGTCAGATAATGGTTGTTCTCAAAAGCAAACATGAGTGAAGTTTTACCAGCGTTATTTTGTATGAACGGATTTTCTCCAGCTAACATCTCAATCACTGTCTTACAAAGTTTCCTTTTATAAATAAACGCATACATTAAAGCAGCTTTCCCTTCGTTGTCTTGCAAATATTGAGAGTCACCGATCATCATTAACAGGGATTCTTGGGAAATACAATTATCATGTGTTAATGCATACATCAAGGCAGTTTTCCCATCTTTGTCTTGAATATTTTGAGAATCGCCGATCATCGTATTCAAGATATTTTCAGGAATCGATTCCATACTAATTAATGCATACATCAAGGCTGTTTTTCCATCATTGTCTTGTATATTTTGAGAACCACTGCTGATCATTTGTAAAATATTTTCAGAGAATGTCAGTAATTCGCCCAATGCATTCATCAAAGCTGTCTTCACATGCTTGGCTTGTGTTCTGCATGACTCTGCAATGTCATCAGACTCAAAACTCAATCTATAATAAAGATCATTATATTTTTCCAGATTTTTAATGTAGAGATCTATTGACATCATTAAAGCTGTTTTGCCATTCTGATATTTTTCTGTTGTTCTATTCCCAACAAGTAGCGCGATAACGTCTTCTTTAAGATTTTCCCCATATTTAAGCGCGTAAACAAGAGTTGTATTTCCTTCATTGTCTCGAATATCCACATTACCTCTGAAAAGTTTTTGTATGCATGGGTACATGAGATACAGGTTGTTCTCAAACGCGTACATGAGTGCAGTTTTACCATCGTTATCTTGTATGAACGGAATTTTTCCGGCAAACAGCTAGATCATTTCATGAGAAAGTTGTTTTTTATGAATAAAGGCGTACATCAAAGCTGTTTTCCCATCTTTGTCTTGAACATTTTCAGAATCACCGATCATTTGCTTCAGGAGATCATACGGTACCAATTGTTTTTTGATTAATGCATACATCAAAGCTGTTTTCCCATCCTTGTCTTGTATACTACAAGAATCACCAATAAGAGGTTTTATGTACTTGTGGGAACCGCCGTTGTAACCTATTACCGCCATCATCAAAGCTGTCTTACCGTCTTGGTATTGTTCTTTGTGTGTATCACCAACAAGAAGTTTGGTTATTTCTTCAGTTAGAGAGTCACAGTGGCGAATGGCGTAAATAACAGTAGAATCTCCACAATTGTCACGAATGTCTGCTTTCCTACCAAAAAGTCCTTCTATGGTCTTGTATGTTAGTTTAAAAGCAGACATGATTGAAGATTTATATTTTGGTGTATTTTTCAGAGCAATGTTTAAAATGAGTTGTGTGACAATGTTAAATCTTTTCTGGTAATAGAACCTGAAACAATTCATAAAAATTGTCCTCCCGTCGCCGTCTCTGTATTCAACGCTTCCAGACACACGGCTTTGAATGTAAGAATCAAGCAACATTTGGCCAGTCTCAAAAGCGTACATGATGAGAGGTCTGCCGTTGTTATCATCATATTTTCTTGAATTTTCAAGTTGCTGTCTGTGGCTTGCTTTAAAACGTCTTTTGATTTTGTTTGCCGCACATAATGATAACGCTAACTCATTATCGTAATATTTATCAACAAATCGTGAAAAAATATTTTTTTAGCAAGAAGAAATTTTGCTTTCACGAACTCTTCAATGTCCATTTCAACAGCATACATGATACAAGCCTTGTCACCTCGTTCCGCTGCGTACATCAGCGCCGTTTTACCGTAAATGTCCGCCATGTTATAAAGTCCATTTTGTTGTAAGTAGTCCAGGATCACCTTAAACATTCCAAAGTGTAATGCTGAAGTTTTACCCCTAGGATTTCTTCGTAAAGCCCCGGCTCTGATGAGGTCTTTAAGAATGGGATTGTGGGATCTGGTCATGGCAATCGTCAGAGCGGTTTCCTTGTTCTTGTTAATCTTGTTCACATCCGCACCAGCCAGCAGCAGAAGTCTCACACAATCGTCGTAATGGCACCTCACGGCGTGCATCAATGGTGTGTTTCCATTTATGTCTCTGAGGTTTACGTCATACACGTTTTTAATGGCTGAGACTAGATTTTGATCGACAAGAAAGTATTTGTACACAGAAACAGCTCTTTTTGTAGTTTTGGGTTTATTAATACTTCTCTTTCGTAAAAATAGGCAGAGCTCTTCAAGATATTTACAGAAAGAGTCAACACTGCTTATATTTTGTCGCAGTAAAATTTCCAAGTAGCTATAGAGTTCTCGTATTAAACAAAACGAGATGGCTGAAATACGCTTCGGTGTTTCCATTTTATAATCGGCGCCATATTGGATTAGGACTTCAAGCAGTTCAGGTCTTCTAACTTTAACAGCCATCATCAACGCCGTCATTCCTTGGCTGTTTGGAAAGTTCACGTCGGCTCCGGCTTTGATGATAGCCTCCACTGTGGGTGCAGCTTCTTTGTCCTCTATGGCCTTCGTGAGCAAAGTGTTTCCCCCGATATACAATCTGTTCAAGTCCCTGCCCATGTCATTAGCTTTCTGACGAATTGCTTCTGGATTACCGCTCCTGGATGACGTCATGAGATCACTCAGTTGCTCGGCACTGTTTGGATGTCTTTTCTGCCCAGATCTAGGCATTTTTATGTGTCGTTAGTTACTGTCAATTAAAGTCAACAATTATGGCTCGATACACAGTTGTTAGAATAATTAAAGAATCTTATCTTATCTTGGATATACAGACGCTCCTTCTATGCAGAAGATAATTGCGTCCACAGACCATGAGAGAGGACCTGTTGGCAAGTGATGCAGCGGTACTATAAATAGAACATGTTTGACAATGATATTGGTACACAATTCAGAAGAGGTAAGCCACTAAACAAGAACGATTCTCTATCTCAAATACTTGTGGAACATTTGCGCAAGTTGAAGCTGTTAATTTGATTAAAATAAGAGATTTTAATACTATAAAAAAGCAATTGAGCTATCACTATCACATTAACCCTTCCCTTATCACGACGTTGTATACCATCTCAACTTCCTCAACTGTTTTTACTATATCAGGTTATTAACTCATAATTTTGTTAGTTTCGTGTGCAATGCGGTTAACAAATATTTTGAAAGAATTTTTTTTTTTACATCGATTAGCTACCATTATAGAAAAATGTTAATTATTTTTTAAATAGATAGAATAAGTGCAATATTAGTTCGGTAATTTATAATGCGCAATGCCCCATGAGCCATCTGGGTTTACAAAATTTCCCATAAAAGTAGCACACATATACTTTCTTAATTTAATTTGAAACACTGAAGTGTTAACCTTAAAAATAAAACATAAAATAAAAAGTTTAAAAAAAAAAAATAAATAAATTGGTATCAGTGGTGTAGCTAGAGGGGGGCGGTTCACCCCGGGCGGCACACATTTTGAGGGGCGGTATTTGTGGGCAGTTAAAAGTACAGCCGTTTCCTACATTCACCATTTAATTTTTTAAAAAGTTAAAATAATGGTGTTCACAATTTCGAATCTTAATAAACGTGTCCCACAACATTTGTTTGATTAAATTTTAGTTGTTATCCCACAAAAATTAAGTTCGCTCAAAAAAGGCATCAATTTGTTTGGAAAATCAATAGGTATACGTTATAGTTATATCAAAACTACAAACAAAACACGCCACTGTTGGGACGAAAAATATGTGCTATTAATATGGCCACAGAAATCTTTGCGTGGAATTTCCACATGGGCAGAATGATTTGCGAACAAGTACCTATATGACATGGTGGTTCAAACCTGCAAACTTGTGTTTTACTTGCAAGTAGCACTTTATGTTACTGTTTCAGTTTTCATAATAGTGTTGTAATGGAATAGAATTATTAAATTTATTTCGATTTTATTGCACTTAAGTACCATAAATTAAAATACTGTTATTTATTAAAATGTTACGCCTATCCAATTTAAGTATATGAATGTGAACATATTCAAATTTCTCTGTTAATTAACACCGCAATATGTCATACATAATTAAAATTGGCATCTGAAGAAGTAACTAGTAAAACGAGACTCTAATTGATTCTATGCAAAATTTTCTTTCGTATTTTTTATGTTATAATTTCAATTTAGTTAGGTTTTTTTATTTTTTTAAATTAAAAAAAAAAAATTAATGCAAACCCATTTCATGAAAGAAAGCGATATGCTAATACAAAACGCTGTTAGATCTAAATCAGCCCCCAAAAAATTGTGAAGAAATATGAGTGTTGAAAATTTAGAAGAGTTGGTTATATCTTTAGAGCAAGACGTGCAACGGGAGTTTTTTTATAAATGGAAAAAATTTAAAATAAAATAAAAGAAACCTTTGATAAGGTGCATATCATAGTTAGAACATATTCGTGTATAATACCATATAAAACCATGTAACCAGGGAAATGAAAAAAATTGCAACTTCAAATTATTTACTGTTTTGACATTGATGAAGAAAATTTCAATATTGAAAGAAAAAGGATCCCGGTTTTTATAGCTGTACTTACACTACTGGAAGAACGTGGGGAAAGAACCTTTTATCTATTAAAATTTATTCAACTGTATAGATTGGAAAATTATGTACCGAACAGAAAAATAGTAATTTTGCTAAGAATTTTCTCAACAATTGAAATCAGTGTTGCTATTTATCAAAGAAGCTTCTCCAAACTGAAGTTGATGAAAAAATATCTTCGTTCCACAATGAGTGATTTAAAACCATAAATCCAGCAATATTGAATATAGAACAAGATATTACAAATTTTGATAGCATGATACATGATTTTTCTACTATGAAAGTTAGTAAAGTAAATGTATCACTATGTTTGTATACTTATGTGGACAATTAAATGTAAAAAAATAAATCAAATTTCAATAAATAGAAAATAACAGCAAATTAATTGGTAATGTTTCTTTTTTAAATATGTGTTGCCTCGTGGGGCAGGGGGTAGACCTGCGACCTCAGTAGCTTTCTTGTGGCCTTTAAAAAAGTGTGTATTTATAGGTATATCATTTTATTCGGCCTCTTTTATTACTGCTTAAATAAATAGTGCATGCAATGGTAAAAAATGTTTTCCACCTTTACTTTGCTTCAATAACAATTATTTTTTCATTTTTATTAATTTTTAAAAATCCATCATATGATTGACTTTAGGGGCCATCCATAAATGACTTCTAGCTATTTTTGCTTATTTTTTACCCCCTACCCCTCGTCACACGTTGTCAGAAAAACGTATATCCGTTTTTTTCCATATGACGTAACAAAGCTTTTGCCGAACCCCCCCCCCCCATTTAACCATATTTTCTATTTGAAAATGAGCATGTTTCAAATCAATTTTATGTCATTTGAGTATGTCCTTAGTGTAAGGCTGCACTATAATATCGTTACACGCGTGAAGCCATGTAAAACGTCATTAAATAAAGTGTCAGTAATAAAAAAACTAAGTGGAACTTAAAGTTGCGCTTTTTTATGTGACGTCACCTTTATGAAACAGCCCCCCTCGTCACAAATGTAATGCCCCCCCCCACCCTAGCGCGTGACGTCATATATGGATGGTCTCTAAAAAGGGCGGCAAATCGGAGATCGCCCCGGGCGGCAAAAGGTCTAGCTACGCCACTGATTGGTATAGTACACACATGTTACGTTTATAATTAATGCCATTTTGTTATTGTTGTTATATTTATTTTGAAAGTGGAGTTTAAAGTGATGATGTTTCAGTCCATCTGGAAAGACGTATTAACGATTTTTTTCTCCAGAAAAACAGAGAAAGATCTTTTGCGCAATATTTAACTGAATATGTTATAAACATATGTTTCCTTCCGGTTATTCATTTCACTCTGGAATTTTATGTCATTGATTTTAAACCACGACAAACACAGATGATATGAAACGTTAAATGATAGACTGCGTGTTATTATGCAATTTTCGCTCACATATATCATAGTAATATTATTAAAGTCTTTATCCTCTTAAACACTAACGCACGTTTCTGAAAATCTATTTAAGTTAACTCATGTCAATGTTTTAGGTAAAGATAAATACAAGAACCTTTTTTTTGAAAACATTCAAATCAAGTTATTGTTCTTTGTTTCAAGACTTAGACATGTGTAGTCCCTTCTTAAATGATCGCTTTTTACAAAATATATCGGTTTATGTGGCGATCCTTAGTGCTAAATTTAGAATGAATAGCTTGCAATAGTTGTCTTGGAAATTCCAATCACCCCTTACCCAAAAACCTTGTTTAAATATTTGCCACTTTTATTATTTTCTTCAATAACCCCCCCCCCCCCCCCAACACACACACATCTCACAAATCTTTATCTCGACGGAAATATATCCTTTGGTTTAAAGATTCCGGCGTCTGTTGTGGGGCACAGTCTATCTGACGTATTCAAAACTTAATTGGTCCCAAGAAAAACAGCAATTAAAAAATTGAAAAAATTGAAAAAACTGGTAACTAAAGGGTTGAAATGTTATGCGCCGTCATTTAGAGAGTTGAACTTTTATACTCTGACATTTAGAGAGTTGAAATTTTATACTCAGACATTTACAGCGTTGAACTTTTACACTCTGACATATAGAGAGTTAAACTTTTATAATCTGAAATCTAGAATGTTGAAAGTATGTACACTAAAATATAGAGTGTTAAATGTGTACACATGCATCTAGGGTGGTTAAATTGTGAACGAAATACTGTTTAGCCCATGATTATGATGGCTCCCGTTTTCAATGCTCGATTTCGTTCAAAAGATGTATTTCGTGGTTATTAAATGCTTGGCCGTTATAATAATAATACAACCACTATGTCATGATAAGATATTATGAAGTATAACAGGTGTGTCGTTGATTGATTACATGTAAATCTTTAGTTGGTAGGTGTGTCGTAAAGTGATGACAAGTGTATCATTAGTTGATAGGTGTGTCGTTAAGTGATGACAAGTGAATCATTAGTTGATAGGTGTGTCGTTAAGTGATAATATGTGTATCATTAGTTGATAGGTGTGTCGTTGAATGATGACAGGTAAATCATTAGTTGATAGGTGTGTCGTTGAGTGATGACAGGTGTATCATTAGTTGATAGGTGTGTCGTTGAGTGATGACACGTGTGTCCGAAGGCGCGGGAGGTTGCGACAAGTGTCCAGAGTTATGTGTATCATGTAATAGGGTTAAAAAAACAAAAAGAATGTAATTGAGCATTTGAGATGATATGAAAATTGCCGACATAACCAACGTTAAATTTGAAGAAATGCTTTTTATAATCATATTTCAACATAAAACTGACTTTTTATATTTTAAAACCATGTAAATAATATGAGCGTTTCTAGTATGGTACCAAGAAAAACTTTAAATTTATATAAAGGAACAACTTTTATTTTAAAAAAACAACAACAAAAAAACAAAAAAAACAAAAAAACCAAGAACAACAACAGAACTTTTGCCTTATAAGCAGCAGAAAATGGTTTTCAGATCTACATCCTGGTGTTCTTTTGTCTTATCTATTCAAGGGCTCCTTCAATACAGAAAATATTTGCGTAAACAGACCCATGCACATTTTCTCTCTTCCCGTCCGGAATTCGAACCTGTATTGGGTTGCCTGAAGAAACCAGAAAAACCAACACTTTATCTTCATATAAAACTCTAATAAGAATGCTGGACTAAATACAATCCACAGATAAACCTAGGACGCAATAATGTTCTGTTTAGAATGAGCGTCTGTAACAGATAAGATAAGAAGTTAAGATGAGATGTCGGTCTGTTGGAAAGTGACGTTACGTTCACCGACCCCAGCTACAAGGTTTACACTCATTACCCAGCCATCTTTGTTTCTTAAACTTGTGTTAGGTATCGTTTTGGAGCTGGGTGGACTCAGGAACAACCTTGGCCTCGAGTACAAATCCTAGGACTTGAAGCCGTGACCATCGATACGTTAGTTAAATATGAAGATGCATTTAAATGTGAATATTTTTAAACACATTTTTGTATGAATACTGTCAATGTAACAGTAATACTTTATAATTCGTCAGAATCATTCGTTGAATTTTATTAGTTTTTATGATTATTTAAAAAAAAATAGTTTTCAAATTTGTACAACTTAACTTGAAATGCAAAGAAAGTAAAATCTAGAATCTTGGAGAAAAAAAACAACAATACAAACAACCTTAATAATCAGGTTTTGCAAATGTAATGCATAACAGGTCATTTATTTAAAAATAATTGTCATTCTACACCAACTCACAACATATCATGCCATTAGTTGACTCATTTTACATGTGTTCCCATTCTTGTTCCTTTAAACTTTATTTAGCTACACACAAATCTCTGAAGTTTTTTTTAATTTGAATGGTTGTTTTACCGATTTCCAGAACTTCATTAATTTCAATTGTTGATTTAGAAGTAGCTTGAAGTTCATTTATTTTAATGGTTGTCATCAATGCTCCCTTTAAGCTGCGCGGCTTTGCAAATGTCTGACCGACGCTGCGCTGCAGTTTATAATTACCGCGCATTAATTTTGTTAAATGTTGCACAAAAAATGAAAACTGTGCAAAGTTTCACACGAATCAACGAATCTTAGAGGGAACATTTGTTTGGCCTGCTTTCAACATTTCTTTCAGGGTTTTGTGAACATTTTAAAACTTTATTGATTTTATCCACAAATTAAGGCCACTGATTTCTGTAAAGCTTCGAGACTAATTATTTTTCTAGTTAAATAATTTTGACGTGTTTTAATAGTGTATTTGAAACCTCACATGTTGTTTGAATTAATCTCATGTGTGTTGTACACTCCTTTAATTTATCGTATGCGGGTTTAACATTTTAAATATATAAGAAACATGGATTTGAATTTTTCTGATAAAAATTTTCTTAATATATTCATACATTTTACCCACAAAAGAAATAAAACAGGGAAAAAATAAATTAAAATTTGAGTTGTAAATTACGTCGGTTATGTAAATAAATATGTATGTATGTATGTACAAAAGTGGTAAAACTTGGCTGAGGATAGGACCACGTAGTGGGCTGTAGTGAAAGAATGATTACTATGAGCAGAGGAGCAAACTAGTGAAGCAGTTGGAAAAAGAGCGAGGAGAAAGGCCTGGCCACACTGCCCCACTGCATTCGTGTGTGTGACATGCAGAATCGATTGACACTCAAGGATTGGTCTCATCAGCAACACCAAGAGCTGTCAATAATAAAGATAAATCTATCGTCTTTCGTAGACGAGCAGATGCCATACAAACTAATAATATTTTACGTTGTCACTGGAAAGTTATACACTTCTGAAAGAAATATACCGCATTTATAAGAAAAGGAAATACTTTAATGTTTCTTTAGAGCCTCGTTACCATTGGCCCCTAGGACCGGTACCGGTCCGCTGCCCGGCGATTTATGGACCACTGGGTTACAGTGAATCATTAATGTGCTGAGCAACAGCTGCAAGGGAACAAATCCTGAAAATATGCGTGCAGACGACTCTGGGTTTGTGACGTCAGCGAGATTTTAAAATCTGCTCTACTATGGACTCCCTCTAGGATTTATGACATTTAAAACTTTAACATTTCAGCAAGAAATCGTTTTTTAAAAGTATTTTTGACGTTTCTTAATTAATGGTTTTTACTTCTAATCCTTCCACGTTTTAATTGATAAATTTAAAATCCTAGCAAATGTTTTGTCCAATTTATCAAAGGGCACAGAAGGAGCGGCCTCTACATCGCGCGATAGACGCAGTAGGGTCATGGAGTTGAATGCGACCCGAAACCGACAACTAGTTAAATATGATTACAGTCGCTGTACGAAACTTAGGCAAAGCATTTAGATTCAATGCCGATGATGAAAACCAAAGTACCCGTTGAGGATGGGGTTACTCCGAAGCGACATATTCACCCCCTAAATTTACTAGCAACGCTGTAGAGCAGTGCAGGTTTAGGGCCAGGAGCGCCAATACGGATTAGCAAAAGAAACCGCTAAGAACGCAGCTCTGAGGAAACATTCCAGTGGGGGTCAAATCCCAAGTAGGCAATTGATGATCCCCCGAATTGCAGTGGTCCTAACCATAGAGAATCGTAGGTTTTGCCGGGGTGGCGCCGAAGAAATAACGAGTCGAAGTAGCGAAAATTCCACCTCTCCTTCAGGAGCTCAACTTAATGGGAGGCATTTTAGACCTAGTGTCTTGGACGGCCAGTTGGCCAATTAAATTTTTATTAATAATTTTGATAATTAAAAAAAGAACAACTTAATTTGTGAATTTTAATTTTAACTTGACCAAAAAAAAAATTTAATATCCCGTACATATTAATGGTAAAATGATTGGCGGGAAATGAAAAACAACTACTTGGCGCGTAATCTAAATTGTTTAATATGTCGTATCGGAAAACAGAAATAAACCATGAATTTTAGTGAAACAAAAAATTGTAAATATAGGATTACATTGGCAAATAGTAGGTTCCATACTATATGTAAACATTTAATGAAAATAGAGTTAGTTTATTTGTACGGGGATTTCTTTAATATTGTCTTTTCTTCGTTTTTTTAATAGTTTTGTTGTGTTATGTTTATGGATACATTAAAAGTTAATCTTTATATTCTGCTTGAGAAACACAATATTTTACTCGATAAAAATAGCGATTATAATTAAAGAACATGTTTTAAATGATGTCCGCGATTTATTAATAAATAATTAATTATTGATAATTAAGGATAATTTGATTTTTTTACTACAAATTTCTCTATTAAAGAAAAGATTTTAAAGGTGTAAATTTTAAATTAGCTGTTTTATTAGGAAAATTATCTAAAAAAATTAGATATGATTTTTTACTTATAACAAAGTTTAAATTCATTGACATTATATTGAACTACTTATATTTAAATTAAAAAATGCAAATTGCCTGTTTTTGTTACTTTCCTTGAAATTTTCAGTTTAATGATGCCATACAGCATATTTTTAACTTTAATCAAAATTATCGATTAATTATTCGCAAATCTGTCAAAAGTTAACGATTAATTTTAAATTAATCGATAACAACCCTAATATAATATATATGTCATTGGCTTGCCAATATCTGAGATACATGGTTGACGTGCAAATAATCTAGGATACTTGGTTGATAAGCTTCATTGTTTACCTATACTAACAAACACTATTGAAATGAACTTATTTGTACTTTCGATTGACACAATCTCTTAGTACTTAGTATTTTAGTGAGTTTAAAATGAAAAGTAAAATGGTGTTTTTCTTTTAGAAAATTATAAACTGTGGGAATAATTTTCATCTACCACGTTAAATATTTTACTGTCTGTAACGAAACTGTTTTCCCATTCATCAAATAATTAAAAACTAATGAATCGAATAAAAATATTATTTCGTTTAATTATACTTTAAATAACTTTATTACGTTTTAGGAAAATAAAATAAAACACTTAACCCCCCCCCCCCCCCCAAAAAAAAAAAAAAAAAAAACAACTTTCAATTAGTAGTTGTAGACATGATATAATAATATAATATATATTTTATTGAAATACTTGTGTTTATTTACTTGTATTGATAAAGGCATTTGGAGAAACATTTAAATTTGTATTTATTCCTTCATAAATCTTAATTAATTGTTTCATTTTAAAAAAATTGTTTGTGTATCTTATATTTCTTTAAAACGATTTGCTGTAGTCCATTGTGGTAAAACGTGTGATGATCTAGCAAAAAAAAAAAAAATAAAAAAAAAAATAAATAAATAATAACAAAGACAACATTCAAAATATTATTAGACCTAAAGTTCTGCACCACATGGCCAATAATTTAATAATGGCCGTGGCCGCCTTGTCTTTTCATATTCAACAGGATCGAAGACCATCGGGATGTTTGACCATTCGCTGACCGGTATCAGTGCTGTCCTAGTGTTAAACATCAGACTGTCTTTGATCGGGTTCGGCAGTGGCAGTCGGTTGACGCGATCTTCTCTGTTAGTGCCGTGACCAACAGCCGAGCTGACCACTACAAATGACAGTTTGACCAATGGCCAGGGTTGGGACGTGACCTCAGTTATCAAGTGCTGGAGATCGGGTGAACTCAGATCTAAATAAGTTCCATTGAGAGGCATTTTGTTGTTCTTAAAATATTCATCTGATTGTAAATAATTTCTGGCTTTTATTAGCAACATCAAATCCTGACTTTTGAGATACATATTGGCAATAAGGTATTTTACGACATCTAACAGGTTTTCTTTTAAAATTGCAAAGAACAGAGACATATTTTCATGGAGATGTGGAAACGTTTCAATACCATTAACAATCATTAAACGAAAAATCTCTTTGTTTTCATGCAAGTTTTTTAGAGTGAATATTCCTTTCTCAAAAGACATTAATATACTTTCCTTCCCTAACTGGCCATGTCTTGGATCCGGAATGAATCTTAGAAGCATTTTTGTTTTACTAAACGTTTCCCCCCGAATATTGGCAGGAGCTCTATTTCGAGTTTGGGTCTCCAGTTGGCGAGATGTTTTACCCCGAGTGTCAAATTCAAGACACAGATCAAGTGCAGTTCTGTTCTGTTTGTCTTTAACCTCGATGTTTGCTCCATGGAGAAGTAGTTGTCCTATAAAACTATTCGAATGACCGTGTTCTATGGCATGATGCAAGGCGGTTTTCCCCTCATTGTCTTTCATATTCAGAGCGTCTTTGTGAAAGAGCTTAATTATAAAATAGTTTGAAAAAAGAGATCCTAGGGAGGCGTGCATTAACGCAGTTTTCCCCTCGTTATCTTGAATGAATTGTGATTCTCTTATCATTTGGTTAAACATGTTTTCTGGTAGGAGTCTGTTGTGTCTCATGGCATACATCAAAGCTGTCCCACCGCTTTTGTCTTGGAAATTGCACGAGCAATCAACAAGTGATTGTATAAAATTATGTATCTTATCCAATTTTTTTTCGTCTTTATCTTGTATATTTTTATGAGCACTGATAATAATTTGCATCCTGTTTTCCGACGGCCCCTCTGTCTTTATAAATGCATACATCAAGGCTGTTTTTCCATCATTATCTTGCAAGTTTTGGGAATCACCGATCACCATTTGTAAAATATTTTCAGAAATTTCATGTGTATTTATTAGTGCATACATCAAAGCTGTTTTTCCATCATTGTCATGTAAATTTTGAGAATCACCGATCATCATTTGTAAAATATTTTCAGAAATTGTATTTGGTCTCATTAGTGCATACATTAAGGCTGTTTTTCCAACATTATCTTGGATATTTTGAGAATCACCGATCATTTGTTCTAAGATATTTTCAGAAATAGACGGCGTGTACATGCAAGCGTACATCAAGGCAGTTTTCCCATCATTGTCTTGTATACTGCATGGACCTCCAAGGAGTGGCTTCAAATAGTGGCCTGCTAAATATTGGGAACGATACAGTCGGGAAATCTCGCCACTCAAATTTGAAAAATGTTCTTCTCTGCTCGTTCCTGTAGAGTAGTTATCTCTATAAAATGAATGTCGAAACAAATCTTTACGAAGATATTGATCTGTTTTTAGATTCGTATTGTTTAGTTCTAATCCAATCATTAATGCCGTTTTACCATTCTGGTATTTTTCTGTATTATCACCAACAAGTAGCGAGACGATTTCTTCTGAGAGTCGTAGCTCGTATTTCAGCGCGTAAATAAGAGTTGTATTTCCTTCATTGTCACGAATATCCACTTGACCTCCAACAAGTTTTTGTATGCATGAGTACCTCAGAAATTGTTTACATTCAAAAGCATACATGAGTGCAGTCTTACCAGCGTTATCTTGTATGAATGGAGTTTCTCCAGCTAACAGCTCAATCATTTCTTCAGATAGTTTTCTTTTAAGTATAAATGATAACATCAATGCTGTTTTCCCATCTTTGTCTTGCAAATTTTGAGAATCACCGACCATCTTCTCCAAGAGATCATCAGGTATCAACTTGTTGCTCAACGCATACATCAAAGCTGTTTTCCCATGTTTGTCTTGTATACTACAAGAATCACCAATAAGAGGTTCTATATACATTTGAAAATCACCGTTGTAAAAAGAAACCGCATTCATCAAAGCTGTCCTACCATCTTGGTATTGTTCTTTGTGTGTGTCACCAACTAGCAGTTTGGTTATTTTCTCGTTTAGAAAGTGACAATATCGAATGGCGTAAATAACAGTAGAATCTTCTCTTCGGTTATCTTCATAGTTATTTTTATTTCTCTTTTCACATCTGATGTTAGGTTCCATGACTGCACTCGGATATGAAATCGACTCAGCATTAGAACCATCATCTACACATCGAGATATTTCTTTACTATCAAGAGGAATTTCAGCTTTGAGGAACTCTTCAATCTCCAATTCAACAGCGTACATGATACACGACATATCGCCTTGTTCCGCTGCGTACATCAGCGCTGTTTTACCGAAAATATCTCGGCTTATTAAAAGTCGGTTTTGTTTTAGGTAGTCCAGTATCATTTTAAACATTTCAAAGTTCAAAGTTGAAGTTTCGTCTCTGGGATGTCCTTGTAAGGCCCCGGCTCTGATGAGGTCTTTAAGAATGGGATTGTGGGATCTGGTCATGGCAATCGTCAGAGCGGTTTCCTTGTTCTTGTTAATCTTGTTTACATCCGCACCGGCCAGCAGCAGAAGTCGCACACAATCGTCGAGATGGCACCTCACGGCGTGCATCAATGGTGTGTTTTCATTCATCTCCACGAGGTTTACGTCATACACACTTTTTATGACTGAGATTAATCTCGGATCCACATTCAAATCTTGGCATAAAAAATCAGATGTATTTTTATCTTTGTGTTTGCCTGTGTCTCGTAAACATAAACATATCTCTTTAAGATTTTCAATCACAGAATGGACGCTGTATATATTTTGTTTCATCAAAATTTCCAAGTAGCTGTAGAAATCTCGTTTTAAACATAACGAGATGGTAAAACTGTATCTTGGCGTTTTTAGCTCAGGGTCGGCACCATATTCGAAACGAATTTTGAGCAGGTCACTTCTTCTAGCTTCAGCAGCCATCATCAGTGGAGTTTTTCCTTGGCTGTTTGGAAAGTTCACGTCTGCTCCGGCTTTGATGATAGCCTCCACAGTGGATGGAGCCTCATGGTCCTCTATGGCCTTCGTGAGCAAAGTGTTACCCCCGTCATTCAAACTGTACAATTCCTTGCTCATTCCACCAGCTATTGTTTATTATTATTATTATTATTTCTATTATTGATGACCGCTTTTGGTTGACGTCATGGGATCATGAAGTTGTTCAGTACTATTGGTAAGTCGTGTCTTCTTAAATCTAGGAATTTTAGGGTATCCTTGGTCACTGCAAAAGAAAGTCTGATAATATCATTTGGTACCCTAATAATAGACACATTGAAAGGATGGTACTAACAATAGAAAATTAATGTTATCTTTTATATTGGTACACCAATCATAAAAGATAATCTAGTTTGAAAAACGGTTATTTATCTAAAATACTAGTGATTTTGTTAAAAACATAAAAGAGTTCAGGTTTGCAACAAGATAGTTTATCTTTATGTTAATCCCAATGAGCTCTCAATATGGATCCTTCCTGCCCTTATCACGATGTAGTATACCATTTAGCCTATTTTTTTTTACAAATATACAAATGTATCTGTATATTAAAATAAATGTTATAGCTTCATAGTTAGAGCGGGCCTAAAAGATTTTGAAAGAAAAAATTTGTTCGGCTTCTTCTTCTACATATTTTTTTGATCTGAGATATTGGCTTTTAAGGCCTTTGCTAATACCTTGCTTACCTGCTTGGTCTGCTGAGCAGAACCATGAAATCCTGTCTTTCTGTGGAACTATTTTGCCTCCCTAACCTCCTCGGCCATGTCTAGCGAGGGACACGGAGCTACAAGGTGTATTATTGTTTTCAGTACCTAGGCTCCAAAGACTATTCTGCTGAAATGATAATAAATTAAAATCTATAATTTTATATCGAAGCAATTTTTCATCGTACCAGCTCATCTTAAGCTCTCAATTAATTGTTTTTTAAGTTATGTCTATAACACAAAAGTTATCAAACGGGAAATAATAGGACCAGCATTGTTGTTGTTTTTTTAAAATTGATAGCAAGTGTTCTTTATACTTTAACCACTTTCTTATATATTACCCCCCACCCCCCCAAAAAAAAAACAACCATTGTGATTAAACACACACACAAAAAATATATGAACATTTCTATTTTATAATTCTAGTCAAGATTACTTCACTCACCTTTGTTAACGAGAAACAAGTTTAAATTAAAATAATTGTTTCCCTTTATGATTTCTCCGTTTGTAGCCCATTGTCGTTTGCTGTTGACATTCGAAAATTCTAAGTAGAATAAATGAGTGGCACTGTTTAGCACAAAAATTCCAAGTCCTATTTCAACACGAGTTCGTCGCTTACATATATTCAACTTCCATTAGTTTCATTTTAACAACAGAATGTTCTTACTACTATTACTATTGATAGCACACTTTTAATGTGTGGACATTTCTAGCTACTATGTTAATGATCTCATTGTCTTTGCAATATTGGAAGCAATACTTTGCTGGTCGAAAGAACTACACGGCAATTGTATAAAAAAATTCGAGGATTTAAGGCACGCACTGAGGTAAAAGACACATATGAATCGAGAGAATTAACCGGATCTGTTCTTAAAACAAACTTGTTCCTGCTACATGTCGTATGTTCGACACGCACGACCTGTTGCTGTAATGTCAGTTACCAGACAGACTTCACTGTACCATCTGCGTCACTGGCTCGAGTGTCACGAGTTTCTCTTTATCATTTTTTTGCCTGGAACACGCCTCAAAAAATTGAGAGACTCGTTTCACCAAGGCTGGTTTAGGAATTAGTTGAATTTCCGGATTTTTCCTTAAATTACACCAGACAAATTCTTATCACATTACGTAATTGAGTGTTTGTAGTAGATGTAAAAGATTTTTTTTTAAATAATAAAAAGTACATTTTTCTGAGTATGAAGAAAACACATTTGAAACGAATTAAAATGGTTGAAAAAAATGAATGCTAGATTAAGTATGGACCAAATATTACACTAAGGTTTCCTCTCAGTTATGATATACAAATAAGTTTGTAAAAAAAAGAAAAATAATTTTGTAACATTTTAGGGGAAAAGTAATTTATATGTTTGTGTTTGCAACCAGATGTAAACACTTTAGGCAAAAGACTTGACTTAAAGAGGAAGAAAAGATTTAAAAAAATTTAAGGGCAAATCACTCCTGTTGATTTCACACATTTTTTTTTCAGTTTTTCATCATACGTCTTCTATATTTTTTTAAAAACTTCCTATTACACACTTTACACCGTCATTACAATTATTTGTCAAATGACTGAGATAAAGCCGTGTCTCAACTGTCTACTGCAACATGGTCCAGTAAAACTCTGATTTAGATATAACTGTTATTTCTTGTGACCACCATATCTTGTTGGTGATAGTGATAAACAGTTTATAATTTAGATATAACCGTTATTTCTTGTGACCACCATATCTTGTTGGTGATAGTGTTAACAGGTTATAATTTAGATATAACCGTCATTTCTTGTGAACACCATATCTTGTTGGTGATAGTGATAAACAGTTTATAATTTAGATATAACCGTTATTTCTTGTGACCACCATATCTTGTTGATGACAGTGTTAACTGTTTATTATTTACATGTTACTGTTTCCTATGTCAGGCTGCCACATGAAAACCTACATATTCTTTAAGAACCTTACATCTAGAGTGTTGAAATTGTGAACACAGATACCTAGAGCTTTTAAATTTTGTGTACACTGACATATTCTAAAATTGTGTACACTGACATATGCTGAAATTGTGTATAATGACATATGCTGAAATTGTGTACAATGGCATATGCTGAAATTGTGTACAATTTCATATACTGAAATTGTGTAAACTGATTCCTTTGTATTAAAATTAGCGCTGTTATCGATTAATTTAAATTTAGTTGTTAACTTTTGAGATATTACCGAATAATTAATCGATAATTTTGATTAAAGTTGCAAATATAAGATGTATGACGTTATGAAACTGAAAATTTCATAAAATGCCCATAACCTTAGTATTTAATTTTTAAAAAAAATTTCTTTAGGAGATATATTTAAATATAAGTAGTTTAGATTAATTAAAATTTTGTTATTATTATTTAAGTAAAAAACAATGTTTTTAAATATAATTTTCCTTATAAAAACTGCTTATTTTAAAATTTACACTTTAATAACAATCTTTTCTTTTTAAACTGAGATTTGTAGACCTTGTAAAAAAATTATTATTAATTATTAATACTTAATTATTTAGTACTAAATCGAAAAAATTGTTTCAAATATTTTCTTTAATTTTAACCGCCATTGTATCGACAAACATAATTTTAATGGTTATTTTTTTAACCGATTATTCGAGAAATGAATCGTTAATTTCCGCAGCACTACTTAAAATATGCGTACTTTAACATTTTAGTTGGAATTATGTACATTGACAACCAGAGTGTTAAAAATGTGTGTGCATTGAAATATATGTTAAAATTGTGTAAACTGACAACCAGTGTTTAAATAGTTTGCATTGAGTATTAACAATTTTTGCACATTCAAATATTACTTGAAATGGTGTACACTGATATCTAGAGTATTAACAATTTTTGTACATTCGAATATTAGTTGAAATGGTGGACACTGATATCTAGAGTATTAACAATTTTTGTACATTCAAATATTAGTTGAAATGGTGGACACTGATATCTAGAGTATTAACAATGTTTGTACATTCGAATATTAGTTGAAATAATGTACATTGATATCTAGAGTATTAACGCTTTTTGTACATTCCAATATTAGTTGATAATGTTGTACACTTATATCTAGATGTTTGAAATTGTTTACACACTCTCGCTTAGCTAATGATAAGTGATGGTTCACCTTTCAAAAGCTCAATAGCTTTCAATATTCTAATTCCTCGTCCAAATATAATTATTGAGTTCCCGTATTAACAAGCCACCAACTTCTCGTATGTATTTAACTGTCAGTGAATTTTTTTTATAGTGAATGAATTATATGGTATACTTTAGACTTAACATCAAATAGCACATATATACTTCCTGGTTGTATAAAGGTATTGCCGTTAAAATAACTTCATTAGCTGTGATGTGAGAATATCGCCGGTGTGCTGTGTAATGATGCCAGGTATGGGGCCGTCTATAAAGGAAGTCACCTGATTTTTGCCTTTTTTACACACCCCTCATGCCTCTCTCGTCACACGTCGTCACAAAAAGTTCACCCCCTCTAATATTACGTCACAAAGCTTCTCCCCCTCCCCTTAAACCTTTTTTTATTAAAAAAAATATTTTAAAATCACTATTTGTCATTGCATTTATTTAAGTGCAGGACTTAATTCTAATATTGTGAAGCTATGCAGGACGTCATTAAATAAATTTGTTACCCAAATTAACTCTTTCTTTAAAAAAAAAGTTATCGTTAAAATCAAATAGTAAACATAATGAAGTGGTTAACGATTTATCTCCCTTTAATACTGGTTTACAGCAGGAATCTTAATTTATATCATCATTATTTGTTTCAACATTTGTTTATTAGAGTCAATAAAACATGTAAAAATTATTAAACATAACATTTACACTTTTAGATTTTTAACTGAAAATTTTTAGATATAAAATTGTTTGACATTTTGGAAATACTTGTGAAAGTACAGCTAATGTGTCTGATTAGAAGTATTTTATTGCCTACTCGCATATCATTATTTATGTAATAAATATTGAACACAAACTGTAAAAGCACACATTTTTTATAAAATATATAAAAATAAATTTAAAATGTTGATGATGATCAATAAGTTCAATATGGTCTAACAATTCGTACACAAATATTGTTTATGTCTAAACATTTCAAATGATGTGAAACAATCTTAATGAAAATACTATTTTTATAGTTAAACATGACAGTTATTCTAAAACATTTCGGAATCACAATTTGCACAATTTTATCATTTAATTAATATGATACGACAATTTACAAGAGATAAAAAAACGAGAAAAATAAAAGAAATAAGAAAGGTCAACTTATTTATTGAAAATAACTATTTATAAAAAAAATATAAAGATTCTTATATTTTAATATAATATTATATATACTTAGGTTGTAGTTATAATAGGAATGTTTATGTGATATGTATATGTATGTTATTATCTTCATGTAAAGTACTGCGGGCCCAGTTACTTTGTTTTTTTTGTNCTATAACTTATATATTTTATTTTAAAAATATTTTTCTAACCAATGAAGTTTTAAAGTTATACATGGGAGTTATTCTGAAACATTGTAGAATCACAACTAACACAAAATCGGAGCTGTTTTTATTTTTTTTAAAACTATTATGATACGACATTTTAGTAGAGATAAAAAAAAAAACGAGACAAATAAAAGATATAAGAAAGTTCAACTTATTTATTGAAAAAAACTTTTAAAAAACATGCTAAAGATTCTTATATTTGAATATACTATTATATATACTTAGGTTGTAGTTATGCTAGGAATGTTTATGTAATATGTATATGTATGCTATTATCTTCATGTAAAGTACTGCGGGCCCAGTTGCTTTGTTTTTTTTTTGTTTTTTTTTTTGTTTTGTTTTTTTTGGGGGGGATAAAGCGTAAAAATAAATTATCAATTTATTATTATTTTTTTATAATTATTATGTAAAACATATTTAACTTAAAAATTTTATTTAAAATTTTTTTTCTAACTGATGAAAGCATTAGCCGATATGATGTTCTTCTGAAATGTTAAAAAAAAAGTAATATCAAAAGTTTAATCTACTTTCATCTTCAGTTTTAAACATACAATCATACTAAATGTTATTATTTATTTGAACATTATTCTACACTCACAAGAGAGGATGTAAAATAAAAATTATCTTTAAAAAAAATATGTAGATCTACTCTTTGGATTTAGAAAAAAGATATTTATAAAATCTTCTTTTGATTTGTTAAATTGTAATGAAAAAATTAGATAGTATTGAATGGAGTTTTTTTTTATAAGGGCAAAAAAGACATCTTTGTATTAATTTATTAAATATAATAAAAATTTGAAAGCATAATTTACCATATGAAAATTAAATAAAAAGTTGATAAAGATGTAACAAATTTAAATTTTATATTTTACACATCACAAACACAATTTATTGATAGCTAAACTGTTTTTAAAAAGTTATTAAATTTCGTTATCATTTTTTACAGCTAAACAAGGCATTTATTATAAAACATTTTTAAAATATAAAATTCAGTAATTGGAATAATTTTTCACTCTTTACTTGATCTATCTCCACCATTATAGTCAGATAAAAACTAATAGACACGAGAAGATGAAAGATGGGTGAAATAATTTGTCTTCAATATATACTAGATGAAGACCGTGAAAATGATGTTTTTCTTCATACATTTGATGGAGTATAAAGTATATTTCAAATTTTATTTCCATACATAAGTTTATTATTTGTCCTGTTGAAGTCATTTGACAAAATGTGGACTCTAATAAAATTTCAATGTATTGTTTTGTTTTGTTTTTTTTTTTTTTGTTAAATAAAAGAACGTTTTTAGAGTTTCCTGTATTTTGTCGGCCACTTTTATTGCAGTCCCAATCTTTGTAACACAAGACCTTCAACAGGACACTGTGACTGTATTCAGAACATTGTTAAAACACAACCTCTGAACCACACGGCCAATAACTTAATAATGGCCTTAGACGACTTGTCTTTTCATATTCAACAGGATCGAAGACCAACTGGATGTTTGACCACTCACTGACCGGTATCAGTGCTGTCCTCGTGTTAAACATCAGACAGTCTTTGATCGGGTTCGGAAGTGGTAGTCGTTTGACGCGATCTTCTCTGTTAGTACCGTGACCAACAGCCGAGCTGACCACTACAAACGAAAGTTTGACCAATGGCCAGGGTTGGGACGTGGCCTCAGTTATCAAGTGCTGGAGATCGGGTGAACTCAGATCTAAATAAGTTCCACTGAGAGGCATTTTGTGGTTCTTTGTATATTTATCTGATTTTAAATAGTTGTTTGTTTTTATTAAAAATATCAAATCCTCATTGGTGAGATACATATTGGCTATAAGGTATTTTACGACATCTATCAGGTTGTCTTTTAAAACTGCAAAGAACGTAGTCATTTTTTTCCTTAGACGGGGAAATGGTTCGATACAATTAGCAATCATTAAACGAAAGATTTCTTTGTTTTTCAACCAACAATTTAAACTGAACAATCCCTTTTGTATAAGTTGCAATAAAATCATTTTCCCAACATGTCCAAGCCTTGGCATCGGATTGTATTTAAGAAGCATTTTAGTTTTAATAAAATTTTCCCTCATCTCATAGGGATATCTAGCATACTGTGTGTCGAGTTCAAGGCACAGAATGAGTGCAGTTCTCTTCCCTTTGTCTTTAATCTCAAGGTTGGATCCATGACGAATAAGTAGTTTTATACATTCATTCGACTGATCATGTGTAATGGCATGATGCAAGGCGGTTTTGCCCTCATTGTCTTGCATGTTTAAAGCATCTCTATGAAAAAGCTTTATGATGAAACTGTTTGAAAAATCTGCTCTTCGCAAGTCGTGCATTAACGCCGTTTTCCCTTCGTTGTCTTGAATAAATTGTGAATCTCTTATCATCTGCTTAATTAGATGTTCTGGTAAGGGAGTGTGGTGTCTCATGGCATGCATCAAAGCTGTCTGACCGCCACTGTCTTGTACATCGCAAGAAAAGTCGATAAGTGATTGTAAGAAATTATGTATGATATCCAAACTTTTGTTTTTTTCATGAGCTATCATCAAAGCTGTTTTTCCCTGATGATATTGAGCTTTCTGAGAATTGCCAACTAGTAGGTTTGCAATTTCAATTTTTATTTTTGAATAGAACTGAATGGCATACATTAAATGGGGTTTCCCTTGATTGTCACGAATATCTAATTTTACTCCAACAAGTTTTTGTATGATTGAGTAGGTCAACAATTGGTTGCACTCAAACGCATACATAAGTGCAGTTTTACCAGCGTTATCTTGTATAAATGGAGTTTCTCCAGCTAGTAGCTCAATCACTTCTTCAGAAAGTTGTTTTTTCTGTATGAAAGCGTACATCAAAGCAGTTTTTCCATCCTTGTCTTGAACATTTTGAGAATCCCCGATCATCTGTTTCAGTAGATCATCAGGTACCAACTTTTTGTTGATAAACGCGAGCATCAAAGCTGTTTTCCCATCATTGTCTTGTATACTACAAGAATCCCCAATAAGAGGTTTTATATACTTGTGAGAACCGCCGTTGTAACATAATACCGCAAACATCAAAGCTGTCTTACCATCTTGGTATTGTTCTTTGTGTGTGTCAACAAGAAGTTTGGTTATTTCTTCAGTTAAAAAGTCACAGTATCGAATTGCATAAATAACAGTAGAATCTCCACCATTGTCACGAATGTTTGCTTTCCCACAGAAAAGTCCTTCTATGGTTTCATATGTTAATTGAAAAGCATACTTGATTGAAGATTTACATTTTGGAGTAATTTTCAGAGTAATGTTGAAAATGGGTTGAGGGTCTACGTTAAAACTATGCTTGTCATATAACTTAAAACAATTCATTAAAATTGTCCTCCCATCGCCATCTCTGAATTCAAAGCTTCCAGACCCACGGCTTTGAATATACGAATCAAGCAACATTTGGCGAGTCTCAAAAAAGTACATGATGAGAGGTTTGCCATTGTTATCTTCATATATTCTTTTACCTTCCAGCAGCTTTTCGTTGCTATCTTTACATATTCTTTTAGTTTCGTTGAATGCACATAGGGATGAAACTGACTCAGCATCGCAATTATCCCCTACACATCCAGCAGATGTTTCATTATCATCAAGAAGAGATTTATCTTTAACAAACTCTTGTATATATATTTTAACAGCGAACGGGATAGACTCCTTGTCACCTCGTTCCACTTCGTACATCAGCGCCGTTTTACCGTAAATGTCCGTCATGTAAAAAAGTCCGTTCTGTTGTAAGTAGTCCAGTATCACCTTAAACATTCCAAAGTGCAAATTTGAAATTTTCCCCTCGGGATGTCTTCGTAAGGCCCCGGCTCTGATGAGGTCTTTAAGAATGGGATTGTGAGATCTGGTCATGGCAATCGTCAGAGCGGTTTCCTTGTTCTTGTTAATCTTGTTCACATCCGCACCGGCCAGCAGCAGAAGTCGCACACAATCGTCGTAATGGCACCTCACGGCGTGCATCAATGGTGTGTTTCCATCTATGTCCTCGAGGTTTAAGTCATACACATTTTTGATGGCTGAGATTAAACTCAGATCAATATTTGAAAACATGCACACGAAATATGATCTATTAGCTTCATTTGGTGTATTATCTGTCCGTTGAATGAATAAACAGATCTCTTCAATATGATCACACATTAAATCAACGTTGTTTATAATTTGTCTCAGCAAAATTTCCAAGTAGCTATAGAGTTCTTGTTTTAAACATAACGAATCTGCTAAACTACCTTTCGGTCTGTTATATTTATGATGGGCGACATATTCGATCAGAGCTTTGAAAAATTCAGGACTTCTAATTTTAACAGCCATCATCAGCGCCGTGTTTCCTGTGCTGTCTGAATAGTTCACGTCTGCTCCGGCTTTGGTGATAGCCTCCACAGGGGACGGAGCTTCATCGTCGTGAATGGCCTTCGTGAGCAAAGTGTTTCCACAGATATTCACAGTGTTCATGTTCTTGCTTTTTTCACTAGCCTGATGGCGAATTTTTCTGGATTACCGCTGTTGGCTAAAATCCAAAGGTCCCTTAAATGGTCGACACCTTTAGCTCGTCATGGGTGTCTAGATCTAGGCATTGTTATCTGTCCTTTGACACTACGATAGAAAGTCTAAAATTATCATTCAGTACACAATTATTTGACATATTGTAAGGTACAGCAAATAAATCACTTTTTTTATTATAGATATTAGTAGAGAATTCAAAAGATATAACGCACTCTTATCTTATCTTATATGTTACAGACGCTCCTTCTGTACAGAAGATTATTGCGTCCTACTTATTTCTATGGTTTGTGTTTAGTCCTGTATTCTTACTAGAGTTTTAAAGATGATAAAGTGTTGGCTTTCCTGGTTTCTTCAGACAACCCATTCCACGCCCGAATACCGTACGGAAAGAAAGAAAACTTGTATGTGTTTGTTCTTGCATATGGAATAAGAAAGGTGTTTTTATCTTTATGTCTATTTGAGGGTTGTATTGAGTTATCTTTGTGTTGTATTTCTAAATTATAATTAATTGCCTTATGTATAATTACTAATTTACTCTTGGTTCTTCTATCCTCTAGTGTTTCAAGGTTTAATGATTTAACTAATGGTGTTACTCTTGTCAGTTTTGAATATTCTCCAGTAATGAATCTGTTGTGCGTCTTTAATATTGGAGTCGATTTTTCACCAATAGCAACGAAAGCATTTTTGAAACAAAGATGGTATATCTCTATATAAATCCAAGTAGCAACCCCCCCCCCCCATCACGACGTTGTAAAATCATTTAACCTCCTAAATTATTATTTTTAAATTATTGTTTTTATAAACACATATTTTATTAATTATATGTGAAAAGTAGGCATGTTAGATTTTGAAATAAAATAAAGCCTTCAAGAATAGTCAATTAGTTTTGTTTTTTAATTGATAAGCTATCATTTTTCTTGAAAATGTTAGAGGTTTGGATGAAACTTTTTTCAAATACATTGAGAATGTCATCGTTTAGGGTTAATCTATTTATTAAAGTATTTATTTTAATTACTTTGGCTATAATCGTTCTGATAAATTTTAATAGGAACACTGGGGCTTTCAAAACAGTTGCTTCGGACAGTTGAGCATTGTTAACCGTCTAAAAAAACGAAAGCTCTATTTTGAAACCTCAGCTACCTTGCTGTCAGTATCAATCCAGGCTAAGGGTAGAGGACTAAACCCTGATTAAAAAAAATCACTGCAAGGAGAGAATTTGGGACCTCTACGTCTACATGGCAACTTTAGGGAAGTTTGAAAAAAAAAACTACAGGTAAAGGTAACCATGCCGGAATTAACAACCACATTCTCCTTGGCAGGTGGGGGCTTTAAGTATTCTACTGGGCGCAACTTAATTGGGTGTCCCAGAGAAGGGACGTCACTCAAGGACGCTACGAACCCCGTATCAGTGAGAAAAGTAAATAGAAATAAGGCACGAATTACAAAGGTACAGCTTTGATATCATAGGACTTGCCAGCTGGGATATCACAGGACTTGCCAACTGGGATATCACAGGACTTGCCAGCTGGGATATCATAGGACTTTCCAGCTGGGATATCATAGGACTTGCCAGCTGGGATATAATAGGACTTGCCAGCTGGGATATCATAGGACTTGCCAGCTGGGATATCATAGGACTTTCCAGCTGGGATATCATAGGACTTGCCAGCTGGGATATAATAGGACTTGCCAGCTGGGATATCATAGGACTTTCCAGCTGGGATATCATAGGACTTGCCGAAATCCGATGGATAGGGTTCGGTGAAACATTAAGATATGTGAGACATTTTAAATTTGGTTTAACGGTTATGAAACCAATCATCAAATACGGCATAGCATTCGTTGTCTGAATTTCAAATGGAAAGTTAAGTATAAGAATCTGTGCAAATCCCATAAACCTTACCCTCCTATTTACGACAAAGACCGCGTCGATTTGGAAAAAAATGCTACTAGAAAATAGAATTTGTCATAAAAAAAAATACCAAGGATAAACATTGAAATCATTTTTGGACGATTTGAATAGGAAGGTTTTCCCTGTAGCTTATCAATGATTGTTGGCATGAATAATATATATGTTCCATATGCTTACATTTATAACACACGTATTCTTACAAATAAAATTTTGAAAAGATTTTATACTTTTAACGTAAAGATAAATTAACTAACCTTAGATGAAGAGAATCAAATAATTTTGTTCCTGTTACGTTGACGGTTTCGGTTTCTCAAAGCTATGCAAATCATTAAATGTTACGATTGCCCCACATTACTTGAATTTATATGCATATTTCATAGTGCTAAATGTAGAAAAGATAAGGAGCAACAGTGTGAAGAAATTCCAATCCCTAACTACAAAATCACGCAATAGATACATTTTTTTTTCAGTATAACCATTTAAACTTTGTAATAATACTTATCTCGAACGTACAATGTCATTGATTTTCAATTTAGGCTTCAAAGTATTTGAGTGTTAACAATCTCTCTGCAGTAAAGCAAAGAAAATGTTAGTGTTCGCAAGAACTACACAGCAAGTTAATAGTTAATAAAAAAAGTAGGGCTGCGGAAATTACCGATTAATTTCTCGACTAATCGGTAAATTATTTTATCGATTAAAATTATTTTAATCGATAAAATAGTGATTAAAAATAGTAAAAATGTTTTTTTTTAATATAATTAAAAAACTAATAATAGTTTTTATTTTATCATTATTTTTTTAAAGTACAAACTGCTCCGTTAAGGGAATTCAGAAAGAGTACACTTTAAAATAACCTTTTTTATAAGGACAATGATATGAAAAAAACATTGTTTTTTTAACTATTTAACAATAACAAAATTTAAATTCATTGACATTATATTGAACTAGATTCTACTTATTTTTAAATATATCCCTTAACAATAGTGCGTGTTTTAAATTAAATTAAATTAAATACTTAGGTTATGAGCATTTTAAAAAATGCAATAAAAGGGCACAAAATATGAAGGAAAACGAAATAGTTTTAAAAATAAAAAAAGATATTGAGGTCTTAGAAAAAAAAATCATAGCTTTCGAACCACTTGGGATAAAAAGATGATCTTTATGTTTTTACTAATCATCAAAAAATTTCTATACAGCTGTATTACTTTTATATTTATAAAATTAATTTGAAATTTTCATTCAAGTGCCTCAACTTAAATACGTTATTTAACTTGTTTTCAGTGCTGTTTTAAAAATAACTTAATGAAAATACCAATTGCCCGTTTTTATTACTTCCCTTTAAAATTTCAGTTTAATGACGTCACACATCTTTATTTTTAGCTTAACAAAATTATCGATTAATTAATCGGTAATTTTTCAAAAGTTAACGATTAAATTTAATTTAATCGATAACAGCCCTAAAAAAAAGATATGTGTACACAACAACTAGATTGTGGAAAATGTGTAGATCTATATTGAGATCTATTGCGTTAAAAGTGTTTACACTGAAAACTACGGTTTTAAAATTGTTTACGGTGACGGCTAGAGTGTTGAAGCAGTGTACAATGAAATAGGGAGTATTGATGTTATTTTCATTTGAACATATAAATCCTGTCTCAAAACATGTAGTGACGTGTTTAGCCATTTATGACAGTTTTATTTATTTTCGTTTTCATCAAACAAATTGGGATTTTTACTAGTGGCAGGAGTGTGACCAACTCAATACTAAACATGTATGTTATGATATTGAACAACTGGAGCAGGCCATTCGTATGTATACAACATCATTATACAGTGAGCTCTAAAAATACGACAACCGATAAAATTTTAAAAGTTTAAAAGGCGTTCGATTCTTTGACGTCGTAGCTTATACGTGCTGATTGTAAAGTCAGTTACATTATGCATTTAACCACTTCCTAAATAACCAGGAAGTATTAAATTGATGTGATGTAATTTAGTTTACAACTGTTGAGATTCATGCAATTTTTAAAATTGAATTCAAATCGAATGTTGCTGCATCTTTAATTTGCTTTCTAGAATACCTCTATAATTTTTTTTTAAAAGTTACAGGTTGACTTTTAAGTGTAATTACATTACTTATAATTGTAAAAAGCACAAATTGTGATGGACGTATAATCTTTCCAAGAAAAGATCAAGATTTACTTTTAAAAAAAAAATCTAAACTACTTGTACGTCTTTGAAACTTATCACCCTCTATACAGGATACCAGTATCAAGCCATGTATTTCAGATCTAATTCTAATGAATTACATACGACCGAATGATGCGCATATGTTGTAAAGCAAACACAAACAACAACAGCTTAAATAATTTAACCTAAAAATAGTATTTCCCCATTGCTTTCAACTGACAGAGTACAAACAAAATTTGAATTAAATGCTATTATAGAAAAAAAGTTTGACAAAATAGGAATTTTTAAAAGTTGTCCATGAACAGATGTTTTCAAAAATCTATTTGCTTTTTCAATTTTTCCTCCCTCTTCTGGCCGCATTCTCACAGACCTGCACCTCATGACACACATGGTACTGGTCCTGTTTCTGAGTCCCAGGCTCTCTGGTTGGCTGCGCTGTGACCAAAAAGACTGACCCTGGCCCGAATAATCTGATCGAACAAATCTTTAAGTACGAAAACGTGGAATGCGTGGAGGCAGGGCCGCCTTTAGGGAATAGGAGGCCCTAGACAATGTGAATTTGGTGGCCTTAAATGTAATAGGAAAATAAAAAATAAAGTTTGAAATATTCTTGTGCGAGGCCCTCACTATTGATGAGACTAATCGGAGGCCCTAGGCAGCTGCCTAGTTTGCCTATGCCTAAAGCCGGCCCTGACCCCTCACTATTGATGAGACTAATCGGAAGCCCCAGGCAGCTGCCTAGTTTGCCTATGCCTAAAGCCGGTGTTACAAAATAAATCCTCCCCCATACAGAGTCTCCCCCCCGAGATTCCATTTTAAAACAAAGTCTCGCCCGGAGAAAATATTTTACTCCCAATTAAAATAAATCCTCCCCTACCCTGTAAAATAATGTCTCCCCCAAAATAAATCCGCCCCCATCACACTTTCGTTATTAAACAAAGAGGTCATTGAAAAACAAAAGAATATAGAATACTTACTTTTGTATTGCTGTAATATTCATAATTGTTTACTACAATACTTTTTATGGAAGTGGCGTAGATATACATACGTATGAGGAGATGAGGACCATACCGCTTGACACTTCTCAGGGGCGTAACATAATTTGAAACATTGCTTAATTACTTGATTTTTGTCCCCACATTGACGCATAAGTAGTTTTTGGTGAATAAGTGCAATAGTTTTCTTTCATAAAGCAAGGATTAAGCCTTTGAAGGTATGAGTTTTTGTTGTTATAAACGGCCAAGTAACACAAACACCGGGTTTTCAGAATCCTTTGTTGAAGTCGGGGGAAAGGGGGTGGGAGTGACCCAATTAAGTAAAGGCACGGGGGAGGGGGCAAACAAAAATCAGGCTACGCAACTGACCTGTTTAACCCGATTAAACATTGTTTATTTTAACTCTGTGAATGCATTGTGTTGAGAGAAGCAGGGGCGAGGCTTAAATAGAGGGGTGTTGCTGGTGGTGCTGACAGCACTGGGTGACACTATAACAAGGGGAGACATTCCTGTTATGTTGCACTTGAAGAATCGGAGGCTTTTTATTGGTTTTGTCGTGATGGGGTGACATTTGGGCTTATAGCAGTGGGTTACGGTAGCGTATTGACGCTTCTGGGGAGACAGCTTCACTAATAATATATATATAATAATTTATTCTTTTAATAACTTTACTGAGACTTTTTTCACTATCAAACTTAAAAATCCAATAATTTACTTAACATAAGCTTCTGGTTTTTAGATGTAACCATATGTAAACACTGGTTTACATGTGTAAAAAAATAATGTGTCAGATTCTTTTTATGACTATAAACAACAAAAAAACACAACTTATATAACAACACAGCCTTAACTACAATCATCAACACTTTCATCACAATAACTAGTATTGCAAAGTGCATCTTTCAAATATAATAAAAAGAATTATTAAACATACATACACACATACATAGATGCATGCATGCATATATGCATACATTCATCCATGCATCAATGCATAGATACATACATACATATATACATATACATACATACATTCATACGTACAAACATAAACATATGTACACACAATACATCCATAAAAGTACTTACAGACACAAACTTATTTATATATACAAACATTTATCTGGATATAAAAATTATTTTAAACATTGCAGACGCTTCTTCTGTGCAGGAGATTATTGCGTCCTAAATCCAGCCTAATCCGGCAGGCTGATATACCCATAAAATATACATATTTATAATTTTCTCCGGTTCTTGCAAATCCGGAATCCCTCCATGTTGATAAATCCGTCTCCACCCCGAGTTCGTCCATATTTCACTTTATAAATCCGGTCAAATCCTAGTAAAAAAATATATACATGTGTGTGTGTGTGTTAATGTGTGTGTGAAAATACTACAATTTTCCTTACATTAACATACAATTTTATTAGAGTGAGCCTTAAAACTTTAAATTTAAACTTATCATTTCAAATAATTCATTGCAGGACATTGCAATAATATCAGGCACTAACATAAATAATTTTAATTAATTAAATAAAACAGCCTACAAACAAATACGTACAAAAAGGTAAGGTAAGTGATACGCTTATAAAATGATTTGGGAAAGTTTTAAACGTATTAACGTTCCACGTTCCCTTTGTCCACGTTTATCTGTTTTATCTTTGGGAAACCTGAAAACAATCCTTTCAGTTTAAACGTGTAAACTAATTTTTGAGTGTCTAAATTTTAGCATGTGCCATGTTTCTTGAGATGGCTACACAAAAAACTAAACCATTTAAAGGCGTTTTTACTATTTTTTAAAAAGTAAACTTACATTATTTTTTTTTGAAATTTACAAAACTTGACTACTTGGATTTGCTAATTTTTTTTGTTTCAGTAAATGTATTAAACCCTACGGGTAGAAGACTAGAGATATTTCTTAATTATTACATTGCACAAATAGAAATAGCAACTTACGTTTCAATCCTAACTCGTGTTACAAACGTAAAGAAAGACTTCGATGCAACGTTCTCGTATTAATTAATCATCTTTATATTTCAGTTCATTTGTCTGTTATTCTTTTTAGTAAGTCTAGGCAATTAACCAACTCTAAATTTGTGTCTTTATGGGCATACACCCTCTTAACCCAAAAATTGCTACGCCCTTGACTAAGCCTATGATTGTTGTATTCCCAATAAGCATACACAATTGCATGTCAAACAAATAAAAATTATCTTGTAATTCATAAAGCTTAATAAAACAATTATTTATAATTTTAAATAAGTAAGGGGAGATTTTTTTAACAGGGGAGACTTTATTTTAAAACAATTTCTCCGGGGGCGAAATTGTTTTAAAATAAATTCGCCGGGGGAGACTTTATTTTGGGGGAGACTTTATTTCGTGACACCGGCCCTGGTGGAGAAATACAACCTTGACGCGCGAGGAGAGTGTAGTTGTCAATAAAATCGCGCATGATTTCAAGAAATGCGCGACGCTCAGAGTTCATGTGCAATGTCAATAATTGAGACTTTCTTACCTTTCACTACCTAATAAGAATTGTTTATGTTTAACAATTAGCAGGATATATGATTTTTTCGTAATTACCTTTTGACTTTGTTTATCAAATATCTTCTTCTAAATATAAGGAGATGTTTTTGGACTATTTCCAATCGTTATATTACGGAATCTATTCATCCAGCCAAACTAAGATAGTTGATTAGTCTGACGGATATAAAATGTTGAAATGTTTTAGCACGGAAAAAAATAGATCTAATATTTTTTAATGTCTGAAGTTAAAGGCATTTCTTGCGGCTTTCTGCTGCAAGTTAACATCTTCGACCTTCTTATACATCTCGGTCTCTGTTCCAGAACATCCCCCTATCTACTACCTTCAAAGTAGCAAACGGAGAGGGGTCATTTTGATAACATCTGACCCTGGTCAAAACTCTCGTTTAAAGTACACAGTAGCCAGCTAATTTTATGAAAAGACTTATTAAAGGCTGTAATAACTTCATAAGCATGTATTAATATTGTATTCAAATATTTTACAACACTTAACTGATAGCCTTTCTGACAAGAAAATAGTTCTGTAATTTTATAATACACTACGAGAAAATGTGGATCGTATATAAATAGATTACACATGTCAACATGAACGTACGCATTGGAATGGTCCTAATACGTGTTGAGTTTTTTGTTGGTGTTTTTTAAATTGCATTTGGGGTAACGCCATTGGTAAACCAATGATGATTACCCGCGAAGCGGCAGTACTTTACCATAGAGACTCGTATGCCGCGCTGGGGTAGCGCCCAGGTTGTAGCGAGTCGAAGTATGGAAATTCAACCCCTTTTGTGAGGTCACTTTTCATGGGTGGCATTTTAACCAAGCGACCTGCATGACCAAGCGGCCACGTCGGAAGTGACTCTTATGCAGGAAGGGGTCTCCTAGCTGTTAGGGGGGAGGGGGCAGGGTGGGATTGGGGAACTTTCCGCGAAGACCCATCAAGAACACGAGGCTCGGCGCTGCCGACTTTCTTCCATATGAAAGTTCATTAAAAAATATAATAGAGACGATCAAACTTCTTAATGTCATAAATAGTATCACAATTCATTGACATGCTGAAAGAAACATTAGAGCCGCAAAAGTTTAGCTGCAATAAACCAATGAATGACTACTTATTCAAACTTCTCTGGACTCCCTGGAATGCATTTATTAATGAATTCGTCGTTATGAGGCTGCAACTGAAGACTGTGTTAGGTTGACTCTTTGTCATAATATATTTCTGTAACGACATAGAAATCCAATAGCGATCGATTGCAATTGAAAATTTTAAATGATGGCATCATCAGTTTTTGGACCTTTATAGATGGTTACAAACTAAATCAGGTTAAAATATAACTATTATTTTTAATTTAAAACAGTAGTTTCTTGGAGAAAACAAAGAGATATGTTTGACTCAGTGCTTTTTTTCTGAAGAAAAAGGTTCCGGAACGCATATTTCTATCCGTTTTGTCATAAAGAAATAACACTGAAATGAGTGTAGTAAACATAAAAGTTTAAATTATATCAAAGAAACGAAATTACAAGGTTTAAACTGTTAAGTTTTCTTAACTATGTAGGCTAATCTACTAAAAAGACAACCTTTGAGGTTTTACAGCAAGTTCCACAGTTTTCGCATGTTTTCATCTGACAAAGCATCTCGATTTCTTTTCCTGCTTTGACTGTCTACAGCTGAATGTCTTCCTCGAAGTAACCACGAATCAACGTACTTTAAAGGATCGAAAAATGTGAGAGGTAGACCCACCAATCTGATGAATAACAGTGACGAAACTGTTTTTGTCATCAAAGAAGCCCTGGTTGGGGTGATTATAACATTCATCTGCGAAAATCCTCTCTCGCACTCACTAGAAGAAATAGAAATATTATGTATAGCACGAATCAACGGAAGCAGTGTTTCTGGATATGTCTTTTCCATAAGGTATTCACGGAATCCACGAATCATTTCTCTTTCATTTACTTGTAGTCTGTTTGACAATTTTCTAATTTCCATTTCTCCAAATGTTATCTGGTTGGTAACGTTTTCTGACCACTGCTTTTGATCTAATATGCGAGCCCACTGAGTTAATTCAGCTCTTCGTCAGTAAGCAATCTGTTCTCAATTCAGTTCTTTATCCGGCATCCTTCCGTCTCACGAGACGATGGTGCATCACCGTTGGGTTGGGTTGCATTTCCTCGAGTGACTGTGCAGTCCTATCCTTGAGTGACAGTCTTTGCCACAGTTTCTACACACGAGTTCTGTGCTTCCAAATGTTTTGGCCTTTCTCCTAGCTCTTCTGTCTGCAGCCTCCTCCATTCTTCGCTCCTCGGCTACTATGACGCCCTCTTTGTCAACTGTGCGCCACGTAGATCGGTCTTCTGTATTACACTCCCAGTCACTTGTATGTATTTTGGCTGCTTTCATGTCCCTTTGACAGACATTTTTATATCGCAATCGTGGGCGACCTGTTTTCCTCTTTCCTGAAGCAAGTTCACCATATAGGAGGTCCTTCGGGATGCGGCCGGAACTCATTCTTTTGACATGTCCTAGCCACCTCAGGCGTCTTTCACTAAGAATTGAGAACATGCTTTGGGTATTGGCACGGGTTAGTACCTCACTATTAGGCACTTTTTCTTGCCATTTAATACCAAGGATGCGGCGCAAGCATCTCAAATGGAAGCTGTTAAGCTTACGCTCTTGTGATGTATAAGTGGTCCATGTCTCGCTCCCATATAGTAGTGTACTGATGACACAGGCTCGATAGACGCACAGTTTGGTTTTCTCCGTTAGCTTGGTGTTTTGCCAGACCCGCTTATTTAGTTTAGCCATTGTTGCGGCTGCCTTGCCAATTCTGCTGTTTATTTCTTCTTGAATGGACAGTGTATTGGAAACCTTGGATCCCAAGTAGGTGAAGCTGTCCACAACCTCCAAGTTTTCATTATCGATATTTATGGTAGGAGGAGGTCGAGTGTCTTGGGCCATGATGTTTGTCTTTTTCAAGCTGATTTGCAGACCAAATTCTTTGCAGGCATTGGAGAAGCTTGACACGAGTTGTTGCAAACCAGATTCTGTATGTGCTGTTAGTGCCGCATCATCCGCAAATAGTAGCTCTCGAATTAGGACATCCGTCGTTTTGGTCTTGGCTCGGAGGCGGGCAGTGTTGAAAAGTCCTCCATCAGCTCTGGTATGTAACCAGATTCCCTCACTGCTATCCTTGAATGCGTATCGAAGAAGTACAGAGAAGAATATTGCGAAGAGTGTTGGTGCGAGTACACAACCTTGTTTAACTCCGCTGCTGACAGGGAAGGCCTCTGACTTAGCTCCATCGAACTGTACTGTGCCAAGCATATTTTCATGGAACTGTCTGATGATGGCAAGTAGGTGAGGGGGACATCCAATTTTTGCCAGTATTTGGAATAGCCCGTTGCGACTGACTAAGTCGAAGGCTTTTGTAAGGTCCACAAATGCAATGTATAGTGGCATCTGCTGCTCTCTGCATTTTTCCTGGAGCTGTCGTATGG
>MUZC01004346.1:514001-538042 GCA_002072015.1 Radix auricularia | reverse complement strand
GTGATAATGAGGTCCAGCTGGTGCCATTGGTGGGATCGAGGGTGTCTCCAAGATACTTGATGTATATCCTTGCACTTGAAGAAAGTGTTGGTCACACACAAGCCTCGTGAGCTGCACAATTCCAGAAGCCTTTGTCCATTTTCATTTAGCTTTCCTCTTCCAAATAGTCCAAGGCAGGTGGGCCAGGCTTCGTGGTCGCTCCCCACTCTAGTATTGAAATCTCCTAGGAGATAGATTGCCTCGTCTTTGTGGATGCCGGCTATTGCTTGGTCTAACGCTCCATAGAACTGGTCCTTCTCTTCCGGAGTTGAATAGAGTGTTGGGGCATACACACTAAGAATGTTTGCTGGGCCCGCAGTTGTTCTGAGTCTTAGAGTGAGGATCCTCTCCCTGCCTGATGACGGTGGTTCAATGGATGGTAGAAGAGTGTTTTTAACAGCGAAACCCACACCATGCTGTCTAGGTTCGTCTTTCGGTCTGCCTTGCCAGAAGAAGGTGTAATTGGCCTCTTTGAGTGAACCGTTGTCTGGGAGCCAGGTCTCCTGAAGGCATGCTATGTCAATCTTTAGCCTTTTAAGTTCTCTATCGATTATTCTTGTCTTCCGTGTGTCGTTTATGGACTGCAGATCATCAGTGATGCCGGGACACATAGTCCTCACGTGGGGCGCGGTGGTCAAAGTGTTAGTGCGCTGCGGTATAAAAACAATTCTAAAATAAAAAAATAAAAATCGGTCACGGGTTCAAACCCCGGTTCTGGCACCCCTACGGGTAGATGAGTTCTTTAGTTTTTTGTAAAAGGCGTTAGGATCAATAGGAGGATCATTACGTGAGTTTTTTGTGTGTAATATAACTCCATGAAAGCTTAGATTCTCGGCGGCAGCTGTTGCAGTTTTATAATATGTGCCTGCATTTTGACTTCTTTCCTCAAAGACTTGTACACGTGCTTTTATTTTTTGTTTCGCATTGTATAGATATATGTTGCGCTCCAGTAGATCCAAGATCAACTCAGATAATTCCTGAAGAGCATCGCACATTAATCCTAGATCCATTATAAATTCTGTAGATGTAATTTTCTTCTTCAGGCCTTCATAAGTGCACTTATCACTTGCGCTTCTTGTTGGATCATTTGTCGCTTCTTCAAAATGCTTCACCAGCGCTGCATAATTATTTCACACTGCAAACACCGAACGAAAACTAGATGATACCCATCCGTGCTTAAAACTCGTCCAATTTTCAACAGCTCAACTTCCAGTATTTCAGCACAAGAATGCAACTCTCTGCTGTTTTTTTTGGCGAAGCATGATACAGAACGTAAAGCTTATCCAGAAAAGATTTAAATTTATTGATTCCTGAAATCTCCTATTCGAGTCTATGATTAGCACAATGCCACACTATCACAGATGGAAATTTATCGGTAAGTAACTTCTTAACTCCACTTTTGCATCCAAACATTACAGAAACTAAATAGTCTTTCAGATATTCTTCTGTTATTCCATGAAACGTGAGACATTCGAGTAATGCATCAAAAATTTTTCTGGCCGTAACATTTTCAAGCTCCACTAAGACTAGAAATAAATTGATTGGTTCACTCATTCCCATACCCTCTTCTACGCAACTCCGAATATACACAATAAGTGTTGATGTTTGACTCAACGTGGTAGATTTGTCGATCCTCACTGAAATCTTACTTTTACAGCGAACGATTTTTTTGGCCATCTTTTTCCTCATGTTGATGCTTATATGATTCACAATATTGATGCACGCATTTGTAGAATGCAGAATGCAACCCATGTCAACTCCGTTCAGTTCTTGTAAATCAACTTCCATTTTAAAATTATTAAACGATTGATTTGATTTTTCAACTTTATATGCATTGCGAAAGACCTTTTCTGTGACAAGATTGTCACGTTTTAAAAACTTTAAAACAGAATTGCCTAGGGTATCTTTTTCAACAAACATTCCAAGCCGGAACGCCGTTCCGGTGCGTTCCGCCAGAAAAAAAATGCACTGGAAGTTTTACTAGATATATAAATAGCCAAAAAATAGCAATTTTTTAAAAGCATTTTAATGCGTCGTTTTAAAATTCCCTGACCCATGGCGTCATCGAACTCCAGCATAGTGACTTCATTAACACCACAGAAAATTGCGATAACTCCAATTCTTGCACGTAGCATTGGCCGGGAAAAGGACTCCTGAGATCGGCGAACTTTGTTTGAACTAGGAACCAGTGTCAACATTCTTGATAACAACAAGCTCAATGAGCCATAGCATGTTCAGCTTTTCGTACAGCACTACCCACGGAACAACTGTTTTAAATTCATTTGCATTGGAAATCAGTTGCGGAAAAAAATCATTTGTGTATGTGATTCGCCTTTCCCACATGATGTTTTAAAACCGACGAGTATTAATCTTGCACAAGCCTTGCAAGACTTCTACGCCGTGAGAATTTTAATCTGTGATAGTTCACTCCCTGACATGTCCGACTCTGATTACATCTCATGTTCCAATCTTTCACCTGCGTCTCTTGCACTTCAGCTCTCGGACAACATGACTGATCTAGTTGCATGATTGGTATTCATATAGTCTGAGATACAATATTTACATGCCAATAGCCTGAGCTACATATTTCACATGCCAATAATTTAAGAAACATAGTTTCCTTGCCAGTAGGATGAGATAAATGAATGACGTGCAAATAGTCTAAGATACATCATTGACGTGCTAATAGTCTTAGATATTTGGTGGACTTGCAAATAGTCTAAGTGCATGATTTCCTTGCAACTATTTTTATATATTATGTTGACTTGCTAAAAGTCTAAGATACATATTTAACAAGCCGATATCCTAACATACTTTATTAACGTGTCTATAGTCTTAGATATTTTGTTGACGCGCCCAGTATGCCTCTTATTCTATTTGGAAAACGTGTAAGTTCTTTTTTATTCACAAAATGTCTTATCGTCTCAATGAGTTAAGGAAAATGTAGGTAGTTTAATGCAAGTTATATATATTTAACAGCATGAAACCGTTTAAAATTAAATAAATAAAACAAAGTGACAAGAGAAAGTATAATTATATAGTTTATTTCGTCAAATTAATTACCTGTAGTTAATTTTTCAGGAATTATTTTTTAAAGTTAAATATTTTTTTGTAAAATATAGATTCTACGTCTCTTTTTAAAAATGTGAAACTTATTATTCTGTTGAGTGAGTCATTCTTTTTACTTTTAGTTTACTGTTACGTCCGCAAGTGTTATTAAACTTTCTAACTTACAATAAATGTTAGAGTACTGATTAAGTGGCTCGTTTACATGGCACATACCACAAAAAGAAAAAAAATGAACACAGTAACTGACCTTACAGAAATGGAATTGAATACAAAGAATTATATTAACAAGTTACCACACGATACCTGTGGTAAGAATTAACTAGTATAATAATAACTTATTACAATAACGAACAATAATTAAATTACTAGAATACAAAGCTAAACACTCACAAAAGGGTCGATAGCGTTGGCGTTTACAACAAACAGTGGCCAGCTTATAGCTCCTGCAATGAGTGCTAAAATCTCACCTTCTCTCTTAATCCCTTCCTATCCATGTTCTAATCTGCTTTCTCTTTATATAGTAAATCTAACCGAAAGTTCTGGATTTAACTTTAATGAGAAAAGCAGCCTGTTTCATAACTATCAAGTCCTCGAACATTCTGGGAAAATACAAATAAACAAACCCAGGGTCGAATGGGTGGAGCTAAGCAGGCCGAGGTCACGATGACCCTTGACCTGTCAAGACCTGAATAGCGGGGTGGGGGTGGGACACAGTAATAAATCACAATGACCCGTGTGCCGCCAGTGGGAGGGGTAGGGTTACATCATTATATATTTACATCAACATGTGTTATGACATATTACATTTTATCACAGATGTTATTATTTGTTTCAACATTATTTTTCAAAGCTCAAAAAAGATGTAAAAAAAAAACAAAACAACTAGACTAAACATATAGACTCTTTACATTTAGTTTTTAATTTTCACAAAGTAAAATTTTAAAGAACAAATTATCGAAATTTGTGAAATAATATTTAAAATACAGCTATTTTTGTCAGTTTTTAAGGGTAAAAAAACACGCTATTATATTAACTCTTGGCAAAGATATCGGCAAATAAATTGTAAAGCAAATTAAAATTACAAATCAAAACACAATTAAAAAATCATGTTAAGCCTTGTCCCTTCTGGAACTCAGGACGTGTTAGCGCATTTTCGTATTATGTATCAGTACTTATGTTAGATATCAGCATTATGTAGTTATCAGTAATTGTGTTTAGATTTTAGACGTATTTTTATGAATTTTCTTGTGTAATGAATATACCTGACATTTTTTAAATTTAAACGTTATTTCTTTACATTTAAAAAAATTTTATTTTCTCTTTAATCCAACTACAAGTCACCACAAATGATGACGTAAAACTCTCTAAACTTTTACACATATTCTAACGACGTCAAAAAAAAAAAAAAAAAAAAAAAAAAAAAATTATTTTGCACGCTTTCGCACCACTCTTGAATGCCTGAAAAATGATGTATTCGACTTCCGGCAATGGAGCCGTTCCCTGCGCCAGTGTTACCTCTCGATTCGCAAAGTTTTTTGGTAGTTTTAACGGGTTTTTTAACGGATCTAGTAACTGAGTGTTGATGCACAAATGGCAGGTCAGGACATACAAAAAACATATATACATCATGGATCTAGGACTTATGGATGCTGTGATCAAAGGTGATGACAGACGGACGGACAAAACGGGTGCAATAGCGCATTCGACTTCTCGAAAATGCGCTAAAAAGGGGGGCAAATGGTAAGATACAACAAACGCTATATTTCTGTTTCTTGCTATAGACCTACATATCAACTACTTTAAAACAATAATAATTTACTTACACATTTTTAACCCTGGCAATCATTTTGAATCATAATAAAGTCTGGATTACCACAAAATGGATGTTTATTCAATATGAGTGAACTATTAGGCAGAGATAGAAAGACAAAAAGAAGAGGTGAAAAAGAGTGCAATTATTAATTGAGTATAGCTTGACAACATACGATAGTAAACATGATATTCTTGCATAGAATCGTATAAAATATATATTGCATATTTTATTTAAATACTGTTATTTTTATATATTTTACTGATAAACGCATTTTCCGAAAGTTTACATTAGTATTTGACTAATATTGAAATTCTCATTCATAATTTTTAAGAAACAATTCGTATGCGTTTCTTTTTGTGTAAAATCTAATGCTGTATAGCACATTAGTCATATATAACGTGAAATCTTATATAACAAAACAAAAAAAAAAACTGTTTAGGAATTCATAATACTGTTAAACCACAAGCTCTGCACCAAACGGCCAATACTTTAATAATGGCCGTGGCCGTCTTGTCTTTTCATATTCAACGGGATCGAAGACCATCGGGATGTTTGACCATTCGCTGACCGGTATCAGTGCTGTCCTCGTGTTAAACATCAGGCAGTCTTTGATCGGGTTCGGCAGTGGAAGTCGGTTGACGCGAAATTTTCTTTTTTTGCCATGACCTACAGCCGAGCTGACCACTAGAAACGATAGTTTGACCAATGGCCAAGGTTGGGACGTGACGTCAGTTATCAGGTGCTTGAGATCGGGTGAACTCAGATTTAAATAAGTTCCGTTGATAAGCATTCGTTTGTTCCTTCTGTATTCATCTGATTTTAAATAGTTTTTGGCTTTTATTAGCAACATCAAACCTTCATAAGTAAGATACATATTGGCAATAAGGTATTTTACGACATCTATCAGGTTTTCGTTTAAAACTGCAAAGAACATAGACATTTTGTCCCTGACATGCGGAAACGGTTCTATTCCATTAATAATTAGTAATCGAAAAATCTCTTTGTCTCTCCACACGTATTTTAATCTAAACATTCCTCTGTGTATAGATTTTAATAAACACTTTTTTCCCAATAGATTAAGTTTTGGCATTGGATTGTATCGTAGAAGCATTTTGGTTTTAGTAAAATTGTCACTCCATTGAGAGATATATTTGGTGTCGCTAGTGTCACTTTGAATACCCCAAACAAGCGCAGTTCTCTTTTGTTTGTCTTCAACCTCAAGGTTTGATCCACTGAGAATGAGTTCTTGTATGAAATCATTCGTCTTATTGTGTTCTATGGCATGATGCAAAGCAGTTTTACCTTCATTGTCTTGCAGATTAATAGCGTCTTTATGAAACAGCTTTATAATCCAAGTGTTATAAAACCTTGATATCTGAGAGGCGTACATTAACGCTGTTTTCCCATCTTTATCTTGTATAAATTGTGTCTCTGTTATCATCTGCTCAATCAGATGTTCTGGTAGACGGCAGTTGTGTTTAATGGCACACATCAAAGCTGTCTGACCATTGCTGTCTTGGACATCGCAAGAACAATCAATAAGTGATTGAATGAACTGTTGAATGCTATCCAAATTTTTGTTGTTTTCTAGTGCTATCATTAGAGCAGTTTTGCCATGTTGATATTGAGCTTTATGAGTATCTCCTACAAGTAACTTTGCAATTTCTTCGTTTATGTATGAGTAGAACTCAAGGCAATAGATAAGATGCGTTTTGCCTTCATTGTCACAAATTTCCACTCTACCTCCAAAAAGTTTTTGTATGCTTGTGTGCGTTAGATTTTTTTGTCTTTTAAAAGCATACATGAGTGCAGTTTTACCCGTGTTATCTTGTATGAATGGGTTGTCTCCTGCTAACAGTTCAATCATTTCTTCAGAAAGTTTATATTTATAAATAAATGCGTACATCAAGGCAGTTTTTCCTTCACAATCTTGTATATTTTGAGAATCACCGATCATCATTCGCAAGATATTTTCGGAAAGCCTTTTTGTCTTAATCAATGCGTACATCAAAGCTGTTTTCCCATCAAAGTCTTGTGCACTGCACTCTTCTCCAATAAGTGGCTTTAAAATTTGGCCTTCGATATATTCCAACCGATGAAGAAAGCTAGAATAATTATGATCGTATTTTTTAAGATATTTATTGTAGAGATTCAATGCAATCATTAAAGCTGTTTGGCCATTCTCATATTTTTCTGCTTTTCTATCACCAAAAAATAGCGAAGTAATTTGTTCTGTTGGATTTACCCCATATTTAAGCCAGTATATAAGAGTCGTATTTCCTTCATTGTCACGAATATCAAATTTTTCTGCGAAAAGTTTTTGTATGCTTGAGTACGTTAAATCTTGTTGATACTCAAAAGCATACATGAGTGCAGTTTTACCACCATTATCTTGTATGAATGGGTTTTCTCCAGCTAACAGCTCAATTATTTCTTCAGAAAGTTTATGTCCATATATAAATGTGTACATCAAGGCAGTTTTTCCTTCATTATCTTGTATAATTTGTGAATCACCGATCATCATTTGGAGGATATATTCGGAAATAACCTTAAAATTTATCAATGCATACATCAAAGCCGTTTTCCCTTCATTGTCTTGTACACGACATGAATCTCCAACAAGTTGTTTTAAATAGTGTCCTGCGATGTATTCGGGACTTAGTATATGTCTATGATAATAATGATCGTATTTCTGAAGATTTGTTTTGTAAAATTGTAATGCAATCATTAGAGCAGTTTGGCCATTCTGATGTGTTTCTATTGGTTTATCTACGAAAAGTAGCGTGATTTTTTCCTCTGTAAGATTGAGATTGTATTTAAGCGCGTAAATAAGAGTTGTATATCCTTCAATATCACAGACATCCACTTTACCGTCATAAAGTTTGTGTATGCATGAGCATGTCAGGTCGTGGTTATATTCAAATGCGTACATGAGTGCTGTTTTACCATTGTTATCTTGTATGAATGGGTTTTCTCCTGCTAACAGCTCGATAATTTCTTCTGAAATTTTTTTTTTATGTATAAATGCGAACATCAAAGCGGTTTTCCCTGTCTGGTCTTGAACATTTTTAGAATCACCGATCATCATTTGTAATATACTTTCGGAAATACCCCCTTTATATTCGAATGCATACATCAAGGCTGTTTTGCCATTTTCGTCTTGTATATCTTGGGAATCACCGATCATCAATTGTAGGATATTTTCAGGAATTCCCACAGAATTTTTCAAGGCATGCATCAAAGCTGTATTTCCATGTTCATCTTGTATTCTGCATGATTCTCCAGCGAGTAGCTTTAAATAGTTGACTAAAATGTAATTGGAAGTATCAAAATATAAATCATAATAATAATCATATTTGGGATACTTTGTATTGTAGATATCTAATGCAATCATTAGAGCCGTTTTGCCATTGTGACATTTTTCTGCTGCTCTATCTCCTACAAGTAGTGGAACAATTTCCTGTCCTAGACTTAGCTCGGATTTAAGCGCGTAAATAAGAGTTGTGTTTCCTTCTTTGTCAGAAATATCCACTTGACCTCCAAAAATTTTTTGTATGCTTGAAGATGTCAAAGGTAGTTTATACTCAAAAGCATACATAAGTGCAGTTTTACCAGCGTTATCTTGTGAGTATGGAGTTTCTCCAGCTAATAGCTCAATCATTTCACCAGAAAGTTTTCTTTTACGAATAAACGCATACATCAGGGCGGTTTTCCCATCTTCGTCTTGCACATTTTGAGAATCACCGACCATTTCCTTCAGTAAATCATCAGGTAAGAACTTGTTGCTCAACGCATACATCAAAGCTGTTTTCCCATCATTGTCTTGTATACTACAAGAATCACCAATAAGAGGTTCTATATACTTGTGACAACCGCCGTTGTAACCTATTACCGCCATCATCAAAGCTGTCTTACCGTCTTGGTATTGTTCTTTGTGTGTGTCACCAACAAGAAGTTTGGTTATTTCTTCAGTTAGAAAGTCACAGTAGCGAAGGGCGTAAATAACAGTAGAATCTCCACTATTGTCACGAATGTTTGCTTTCCCACAGAAAAGTCCTTCTACGGTTTTATATGTTAATTGAAAAGCAGACATGATTGAAGATTTACATTCCGGTTTTTTTTTCAGAGCCATGTTTAAAATATGTTGAGTGACCAGGCACAACTTATTTTGTTTATAAAACTTGAAAAAATTCATTAAAATTGTCCTCCCATTGCCGTCTCTATACTCAAGGTTTCCAAACATACGACTTTGAATGTATGAACCAAGCAACATTTGCCCAGTCTCAAAAGCGTACAAGATGATAGGTCTGCCGTTGTTATCTTGATATTTTCTCTTATCTTCCAAAAGCTTGTCAATGCTGTCATTACAGTTTCTTTCACGTCCGTTGGCTGGACATAAAGATAAAACAAAATCACCATCGTAACGATCATCAACACGTGGAGCAGATGTTTCTTTTTCCCTTCGAAGAAATTTAGCTTTGACGAACTCTTCAATGTCCATTTCAACAGCGTACACGATACACTCCTTGTCACCTCGTTGCGCTGCGTACATCAGCGCAGTTTTACCGTAAATGTCCGTCATGTAAAAAAGTCCGTTCTGTTGTAAGTAGTCCAGGATCATCTTAAACATTCCAAAGTGCAAATTTGAAATTTTGCCCCTGGGATGTCTTCGTAAGGCCCCGGCTCTGATGAGGTCTTTAAGTATGGGATTGTGGGATCTGGTCATGGCAATCGTCAGAGCCGTTTCCTTGCTCTTGTTAATCTTGTTCACATCCGCTCCGGCCATCAGCAGAAGTCGCACACAGTCGTCGTAATGGCACCTCACGGCGTGCATCAATGGTGTGTTTCCATTATTGTCTTTGATGTTTACGTCATACACATTTTTTATTGCTGAGATTAATCTTGTATCCACAATCATATTTGAGCACCCCAAATCACATTTATTCGTTACATTCGATTTGTTTGTTCGTCTTATAAATAAACAGATCTCTTGAAGATGTTCACATATAGAATCATTTTTGTCAATATTTTGCCTAAGCAATATTTCCAAGCAGCTGTAATGTTTTCGTTTTAAACATAACGAGATGGCTGACATACATTTTGCCGTTTCCAGTTGGGGATTTGCGCCATATTGGATTAGAACTTGAAGAAGTTCAGGTCTTCTAGCTTTAACAGCCATCATCAGCGCCGTTTTTCCCTGGCTATTTGGACTGTTCACGTCTGCTCCGGCTTTGATGATAGCCTCCACAGTGGACAGAGCTTCATTGTCCTCGATGGCTTTCGCGAGCAATGTTTTTCCACCCACAAACACGCCGTTCACATCCCTGCCCATTTGTGTAGCCTTGTGGCGAATAGCTTCTGGATTACCTCTCTTGGCAGAAGACATTAGATCATTTAGTTGTTCCGCACTTTTGGGAAGAGGTGACTGCCTACATCTAGGCATTTTATTTGTTCTTGGTTACTGTAAATTAAAGGCGATAAACATCACACGATGCGCAACTATTGGACAAATGAAAAGGATAATACTATGAATAGAGCATTGATTTTGACATTGATGTGAATCAAAAGAAATAATCTACTAAATAAAATGGTTGTCCATCTTAATTACTTATGGAAAATGTGGACTATTCAAATAGGAAAATCTGGTCTGAAATAAGGGAGTATGTTCTAAAGATCAAATTTAGCTATCACTATCACATCTCCCCCCCCCTATCCCCGGATCAGTCACAACGTTGTACACCATTTCAACTTCTTTAATTTTTTTTTTTAAAATTTCTGTTTATTAACTTTTTATATTTAGTTCTAATGTGCAAAGCATTTGTCATAGGTTTAGAAGAAAAAAATAACCAATTAGTATTGTCGCTTATTTTATTTTAAATCGTTTAGGCCAGTGGTTCCCAAAGTGGTCCCTACGGACCCCCATGGGTCCGCGGAACTGTTCAGGGGGTCCGTGGACAATTAAAATTTATTTGGGGGTCCCTGAACAACGTCAGGGGGTCCGCGGAAGGATTTAAATTAGTGTAAAATTATAAAATGTTTGGTTTTTTTCTATTATTACGGAAATAAAGATATAAAGAACAATGTATGCTGTTGTAGAAATTTTAAGTCCTGAGTAAAATAAAGTTGTATGATCTAAGAACAGAAAAAGAACTACGATATTCCAACAGCTGTAACCAATCAAAATGCTTGGTTAATTGAGAGGGGCTTGTCAAGTTGATGTGTGAGAAAGGCAGAGACACAATATGTAGGTCATAAAAATACAATCTTTAAGCGGAAATGACGATGCTTGCAGGGTTGGGTAAATTGTGACGTGTCGAGACGGTATATTTATCCAAGGCAGGAAGAATTCAGCTTTACATTGATACCACATTTGAGATTGTACGATACATGAATCAGGAGCAGCAAAAATTCTTTTTTTAAAATTCAAAATTCGATCAAACACCTTTTTAGAGAGTTAGCAAAATATAATTTTTGAAATATTGTCTAATACATATACTGAAACATTTATAAAAATATTGTAAACATTAAAAAAGTTGCTTTAAAAATCCTAATATTTTGAAACATAGAATTTCACCCGCATCCCCCTTTTTTGTTTCAAAGTTTTAGATGGCGCAGTGAGACACCAAAAATAGTTTATGAAGCTAAATGCATAATTTAAACTTGCCTACAATAAACTAGCTAACCGTATATTACAAATGTGTCTTCTGTGTAATCAAATATGTGAAATGAGTCTATGAAACCTTCAAAGCATGAGGAACATTTAATGAAAATCCTAAGTGATAAAAACGATATCGATTTGATGTTTTTTGAAGCAGCCCAAGACACATATTTAAAAACACCATCACTTCAACAATTCATAAGGACAACATCTAAGCAAGATACTAAATGACGATAGACTGCGAGCGTACTATAATATTTCTTTATTGATTTCAAAGTCTGGAAAGCCCAACACGATTAGTGAAGAACTTTTTTTATCAGCTGTAAGTGAGGTGATAAGCACTGTGTTGCACAAACCAGCTTTCGACATCACAAAAACAATTCCACTGACAAATAATTCAGTCCAAAGAAGGATTAGCAAAATGGCTAAGCGTGGTGAATATTCTTTAGGCTGAGTACTTAAAACACGACTGAATTTTCTCTAAAACCTGACGAGTCCTCTTTAACAGGGAATGAAGCTTTACTTTTAGCCTATGTAAAACTTTGTAAAAGAAGATCAATTTTGCCAAAACCTGTTTACTAAATGTTTGAAAACAGATATGAATTTTACTGAATTAAATAAATGTCAACGAAAAAGCTTTACCCTTGACTAATATTATTTCTGTTGCTACTGACGGTGCTCCGGCAATGGTAGGACGATATCGAGGCTTTCTGACACACTTAAAACAAGCTGTACCAAACGTATGTTCAGTGCATAGTGTCATACATTGAGATAATTTAATTGCAAAATTCTTAGTGAAGTTTTGCATGGATCACTAGATTATGTCAATGGAGTCTCCTTAATATCTATGGTTTCCCAACAAAATATGTGAACGTTATAAAAGCTTTTTATGCAGATTCACGTTGCTGTGTGAAAACAGAGACCGGGAATTCTGAATGGTTCCCAGTCGAAACAGGGGTGAAACAGGGTTGTGTCATGTCACCAATGTTGTTTGGAATAGATATCGACTGGGTCATGCGAAAATGCGCAGATGCCGGATTAGGCATCAAATGGATCGAAAGCAATACATTGGAAGACCTTGACTTTGCAGATGACCTGGCTATCTTAAGCTCAACGCATTTGAACATCCAAGAAAAAACAGATAGTCTCCAGCACTTTTCAAATCAAATTGGTCTTGAAATCAACACAACCAAAACAAAAATCATGGACCTCACCAACCAACCCAATGATATAAAACTTAATGATAAAACTATAGAGAAAGTAACCAATTTCACTTATTTAGGAAGCAAAATGACATATAATGGAGATTCAACATCAGAGATAATGACTCGAATTGCGTTGGCGTCAAGTGCTTTCAACAAACTTACAAATATTTGGAGATCAAGGACAATAAGACAGCATACAAAACTTAGGCTATTCAATTCCTGTGTAATCCCTGTACTAACATACGGATGCGAAAGCTGGAAATCAACTAAATATATAGAAAAAAAATTAGTTTCATTCGAAAACAAATGCCTCCGAAAAATTTTTAATATAAAATGGAGTGATCTCAAATCAAATGAAACAATAAGAAAAGAAACCAACAAAGAATATGTGTCAAATTTTATAAGGAGAAGACGATGGAATTACATCGGCCATGTTCTTCGAATGGACAAGAGAAGACTCCCAAGTCAGGCCCTCATGTGGACACCAACAGGCAAACGAAAACAAGAAAGACCAAAAGAAACCCTGCGTGGAACAAACAAAAGAGAAAGCTCAACCATGGGTCTAAGAAATAACCAGGACTTAATACAATTAGCAACGGATCGTCAAAAATGGAAATCCATGACGTCTGCCCTTTGTGCCGTCTTCGGCCTGAGATGAAATAACTAACTAACTAACTCAATAACATTTGGCTGTTCATAAAACTCGTCATACCAGTCATTTAAAAAAAACAACTTTAAGTTAATTTTAAATAATTCTCCAACAAAATGTAGTTTTTAAGATTAGTAAATTTGTATGCTATACATTTTATTTGCGTTTTCACTCGGGGGTCCGTGGGCAAGTTTTGACTAAAAAAGGGGTCCGCGGGCAAAAATAGTATGGGAACCACTGGTTTAGGCAGCTTTAAATGAAAATATTGATTTTATTTTTTTAAAAAAATACATACAATAAATATTTATTAAAAAATAATAGTAATTTGGTAATTATGTAGCGCACTTCACCAGAAAACGTAATGTTTTTCTACTTTTCTCATAAAACAGGAACATACAACAACATACATTGTTTATAAATGTATGTAATTTAAAATGCTATTACGCTAATTACAATAAAACACCATAAACTGATGGTGCACATAATCTAATTTAATAATTTAGTGTAATATTTGATTGTTGTTTAAAAAGTTTTGAAAGTAAAATTTCCAGTTTTAATCTTTCGTTTAGTCTACCAGGCATTTCTTGTAGGATTACTGCAAATTTGTACTTTGTAAATTCCGTTACTTTGGGACACAAAAAACAAAAAAAAAGAAAGATATTTCTCTTATTTTTTTTTAGTGCGTGGCTTAGTTATTTTTTGCGTGTGTGTGTGTGTGTTTGTGTGTGTGTGTGTGTGCCTGTTATGCAATTCTTATTAACGCTCTCATTACCGTGTTTAAGAGGTTAAAGCACATCAAGATAAATGATATCAAACTGGATATGAGAGCCATCAATACATTTAGCTGTGTTTGTTCCCATTAATAACAAATGCTCTATATGTTTCAACTCATCTCACACACTTACTTAAAATGAGATTTTAAAAATTGTTCGCATCGTTTCAGGTAAAAAAATGCACTAACCTTTTTGTCAAGAATAGAAAAAAATATATATTCCGCTTACATTCGTAGTATCTTCATAAGCTCGTGCTCCACTAATATTAAGTTAGTTTCAAAAGAAGTGAGTTTATATGGAGGTTTCATTGTTCTAAGTTTAGAAATGAAAAAGGTTGTAAAAATGTCAGGAAATTCCAACCCCTCCCTACCCACACCGACACTCGAGTGTTAGCAGTTTTTATTATTTTACTCAACAGACAAACAACCACTTCCTGCTAATCTTTATGTCAATTGCACACAATCATATCGTTTACAATGCCGACTTCTGTAGTGTGGTAAAAGTTTCGTTGTGATATTTTAAAAAATACTTTACTTGCTGCGGGAACTAAACTTTGTTGTTGTTTTTTTTTCAATGCATCGAACTTATAATAATGGCAAACTTTTGGCAACGAGAATATAAGGGGGGGGGGTTATAACAGGTGTGAAATGAGGTGATTTCAAGTATGCCCTTAGGTGATGTCAGGTAGATCATGAGATGATGACAGGTTTTTAGATAATGACATTGTAGCATGCAGAGTAGACAAACGGGTGTCGCGAGGCGATGAAGGGTGGATGTTTAGTCGATGACGGGTGTGTCGTGAGATGATAACAGGTGTGTCATAAGGTGAGAACAGTGTGTGTCGTAAGGTGATAACAGGTGTGTCATGAGGTGATAACAGGTGTGTCGTGAGATGATAACAGATGTGTCATAAGGTGATAACATGTGTGTAATGAGGTGATAACAGGTGTGTCATGAGGTGAGAACAGGTGTATCATGAGGTGATAACAGTTTTGGTGTTTGTCAACATGTTTACGTTTGTTTGTGTTGGTGTTTGTCCACATGTTTAAGTTTGTTTGTGTTGGTGTTTGTCCACATGTCTAAGTTTGTTTATGTTGGTGTTTGTCGACATGTTTAAGTTTGTTTGTGTTGGTGTTTGTCGACATGTTTAAGTTTGTTTGTGTTGGTGTTTGTTCACATGTTTAAGTTTGTTTGTGTTGGTGTTTGTCCACATGTTTGTATTTGTTGGTGTTTGTCCACATGTTTGTTTGTGTTGGTGTTTGTCCACATGTTTGTTTGTGTTGGTGTTTGTCCACATGTTTAAGTTTGTTTGTGTTGGTGTTTGTCCACATGTTTAAGTTTGTTTGTGTTGGTGTTTGTCCACATGTCTAAGTTTGTTTGTGTTTTTGTTTGTCCACATGTCTAAGTTTGTTTGTGTTGTTGTTTGTCCACATGTCTAAGTTTGTTTGTGTTGTTGTTTGTCCACATGTCTAAGTTTGTTTGTGTTGGTGTTTGTCCACATGTCTAAGTTTGTTTGTGTTGTTGTTTTTCCACATGTCTAAGTTTGTTTGTGTTGGTGTTTGTCCACATGTTTAAGTTTGTTTGTGTTGGTGTTTGTCCACATGTCTAAGTTTGTTTGTGTTGGTGTTTGTCAACATGTTTAAGTTTTTTTGTGTTTGGTCTAAAATTTCTCACCTCCACGCGGTTAGACCATTGCAATCCTTAATATATGGAAACCAATTATTAAAACTATTTTGTATTTAATGAATTTTCTTAGATACAATAAGTTTAATTTTTAAAAAAATAAATACAATTTTCGATATATTGTATGGTTTTAAACTTAGACAAAAGTAATAAAATAAATAGAAATAAAAAAAGATTAAAAAAACAAAACGCGTTTTTATAAGGGGACTAAAAAGGAGAAAATAAATTAAAACTTATAAGCTCAAGTACATTGATAAGATAAGATGGTTAAAAACGTAGGGGGGGGGGGAGTGCTTCTAAATCCCATTCTAATTTAGAAATATACAACTTAGATAGTTTTTGGTAAAAATAAAATTAAAGACTTATAATTTAGAAAGCAAAAGAGAGGTTCCTAAAAGTGAGAATGAGTGAACTGTATATGTAAAACCTCATTAGCTCCCGCCCCACGATTTTAGTGATATTAAATCAATGCACATGAACTTTTAGTCCACTAATAAAATCGTGGTTCTTAAAAACTTGTTTTACTTCTATTTATTAGTATTAGGTAGAAGAAACATGAGGGGGGTACATCCTGTTTAAAAAAAATTTCAAGGAACAGCTAGCTTAAGGTAGGAGTGCCTTTATTAATTATGTGATGTCATGTCCTCTGTGAAATTACTTCTGTGTTTTAAGGAATATTGAAGTTAGTTGGCCTAGATTTTAACATTTGTAAGGGGGATATTACAAGTCTTATAGAGTCTTATAAATAAACTTATAGCTCTGAAATAGCAATAGCACTTTTAAGGACCTATTGAACAAAAAATGTCAATATAATGATTCATATAAAAAATATTTTTAAGGAGTAAACTTTCAAATAAGCTGTTTATAAAAGGAAAATTATATAAAAAATGTTTTTACTGAATTAACAATAAAAAAATTTAAATCATTGTCATTATATTGAACTACTTTTATTTAAAAAAGATACCGTCGGATATTTTCTTTTAAAAAATTAAACAATTAAGTTAAGAGCATTTCAAAAAATTGCCATAAAAGGGCACAAAAAGTTAGGAAACAACATAGTGGAAAAAAGCGATTATGAGGACTTAGAAAACAAAATATAACTGTTGAACCACTTGGGGAAAAAAGATAATATTTATGTATTTGTTAATCATCAAACAATTTATATACACAAACAGAACTTATTTAAGAAATTTAAGCCAACAAATTTAGAAAGGATACACAAGAAATACTTTAATAAATAAACTAGGGATGCGGAAATTATCGATTTACTTTTTCTATTAATCGGTAAAAATTTTTATCAAATAAAATTATTTTAATCGATAAAATAGCGATTAAAACTATGAAAACCCTGTTTAATGATATCATCGATTTATCAATAAATAATCAATTATTAATTATGAAAAAAGTTGCCATTTTAACTAACAAACTTCTCCTTTTTAAACTTTAAAATAATCTGTTTTATGAAAATGATATCAACAATTAAACATTTCTTTAACTTAATTAACATTAACAAAATTCAAATTCATTGACTTTATATTGAGCTACTTATATATCTATATCAAAAAAAATGTGAATTGCCTGTTTTTGTTAATTCCCTTGAAATTTTCAGTTTAATAACGTTATAACATCTTACTTTTTTTTTTTGCTTTAATCAAAATTATCGATTAAGTTTTTGGTAATTTCTCAAAAAATGAACTATCAATTTTAATATAATCGATAACAGCTCTAAAATAAACACTAGACACACAATCTTAGTCGAAATCTCCAAAATGAATATATAAACAATGTAATTACTAAAGAAACAATAAAAACGTATGGTCCCTTATCAAATCCAAAAAATGGAGCCTACACTAAAAGGCTCAAATAATAAAACCCATAATGATAATGTGACTAAAGCTAATATCCTTAAAAATATTTTGCAGCATCGTTTTCTGTCTAGGATTGCCTGCCAGGATACTAAAAGAATTTAGCAATGAACTGTCCCCAATCCTTGTAGTTCTTTTTCAAGCCTTTCTAAACCAGGGTAAAGTGCCCCATGATTGGAAATTAGTGAACTTAACTTTTTAAGAAAGGTGATAAATTAGACCCTCGTAATTACAAACGTGTATCACTTACTTGTATCACCTGTAAATTACTAGAACACATAAACCACCTTGACAAATATAATGCCCTTTGATATACATCAACATGTCTTTAGAAAAAACAGTTAATGTGAATCGCAATTAATAGGTCTAATAGATGAACTATTAAAATTCTAAGCCAATAATTATCAAATAAATACAATATTAATAGACTTCTCAAAATATTTCACCACCTTAGTTTACTTTAAAAACTTAAATACTTTATAATCTCAGGTCCCTTATATCACTGGATCCAAGCCTTCCTTTTGTGTAGGGAGCAAACTGTAATAATTAATGGATCTAAATCTACACCAATAAAGGTTAACGCAGGAGTTCCACAAGGAACTCTACCAGGTCCCTTACTATTTTTAAATATTTATAAAAGATTTACCCAACAATATCTCAACAGGAAAAACAGTTAGGTTATTTGCTGATGATTTTATGATCTATAGAATAATTAAGTCAGAAGAAGAGAGCAAAATTTAAAAAAATGACTTAGATGAATTACCAAAATGGGAAACTAACTGGAGTATGTCCTTCCACCCATAAAAATGTCAACTGCTAAGAGTAACAAAGAAAAAGAAACAAATAAATTCAAAATATTTCATTCATGGAAAAGAACAAATCCAAACTAAAAATGCAAAATACTTAGGAGACAAAATAAATGAGAAACTATCATGGAATCCCCCTGTCAATGAAGTTATTAAAAAATGGAACAAAACCAAAGGTTTTCTAAATAGAAACTTTTAAAATGCAATAAAGATAAAAAAAAAACTAAAATTCTCTCTCACCCTGGTAAGACCTATACTATAATATGCATCTTCTGTATGGGACCAATCCACCTAAGAAAATATTGATAAACTAGAACTAATTCAAAAAAAAGAGCTGCCAGATTCATTACTGAAGAAAATTAAAAACTGACTAGAAGAACACCATTAGTTAAATCATTAAACAATGATACACAAGTGGATATAAGAACAAAGAGTAAATTAGTAATTATACATAAAACGATAAATTCTAATTTAGAAATACATCACAATAATAACTTAATACAACCCTCAGAGAGACATAAGGATAAAAACACATTTCTTATTCCGTTTTCAAGAACAAACACATACACGTTTTTTCTTCTCGTCCGGTAATCGGGCCTGGATTGGTTTGCCTGAAGAAACCAGGAAAGCCAACACGTTATCATCATTGAAAAAAACAATAGATAAACGCAGTGCTTTTATTTCAGTGTGAACTCATGGGAACTGAGTTCCCATACCTTTTTGACCAGATTCGTGTATACTTATATAAATAGTCGGCATTTTACTTACTGTCAGTCCTTTTTACAGTGGGGACTCACGGGAACGACGTAAATTACAGTTTACAAATAAACAAACCAAGTGGCAAACGCTGTTATTCTATAAATATGATATTTATGGACCATAGATATCATATTAGTTATTATTAGTAGAATAAGAATAACAGCTTTTCTGACATAAGTTAAAAAACAGATGTGATATGAGTTCCCAAACATTTCTCGCTAGAAAAAAAGCACTGGATAAAAGTAGGACGCAATAATCTTCTGTACTTAAGGAGCGTCTGTAACATATAAGGTGATATAAGACTTAGCTATATTTCCCATTGTTAATATGCAGTTGTTTTGTTTTTTTTCATCGTAAGTATAGTTTAATTTAATTTTTTTGGTGTTTTTTTGTGTGTTTTTTTTTGTTGGTTTTAAAAAACTAAATTAAGTTAGAATATTGTTAGCATTTTGTCTTAAAGACAGGAGAAATAACTCAATACAAGAAAAAAATGTCAATTGTCTGTTGTTTTTTTTTCACTTGTTATTTTCAGTGTTATTACGTCTCACATACAGTGGAAAAGACGTAAACAAGGCTTACAAGGTAAGGGTTAGCCTGACCGGACGTAACAAAACAGCGAACGTTTCGGCAAAGAGCCTTTTTCAACGAACATACATTGCACAAATAAAACGAAAAAAAAAATTAAATGAAGAAATATAGCTGCGGTGAAATCCAAAGTTTCCAAGAAAGTGACACTGAGAGATGACAGAGCGAATTTATATAGGAAAGCAGAGAGTGGGCGGGGCAAACGCCTAGGTGGTCAGAGAAAAGACAACATTGATCCCATGTGAGGCGAGTGTACCGTGATTTTCTATTAATTTTTTTTCAATCTGGACTCTCGTGGGTGTGTTTGTGCACGAGACAATAGCAGTAAATGCCAGGTCCTTGACACCCATATGGTCGCATCACTGCTATTGTCTCGTGCACAAACACACCCACGTGGGTCCAGATTGAAAAAAAATTTAATAGAAAATACGTCCGGTCAGGCTAACCCTTACCTTGTAAGCCTTGTTTACGTCTTTTCCATTTATTTTTTTACAAGCTGATTGCAGTCCTACCCCTCATTTTGTTTATTATGTCTCACATCTTATTTTCTATTACCGAATAAACTGAGATACATAGTTGACGTGCAAATAGTCTGAGATTATAGATAATGGGGCAATAGTCCACGTTGCATGGTTAATATGCAAATAGTATAAGACACATAATTGAATTCCTCCATATTCACTTATACTAACAAACTCTACTTTGAAAACGTTTACGTTCCATTGGCCCTATCTCTAAGTGTCTCAGTGAGTTGTTGTTTCTTTTAAATGTAAGTCAGATTGTGTATTGGCTATTGGCGAATTATAAACATATCTGAAGAATTATTTAAGAGTAGCATATAATTAACATGAAATTAGAACACGCGCAAGACGCGAGCGAATAAGCATGACCCTCGCTAGTGTCCACCAATCAGAGCTCGTTGCTGGCAAGCGAGGGTGGTGCTGGGGTTGTGGGTCGGCGGTCCCAAAGAAGTGCTGCTGTTAGTGTCGGTTCTCCCCCTCCCCCGCTCTTTGCACTATCTATTAGCAAGTTTGTGGCGTATGCTACGCCGCGGGTCATGTGTAGTGTCATATATTTTATTGCAATGAAATTTTTTTTAAATCAAATAATTAAAAACAGCTAATTTTTAAAAGGAAAAATGTGTATGCTTAGTTTAATTATTCAATTTCCTTAATCTCTTTTTTCGTTAAATAACATATTTAATAAATGTAGTATTTATTTTTAAAAACACCACCGCCATACATTCTCTTCAAAACGTTAAACATAATGTAATAACAAGACATTACTCTTCTTTCGGTTAAGTTTAAAACATGATGTCTTATTGCGTGTTATTGTTGAATTCAACGATATTTCATAAATCTCAAAAACACTGATGTTAAAGTAAACTATTAGAAACATTTTCATAGTTAGTTTATAGAAGTCATATTGTTTAAACAAGAAATTATTGAAATTCAAGAAAGAGTTGAAGACCTCAAGGGAAGAAACAACTTTGTAAAAATTTTTGAATTTTTGAAATGTTCTCAATGAAATTTCATGATAACGTTATGTGCCTGACCCTAATTAAAATTTCATAATTTATAAAAAATCTAGTCTACATGATTTTTATCTTTCAACTAAAATATCTCAAAAACGTCAAAAATGTGAAGCAGTCGTTTCTTCCATTGAGATCTTCAGCTATGAAAATAGCTGCTCTAGTCTAGATATTTATATTTTAAAGGCAAAAAAATTGCTATTTTAATTTTTATAATAGATGTCGATGAACAAATGCTCAAGCTCAATTAAAAAGGAAACACATGAAAATAATTAACAATTTTGATAACAAGCAACATACGCAATAGTTTCCGTTTCACAATTGAAATACAAAATTTACTATTAATAAACATAGAATCTACAGTTAAAGAACCATAACTTATCTTATCTTATCTTATATGTTACAGACGCTCCTTCTGTACAGAAGATTATTGCGTCCTACGTATTTCTATGGTTTGTGTTTAGTCCTGTATTCTTACTAGAGTTTTAAAAGATGATAAAGTGGTGGCTTTCCTGGTTTCTTCAGGCAACCAATTCCACGCCCGAATACCGGGCGGAAAGAAAGAAAACTTGTATGTGTTTGTTCTTGCATATGGAATAAGAAAGATGTTTTTATCTTTATGTCTTTTTGACGGTTGTATTAAGTTATCTTTGTGTTGTATTTCTTTATACTGTTGTCTCGTATGTTATTTTCAATAAATAATTGGCCCCATTTTTAAAAATATTTGTTTTGTTCTCTGTTTTTTTTTACTTAATTGCGGATAATTATTAATAAAATCTTCAATTTTTTAAAGTGTATTTTTTACGCTTCATAATAATTGCCATGATAAGCTGTTTATTTTTTGCATTAATTTTTAGTGATTCATATTATGTGACTATATTACTTTTGTTTTACTGTAAGTACTGTTGAAGGCATTTTGCGCATCGTTCTCTTCTGAGACTGTAAACATAAAGTAGATATCTCATACCAAGAGCGTCGGTTTAAAATTTTAAAATATGAAATTTTACTATACGTTATTATTTATTTCAACATTATTTAACAAAACATGATTTAAAAGAAAACGTTTAAAAATAAATTTTTCAAAACATATACACCTATAATCCTAAAACAATGATTTGGCCCTAACGTTTTTCAAATTTGTGACATAGTACATATGTTATTAGTTCGTTTTATCTTACGGGCAAAAATATTTCTATTAAGTACATTATTTCCATTATTTCAATAAATTTTAAACCACAATTTAACAAACATAAAAATACCACTTGAAATAAGTTAGATTTTTTATAGGATGCAACGAATTCAGTTGTATGCTATACACTTAACATATATTAATTTTTTATAGCTAAACTTTTAAAGTTTTATATATTATGTTCATATTTTTAATACCTAAAAGTAGCAATTATAATAAAACCTAAAATCTCAATTTTATAAATTGCAATGTTTTACGTTATTATTTTTAAATTTTAAATATATATATATTTTTTGAAGTTCCACACGTTAAGCAGATAGAAACATAAAGAATAAAGATTGGTACAATTATTTAGCATCTATATAATAATGCGCCTAAGCATATTTCCGTCCGTCAGTGTGAGTGTGTGAAGCCCCTATACCACGCAACTCTTGCTAACTTTTTTTAAAAATGAAAATTTAGACTTAAAATCATAATGATTTTGGGTTTGAGATTAACAGAGGGTGTGGTTTTGCGCGCCGTAAAAGAAAAACAATTAAGTGGCGTCATGAAGCTTTTATTATATTAATTTATTTCATGTTACTTTTTCTCTTGATTATAATCCGAGTGTGTGAATATGCATGTGTGCGAGTGTGTTTATGTGTATGTGTGTATGTGCGTCTGTGTGTGCGTGTGACTGTGTGTTTGTATTAGTTGTGAAATAACAATTTATTTCATAGATTGCTAAAAGTGAAATTAAATATTGAAAAGACGTTACCACGTAATCTTTTATGTATAGTTAAAATTATGCACTGGATTATGAAAAAAATCCGTTAATTTTATGAACACAAGTTTTTGCCGATGCGATCTGCATGGGTGCTTGAATAAAAGATAACGGGAAGTCATTGAATGTGACTTAAAAAACTGTTAATGAGAAGAACAATCTCCAATTTTTTTTCAGAGATTTTTTTTTACTTTTTGTTTGATTTTAGAAGAAATGAGCCCTTGCGTATTGGTTAGATGAATTGTCGCATGAATTGTCACAATGGAAAATAAACTGTAAAAAAAACTTATAGTCGCTGTGGAAATTGCATTATTTATAGTTATAATATGTAATTGGGTACGATTGGTGCATATTTATTTGTAAATGAAATGGAACCTTTCTAAACATTTTAATTGTATTTTACAATAATAAAATCATACGAAAATGGTTCGAACGAATTTCCCTTAGTCATTGTTAAATAGCTATAGAAATAAATGTGAAGAAATTATTTAATTGTAGACGAAATATCAATTTTACATTTTAATATAAGCTTTTATACTTCTATGTATATAATCGGATGGAGGCAAATTTTATACTGGCTTATAACAAGTCAAAATTACAGAGAATAAAAATTTCTTAAAGAAAAATTTACACGGAACCGCTTTTGAAGCATTC
>MUZC01004346.1:429506-505926 GCA_002072015.1 Radix auricularia | reverse complement strand
TATATATATATATATACATTCTTGAAGAAAAATTAAATATCGTAGCGTTTTACTGAAAATGTATAACATACATTTATGTTTGCAAAACAATGTAATGCTTTTCACCAAGTTGTGACTTGGACAGGAAGATAAGTTTATGTTAAATAGAAAAAAATCACTCATGTTCATTTCCCAAATGTTTTGTCAGTTGCTCATCATACTTCAACTTTAATCTTTTTGTTTGGCTTCCTATCGCATTCTTGTCAAAGTCAGCAACAATGGTAAATGGGGTTACATTGTTTCCTAGAATGTTCAAGTCTACCCAAATTTGTCAAGTGATAAAGAAAAAGACGTGATTCAATGAAATACTGGAACATACTCCAGTAAACCTCGTTTTTCGATATTACCGTTGTTTCTTTCAAACACCATTTTATGTTGATTATTGTATAAACTGCCTATCATTTAGATGTCATTATTTCTATGTGTGGGATCTTTTAAGGCTATTAACACTTCATGGACGTTACATCCAGAGTGTTAAAATGTGTACAATGACATCTAGACTGTATGTTTCAATTGCGTACACTTACATCTAGAGTGTTATAAGAGCGCATATTGATTTTTAGAGTGTTAAAATGTGTATTATTACATCTAGACTGTATGTTTCATTTGCGTAGACTTAAATCTAGAGCGTTATAAGAGCGCACATTGACATTTAGAGTATTAAAATGTGTATTATGACATCTAGACTGTATGTTTCGATTGCGTACACTTACATCTAGAGTGTTATAAGAGCGCACATTGACATTTAGAGTATTAAAATGTGTATTATGACATCTAGACTGTATGTTTCAATTGCGTACACTTACATCTAGAGCGTTATAAGAGTGCACATTGACATTTAGAGTGTTAAAATGTGCACATTGACATCTAGAGTATTGTATTTATGTACACTTACATCTAGAGTGTTGTGATAGCGTACATTGACAACTAGAGTTTTGAAATTGCGTACACTGACATCTAAAATGTGTAAATAGCGCACACACTCTCACACAGACGATTATATTTGATTGCCCACATTTCAAATGCTTGATAACATTAAGTATATAAAACTTGTGGTCCAATTATCATGTTTGTATTTCTTTATAAAAAATGCATCCTAAGGTATATGTGTCTTGAGCGATCATTGAACTAAGTTACGAGTGAAAACAAAAAGTAAATATATTTTTATGTTTTTTTTCAATGAATGGGCATTATTATGATGGGCTTTGCTATGAAATAGACCAGGTGCGTTGTGTGTTGTTGACAGGTGTGTTGTTAAGAGGTGTGTAATGAGGTGTTGACATATTTCTATGACGGTGATAATAGATGAGGAAAGGTTTTATAGGAGATGCTAGATGCCCTCGGCGTAGATTACGCCGCAGATTTGCTCAAAGATAGTGCAAAGAAAGTGGGGGTCAAAAGAAACAAACTACATCACGATGAAATCAGAACAACGCGAATGAAGCTCAGATGCGGGTATAACTGCGACACATTGTTGATCTGGAAACATGTGCACTGTGGTTAGCTACTTGCCACCCCCACCTTGCACCACACTAACTTGCCAACCATAACCTAATTGGACAAAACCTGACGCAGGTCATTCGTCAAGCTTTTTTCCACGTGGCTTGTGGTTGTTATGGTGTTGCGAAGTCACGATCGAAAAGAAAGTGGGAAATGATGGGCTTAAACACAAATATTTTTAGAAAATAAAAAAGTAATGTCTTAGCTGGGGCTTTAGCCTACGACCTTCCGCGTGTTAGGTGATTGTAATAATCACTACACTACGAAATGTATGCTATTCTGTTGTTCTGAAAAAACAAAGTAAATGACCTCAATTGAACGCATCGTTGGTCTCGATGACCTCCACCCTGTGCACGACCTTTTCTTGAAAACTTATTGGTCGGTGGGGTTAGACAGCTTGGTGTCCGGAATTTTGTACCATGAGGAGAACTATATATGTAGATATGTTTAAGTTATGACACGTGTGTGATGATGTAATGATTGATAGCTATTTGAGGAGATGTCAGGAGACTATTGAGTTAAATGAAATGTGCGTCATTAAGTGTTCGTGGGTGTTTAAAAGTGATGTGTGGTGTGTGTCTTTATGTGAAAACAGGAGTGTACCTATGAACCGTGAGATGATGACATTACAGAGTATACGTTTAAAGCAAAGTAATTTATAACTACATTTTCAGCACACAAAAATACCTCTATGCGCAATCTTAACTGCACATTCTCTAGTGTTTTACGGCGGAAAAATTAGAACACCTGTAAGTGAGAGGAAATTATGTTTAAAAAACCAGAAGTTTTGCCACCTGAGAAGTGGGAAGCACGGTGGTACATCCTGGTGGGTAAAAGATTAAAGGAAAGACTAAGATAAGATACGTTCTTAAACAGAATTTGTTGTGACTACGTTGATTGCGCATGTCCTATGTGTATGTAAGTTTTGAGATAGCGTGTGTGTGTTGTCAGTTTAACACGAATTGATTTAATATATATATAAAGCAAGTGAAATTAGAGTCAATAGTCTTACAGGCTGCTGAGTGTTGTAGATATTTGACGTGTTGATTTACAGTTGTACCATTACATGTTTAAGACAGGTGTGACCCAGATGAAACTAAAAACGTTCTCGACATGTGTGACGCAGATGAAATGGATTCCGTTCAAGACAGGCGTGACGCATATACGAAAGTAATCTTTCTAGACAGAATGTCTAGAAAGCTCCACAATAACATTATTACTTGTAGTAAATCATTTATGTATTTCCGGGAAATTTAAAGTTAGTTAATCTACTTAAAACATTTGTTAAGTGAAAATAAAACCCCTTATACAAATTGTAACATAGCTGTAACTTTTGTAGATTATATAACTTAAAATATTAGTAATGTAATTTAAACATTATTACTATCCATGTAAAAAAAATGAAGTGAATACTGTTGCGTACATTCCATTAGATTATTTAATTCTTGTTATTGTCATCCATTTTCTTTCAATGCCAGTTTACAAAGAAAAGATAAACGTCACACCTTCAGATAATATAGATATCAATAAAGACTAAAGTTCCGTTACATTTCAATAGTAGCTTTGCCTGTTGCCTGAAGTTCAATGTATTTTATTGATTGCTTGAATTTTTTGTCATGATTTCGATATTTTTTCTCCGTGTTTTCCATAAATTGTTTAATGCTGTTTTGTGTCATTTATTGATTAAACATGTCTTAAATAAAATGATTATTTTATTCTTCTCATTAGCGTAGAGCTTCAATTTTCTAGTTCAATACTTATGTTTCTTGTGTGTATCTTTACAACTCACCTGTTTGTTAAATTTAACCAATGTGGTTTTTAGATACTTCCTTTAGGTTTAAGTTAAATCACGCTTGTTTTGGAAACTACATAGTCTAGTTATTGCTGTGAGTTTATGCATCATTTTGTCTGCTATTTTACTGCAAATTTGTATTGATTAAAACTCGTAAATTTTTAGTTAAAGTTTTCCATTTGTTAATTTAATTCCTGTTCATATCTTGATTTAGATTATACATTGTAGAACCTATGCCTTTAACTTTTGTTTAAATATCTCGTGTGTTTACTTTTCCCAAGTTGTTCCTTTACAAATCAGTTATGTTGCTTTCATTCTCTCTCTGGTGTTGCTTTTATTCTCTCCCTTGTGTTGCCTTCATTCTCTCCCTTGTGTTGATTCATCCCCACACCATGTCGACTGAAAATTTTCTTAATTTTTTTTTAAACTTCTTATCATTGTTTTGTTTCAACTTCTCATAATTCTACTTGATATTTTAAATAAACTATATTTGATTATTACATACTAGTAACAAAGCCCGTCCAATGACGGGATAAGAGTAGGGTGAAATGGTTTTAAACTACTGCGAGAGTGGTGTGGAGGAGTGGTGCCATCCACGGGTTGTTAGTTATTAAACACTTTAATTCAAATATGAAAGTTTTTATTCAGATAACAGTAATACGATATCCACATCAACTGACTCCAAAATAAAAAAATGAAACGTCACCAGTCTTAGCACAGTTCTTTCGTGTACTTGCTTACGATAAATGTCAGAGGTGACCGTAGAGCTGTTGCTTATGAATTGGGTGCTATATTTATGTAGTTGTTATGCAGAAGCGTTTGCAGGACATTGTCGTCACAGGGCAAGTGATAAGGACCTTCTCATTGCTTGTTAGCCCACGTTGCCTTCGGTTGCCCCTGGTGTCCACGGCACTATATATAATTCACTGTTTAATATCAACAATTTCCTTGAAGACGACAGTTTTCGTGAAATATGCATGGCTACCATTGACTAAGTTGCCTTGGTCCTTCCCGCTGAGAGGTTTTACAGCAATGTCAGATGAAGTACTGACGCGTGAAAAGGCAACGTACAGTTATCTATGAGTGAAGACTTGTTCTGGCAAATATATGCCGACTTTATTTAGAGTTTGTCCTGGTCATGGCAAAAGCCAGTTTGATTGGGAACTGTTGTCTCCGTAAAACGAAAGGTAAATATGCGTTTGCATAAAATAAAGGAAGAATAACATGTTTTCCCTGACGAATACCTTCATCGGCTGCTGTAGTATGAATGTAATTCATTAAACCTGTATAATTCCACCCTAAAATTTGTTTGGTTTTGTCGAATGTAGTTAAGCCTGTTGCCTTCAGTTTTTACGTATGCATCTAGGAAGTTCTGTTGAGTCAGTTTTTTCCAGCGCTATGGCACGATTTTAATACATCTCTGATTGTAAATCTCTGACTGTAGTATTGACTTTGTGTTATGCTTTACTGCTGGAGCCTTTCGTGGAATGTTTTTTAATGTTGCAGGGTGGTAGTTAATTAAGTCTAAATAAAGAGTCCAACTTTGTTCGCCGACAGGAAATGGTATAGAAGATTCCATTGGTTCAAAGTTGGGGTTTAAGAACGCTAATCCTTTCAGTCCTTCTGTCAATGTTGAGAGAGCCGTAATGTATTAAAAGGTTGCGCGCCCAATGAAGCAAATGCCAAAGCACTATTAATTGAACGGATGTTTTAAATTTAGTTTTTGTGATGCTGATTGTGAACGTCTATCGTGAGACTCTCAATTAAAAGGAGAAGTACTGGTTTGTTGTAAGTGGATTTTGTTTTTCGAGCAACAAGCACTAAATTTTTTGTCTTGGGACCTTTTGGCAAAGGCGTGTTTAGCGTTGCAATATCGCAGCGTATATATTTAGATCACCGCCACTATGTGGTACGTGTTATTTCTCGTCAAACCTGATGGTGTTGCTGTGAGAGGCTTTTGCGCTTCGATGTGCAAGACGATCATTTTCCATTATTTTTCTTCTTTATTGATCTGTTAGTGCAGCACGGGCCATTAATACTCATTATCAATCAATTTTTGTTATTGTTAATGGGGGTACTGAAAGGTTATGATTGGTACTGATTGATCAGGTCAATGGTCATTGATCAGCATACTTGTCAGACAAATACAAAATACTTAAACAAACTATATAATGAAAACAATAAATATGATCTTTATTATTAAACTGCTACGACAATATACGCTTCGGCTGAGGCCTTCTTATAAAAAAAATACGACAAAATAGTCAATGAAAATAAATTAATATGATAAATTCATCTTTTATTGCAGATCAGCCCTTATGGATAAGGTAAACAAAATTATGAAATTCTAATAAATATTCGTTATATGATGATGTTAACAATTTACGGAGTTTAATGTACGCACTGGTCTAGCACGTCACGCACAATGATCTTACAAACTTAGTTTGGTCCAGCACGTTACGCACAATGATCATACAAACTTAGTTTAATCATTAATGCTTGGAATTTTTCTCAAAAGTCCTTGATTAATTCCTCTACTGAAAGTAAAAACATTCCGAAATAAGTTGTTTCCTCATTAAAATCGTCAACATCCAGTAAAGACAAACAAACTTGTAAGATATCCCCGGCCTTCAAGTGGAAAACTCCTCCTGTGTAGATAAGTACCAAAATAAAATGATTTAAATTGCATTTCTTAAGAAATCGAATATATAACTTGAGATGTTGTTGTTATTGTTTTATTATCTTTTATTATTATTATTATTATTATTAAATTATTATTATTATTTTTGAGATAAAATTAAACAAAATATCCTATTCTTCTTTCAGAGTTTTTCCGATATTAACATGTATGCATTAAACAAACTAAACATCAGTTTAAAGTCAACCTCTAAACCCTTCATTCAATAACATTCCTATACAAATTAGTAGAGAAATCTGACGAACCTATATAGGAAGTTCTCAACATCCTTGAACAACTATGGTTACACTTCATGTACACTGCTTTTAGGATTTGTCCTGAGTGCATGGGGTGGTTGAATCTGACTTTGTGTACGGACATGAACCTCAACTGCTGATAGATACAGTCACGAATGATAGATTTTTAAATAAATATTAATATAAAAAATATATGGACATAAAACTAAAAACAAAATTTTCCAGTTGTTACAAAAGGTCGGTAACAAACGGGGGGGGGGCGGGGGAATCGAGGTCAAAAACGGAAGTTTTCAATTTCAGGAAGGGGCCCTGAGACTCAAAGACGAGCACATCCTTGGAAGCACAAAAAGTTGGTTTAAGATACTTAGAAAATCCCAACAATTTCTGACGAGGACAATTTTTTAAAATTTGAGCTGCAGAAATGATCTCGAAGAGCAGACATTATAGATTTCGTACTATTCACATACCATGATGAACACACGGTATACATTGTAGACAATCTTTGCATCCAGTCACTCTTTTAAGATCATAATCCCTATGATAAAATGAAAATTTATGATGTTTGCAAACTGAACTTTAAAAAAAAATTTTTTTAAAGGAGCTTGGTCTAATGTTACCAGAAGAATATAACGGATGTACAAGTGTTAAACATGTGATTAACTTTTCTATAAATCAATAAACATGTGAGATTAAATAATAAAACAAATAAATAAATAGACTTATGGGAAGCGGAGCTAGGAAATGTACATTTACTCTCATTAGAAGCTAACATTGTTCTCCTATCTCTCATATTAAGCTGTTGACATTTTTATAATAGAAACACGCATTCTGTATAAAGAATAATCTTGACACCCTAAAGATAATTCTTTAAAGAGATGAATACATCAAGACAAAGATTGCTGGAAACATAATTTATTTACACAATTCAGATTAGTTTGTTTTGCTTTTATAAAGAACTCCTTAACATAAGGTATTTAAGTACTTATGTTAACAATATAGGTTAATTAAGTCCACAGTAATTTAATATTTTTTATTGACTTACCTTGTTATCATGGTCTTCTTTTGGCGCTTTCGTATTTGGTAGAAACTCAACACTGGTATACATGTAGTAAAATCCTGGAAAATAAAATTTTACTTTTGAATATCAACTGTTAAAGATTTCATAATTTTAGTAACAGAAGTAGCCTTATAAATTCTTATAAAATTAACACATAGTAAAAATCAAAATGTCTTACGTTTTAATTTGAATATTATATTTAAAAAAGTAATTGATTTTTAGCGCATTTTCGAGATGTCGAAATCGCTATTGCACCCGTTTTGTCTGTCCGTCTGTCATCACCCTTGATCACAGCATCCATAAGTCCTAGACCCATGATGTATATATGTTTTTTGTATGCCCTGACCTGCCATTTGTGCATCAACACTCAGTTACTCGATCCGTTTATAAACCCCGTTAAAACTACCAAAAAAAATTTCGAATCGAGAGGTATCACCATAGCGCAGGGAACGGCCGCCATTGCCGGAAGTCGAATGCACAATTCTTCAAGCAGTGAAGAGTGGTGCAAATGGGTGCAAAAGAATTAGTTGTTTTTTTTAGTTGACGTCATTAGAATATGTGTAAAAGTTTAGAGAGTTTGACGTCATCATTTGTGGTGACTTGTAGTTGGAATAAAGAGAAAATATTTTTTTTAATGTAAAGAAATGACTTTTAAATAAAAAAATGTCAGGTATATTCATTAAACAAGAAAATTCATAAAAATATGTCTAAAATCTAAACACAATTACTGATAACTACATAATTCTGATATCTAACATAAGTACTGATACATAATACGAAAATGCGCTAACACGTGCTGAATTCCAATAGGTACCAGGCTTAACATGATTTTTTTTCTTGCACTTTGACTATTTTTTTTTCACGGAATAAATTTAACAAATAAATCTTTGCTTTATCATTTTGAACATTCTACTAATTCTAAGGCTAAAACTTACACGAAGCTGGCCTTAGTATAAAATTATGGATTAAAAACGCTAAATTAGTAAGTAGAAAAAGCTTAAACCCTGAATATAAACTATTGAAATGTCAAAGTATTGAAAGGTTAAACGGTCTTAGGACACTAATAAGTCCAAACTTACAGAACACCTTTGAACAGTAAGTCCACTCAAAATCGCCCAGCGATTTCTTTGATTTACTTTCCACCCTTAATAAAATAAAGTTAAAGTAAAACTGTTCATTTTAAATTGCTTCTCCCAATTAGAGCTGGGGCGTACACAAGAGGTGGGTGTGAGAAGGAGTTATTGGTACAGGAGCTCTCCAGAACTTGCTGACGTCACAAAACCTAACACACGTGACCACAATTAGTCTACACACATATTCTCAGAATTATTTCCCTTGTAGCTGTTAGAACGTTAAGGGTTTCCCGGAAAGGAATATAGAAAATAACACTCTAAAATGATGTGTTGTATAATGATGTTAAGCGTTGCACGTTACACATAGAAACTAGTACCCGAATATACGATTTTTATGTGATCCTCTGAAAGCTCGACTCCTTGCACACGCTCCTGTCTTTTGTCGCTATTTTCAGCGTTGAACGTCAAAATTTGATGTTTGTCTTCACTGGTTTTCGTCTCTGTACAAGAAATAGACAAAAATGTTTACGAATAAATAAACGCGAGAAATTTGTTTTAAAAGGTTTCAAAACCAAGTTGGTTTTATTTTAAATTTTTAAAATCAAATTATAGTTATTTGTTAAAGAATGTACAGGCGATTAAAAAAATATATATTGTCACTATAAATTTTATTTGCGAAAAATGCTTTAACATTATAAAGTTCGAGGAAGAAGCACTTTAAGATGGAGGTTGTTTCTTGGGAACCGTTATAAGGATTGTTTTAAAAAAAAAATGTTTCAAATTCTTTGTGTAAGTAATTTTATCTTATATAAAAATACAAACTTCCTATAGGAGACAGAAGTCGTTTGTGTATAGTAACTGGACTCTCTTGTCTTGGTGACGTATGACTTTGCTCTGCAGGACATAATAAATCAAAAATAATGTTCATACAGGTTACTTCATTTTATTTTATTTTTTTTATTGCGACTAAGATTTCTTTTTTTAATACTGATGTACGTATTTTTATTTTGTAAATATGTGGCATAAATATACAAGTAAGACGCAAGTTATTTATAAACTTTAACATAATGTTAACGAAATCTGATCTTAAACACATTGATCGACGAACATCGGATCCAGATAATTTCTAAAAAAAAAACAAGCTGGCTAAAAAAAAACAAAAATGGAAACAAAACAATTTGTTAGAGGTTAAAACATTAAAAACAAATTCACGAATTAAAGAAATAAGTCTAAAAATTGTATTTTCAACCACACTTCAGTTGGCACAAACTAGAACTACAGAAACGGACTAAAAACGTGTTATTTTATTATAAGAATGCGGGCCATTCATTAAGTCACTTACGTGTATGTTTTTCTTGATTGTCTTTTATCTGAAATATGAAACACTTCCATGTTTAACTTCCTGTTCGTATGATTTTATGCGTCAGAAGATTGTTCCCCATTTGCTGTCATGCGTATAACAGGGTACATAGCAATTTTAAAACTACATGTAGTTATAAAAATCTAATGACGACATGAACCATTGTATTTTGAAATATCTGCCAATTTTCGTTTTTGGTTGTAAAGTAATTTAATTTTTTAAAGTTATTTATGTCTTCTTTAAACAAAATAAAAACAAAAATAAATTTTGTTACATGCGTTTTTTTTTTTTTTTGGAGCCTTATTAATCGTATAAAGTATAAATCATAGTTTAAAAACACTACACAATGGTTAAATATAACTTTTGAACACACCCTTCATAGTATGAGGCAGTGATCTGATGCATATAAACATAGACATATACCTAATAGAAATAGTTATGGCTTCGTTGCTCGGGAAGAGAACACATTTTTAAAAAAAAAATATTAATGATAACTTTTAAAAATAAAATAAAAAATTCGTTTATTGTTAACTTTGTTTAAAACCAACTTTATAAAGCACATTGTTCCATTATCTCAACGAAAATGAAACAAATAAACGGTAAATCATTTCTTTAAGCTCGTCTTCTGATAATTAGGCAGTAGACTGTACGAACCTGTTGTAAAAGTGATGCTATATGATGCAAAATGATGTGTTCTAAGTTTTGTGAATCATTCGGTGCACAACACAGAACAGCCATTTCTTTTGAAGTCTACACAAAAAATGTATTTTTTAGTGAATTTTGCAGTATGCATTAATGCAAAGCTTTAAATGAACACTATTTAAACAAGTAAAAGATTTCAATACAATTTTTAAAAATTACTTTCAATTTACTTTAAATATTGAGTTTTTGCTAAACTTACGCCATCATTGCCGCGTTTCATAGATTTTTTTAAAAATTTAAATTAAATTATAATTGGCTGCTATTTTTGTAAACATAGTATACTTTTTGAAACTTTATAACATTTTCAAATAACGAATGCAAAAAAAAAAATAATCTTAAATATGTGAATACATGTCTTAAAGATATGCTGCCTACAGTAACTATGTTATAAGTTTACTATCCGTTACCTGTATAGATGACTGCCACATCACATCTGGTAAAAAAATCAAAGTGACCGTTCCAATAGACAGGATCATAGATATACTCGATAATGTAATTGAAAACCTGGGACAAAAAAATATTGTTTAAAAAAAGTTAAAATACACTTTTTTTAAACCCTCCATCTGAAAATTAAAACGAATTCATTTTCATTGATTCTCATACATACTAGAACTTTAAGTCCAAAATTTCTAAGAATCTAATGGAAATATATTCTTGAATTTTATTAAAAATTTGAATTAGGCGAACACGTTTTTATTTAATTAAAGTTCTCAAGTATGGCTCCTATGAGAATTTTAATAATAAAATTCACCCTTTTATTTATTTTTATTTTTAAAAAAATTAATTACACTTAGCCTTTAAAAATGTATTTAAAAAGTATATTGTCTTTGAAATAGTATATTGTCTTTGAACAGTATATTGTCTTTGAAATAGTTTAATGTCTTTAAAATAGTATATCGTCTTTGAAAATGTATATTGTCTTTAAAATAGTATATCGTCTTTGAAAATGTATATTGTCTTTGAAATATTATATTGTCTTTGAAATAGGATATTGTATTTGAAATAGTATATTGTCTTTGAAATAGGATATTGTCTTTGAAATATTATATAGTCTTTGAAATAGTATATTGTCTTTGAAATATATATTGTCTTTGAAATAATATATTGTCTTTGAAAATGTTCAATCAATGTGTTGTAACAAACATTAAAAGAAATGACTTACCACTCGCTACAATGACAACCAACAATCTGGCTGCTTGCCTCTACTTCGTCTGACGTCACGTCCAAAAGTTCTGAGTAAATATTCCTAGTCTCTCCAATTCCTATTGTCTCGTAAACGTGCTCCGTGTACACAACTTGTTCCGGTCTTGCATAGGTGTCCATTGTCCATAGGTTGAGAATGAGATATTTGTGTACCCCAAATGGGTAACTATTATACGAGATATGTTAGGATAATCGAAATGTAACGTTGAGCTCTCATGTATCCTCAGTGTGAGAGTTTTGAAATATTTGATGGTGAATTATCGAACATTCAATTGTAGTAGATGAGAGAACATTGTACAACAGTTCATGTTACCAAAAGTAAAGTGCTCCACTTAGCCTGAGGTTAACACTTTTTTTGAATAAAGAAACACTGATGTAGGTTATTATTTTAAAAAGTTTTTGTCAATCTCGCCTGAATTAATTAGTTATGATTAATTAAGTAAATAATATAAACATATATTAAATTAAGAAAACTATACAAAACTTTCCCCACAAATGCAGTAATCAAAGAATTATTTTTTTTAAAACAGGAAGGAGAGTAATTTAAAGTTGAAACTACACAGTAATAAGGAAGTGAGAAATAAAACTAAAGAAGTTATGATCCGAAATAGTGGGTGTGGGAGGGGGTTGGTGGGAGAAGATGACTCATCATATGTGTGAGAATGAAATCAACACAAATAAAATGTAAACGAAAATCTTTTGGGACAAGTGACGTTAACGTATGTTAGACAAACATACAACATATAAACAATCGAGAGTTTAAGGCCATGCTTGTTATAATCTAAATCAAAATATGAAAAGAAATTAAACTGACATATCAAAAGAAAATTTTTAAATAAATAAATAATTAATCATATTAAATACAATCATAAAGTCTAAAAGCAGAACAAATAAAGCAAATAAAATACTAAACGTCTTGAAATGATCAAAAATCCTGACATACTCACGATACTGGTGAGAACTACAGTTGGTTTATTAACATATACAAAACATAATCACAATTATTGCATTTTGCAGTATATCTGTCAATTCGCTTCGTGTGATTACTCACGGTCGACGTCTAACCAACCTTACACTGTTAGTAACTATTTAATGTATTGACTTTAAAAAGTGACAAAGTTGGGTGAATTATTAAAATCAGCTTCTGTGCTAAGCAAATACGTGATAATGTTACAAGAAACACAATAAAAGGATGCGGGGGTGGGGGAAGTGGTGCACATAAGCACAGTCTCAAAGTTCCAATAATAAGGATGGAATGTAAAGTGATCATAGAGGCTGTATTTGTTGTTGCTTATAATTTTCAGCAGAGGAGGTGAGTTTTTTTTTCCAAATACGATTCACTCAAAGAACTAAAACCGTTTTTTGTGTTGACGATTTCCGTGTCATGTTCATAGAGAAAAGATAAAATCAAATTAAATTTTGATTTCCTTTACACATAAAGCAAATACGTGTTTACCTCACAACACATGCACACAGTATCAAAACTCAGTCCCTATAGTAGCGTGATTAGTCAACATAATCACAACAAAATGTTCCTTAAGAATAGGGTATAATTGAATCTGAGTCACTCCTGTCTTGAAGTCCTGTCTCATCTGGGTCACTTTTAACTTAAACAGGTCAAATATATGGTCACTTCTGTCTTAGAATGGACTTATCTTATCTGGGTCACTCCTGTCTTAGACGGGTCAGATGTTCTTTCAGACACCATCTTATATTATCTTATCTATTTATACACAGCGTAGTTAAACAAGGTTGTGTAGTCGCAACAACACTCTTCGCAATATTCTTCTCTGTACTTTGTGAGTCGGAAAAGGATTTGGACATAGATCTAATCACTGATACCTTCAATACCACAATAATTGAGACAGCAAAAGATATACTTTGCAAAAAACATGCCATAAAAAAACCATGGGTCTCCACTTATATCCTAGAGATATGCGATGAAAGAAGAAAACTTAAGAACGTAAAGAATACTGCAGAAGGTGCAAATCAAATACAGAACAATCAATAAAAAGATCAGGAAAGAAATGAATAAAGTAAAAACAAACTAGATAGAACAACAATGCTCAGACATCGATGATAATCTACAGAGATACAACTCAAAAAAGGCTTACAAGATTGTCAAAGATCTGACATCCACCAAGCAAGGTCGCATCTCAACAATTCAAGATAAAGCTGAGAAATGTATTACAGAAGAACAAGAAATAATAAAAAGATGGACCGAGTACTGTTCTGAGCTATACAATGAAGACTCAAAGGGCGACGAATCAGTGCTAAATTGCCCAATGTCATCTAACATGGACATGCATTACATTCTCCGTGATGAGGTGGAGCTTGCTGTGCGAAAGCTGAAAAAGGGGGAAATCGGCTGGAGCAGACAACATCCCAGGTGAATTGATTCAGGCAGGAGGTGACCCAGTTATAAACATTCTAACTAGCATGTGCAACAAGATCTAGCAGATAGGAGAATGGCCAACCACTCAATCGCTGGTTATAACGCTCCCAAAGAAGGGTATATACAGCTGTGTCAGAACTTCCGTTCAATTTGCCTGATTAGTCATCCCCGCAAAGTCATGCTCATGGTAATACTAAACAGACTAAAACCACAGGCAGAGCAGATCATTGCAGAGGAACAAGCAGGCTTCAGAGCAGGAAGGAGCACAACAGAGCTGATCTTCAACTTGCGAGTGTTCTGTGAAAAACATCTGCAACACCAGAGGGACCTCTTTCATGTATTCATAGACTTTAAAAAGGCGTTTGACAGAGTGTGGCATGCAGCACTGTGGGCAACCATGCACAAGTACAATATTAACGCCAACCTCATTACTGTGATCAAGAACCTATATAACAGAGCATCCAGCGCAGTACTCTACAACAGCAAGCTGGGAGATTGATTCAAGACCACTGTTGGTGTCAGACAAGGGTGTTTACTCTCCCCCATCCTCTTCAACCTCTTCCTAGAAAGAATTATGACTGATGTGCTCGAAAACCATGTCGGAACGGTCAGCATCGGATGAAGGATTATAACTAACTTACGCTTCACCGATGACATAGACGGCCTAGCTGGCAGCGAGGACGAACTAAAAGAATTCCTTGCAAAGCTAGAGAAGACGTCGAAGGCCTATGGCATGGAAATTAATGCAGAAAAGACCAAATTCATGGCAAACAAGAATTTCACAAGTGAAATACGGATAAACGGTCAAAAACTCGAGGAGGTCCCTACCTTCAAATATCTAGGGGCTGTAATATCCGATGAAGGATCAAAGCCAGAAATTCTTGCCAGAACGGCCCAAACAACTGCAGCACTAAGCAAACTGAAAAACATCTGGCAAAGCAAGAAGCTCTCCCTGAGATCAAAGATTCGACTAATGCGCTCTCTGGCCATGTCAGTCTTCCTTTATGGTTGTGCGGCTTGGACGCTCACCGCAGACCTCCAAAAAAGAATTAGTGCGCTTGAGATGAGATGTTTTCGAAAGGTATTAAACATCTCCTACACGGCGCACATCACGAACGAAGCGGTCCGCGACAAAATAAGTGCTGTCATTGGCCCTTACGAGGACCTTCTCACCTCTATTAAAATGAGGAAACTACGATGGTACGAACACGTGTCAAGATCTGGAGGTCTCTCAAAGACGATATTGCAAGGCATAATCCAGGGAAGAAGGAAAAAAGCCAGACAAAGGAAGAGTTGGGAGGACAACATCAAAGAGTGGACCGGCCTTTCATTTAGCGATTCCCAGAAGGCAGCCCAGAACCGTTACACTTGGCATGAAATAGTGCGCAGCTCAAAATGGTGCCCCAACGACCCAGCGTCGGGTTAAGGGATAGTTCAAGTTCAAGTACTTCTTCGATACGCATTCAAGGATGGCAGTGAGGGAATCTGGTTACATACCAGAGCTGATGGAGGACTTTTCAACACTCCCCGTTTCCGAGCCAAGACCAAAACGACGGATGTCCTAGTTCGAGAGCTAATATTTGCGGATGATGCGGCACTAACAGCACATACAAAATCTGGTTTGCAACAACTCGTGTCAAGCTTCTCCGATGCCTGCAAAGAATTTGGTCTGCAAATCAGCTTGCGAAAGACAAACATCATGATCCAAGACACTCCACCTCCTCCTACCATAAATATCGATAATGAAAACTTGGAGGTTGTCGACAGCTTCACCTACTTGGGGTCCAAGGTCTCCGATACACTGTCCATTGAAGAATAAATAAACAGCAGACTTGGCAAGGCAGCTGCAACAATGGCTAAACTAAATAAGCTGGTCTGGCAAAACATCAAGCTAACGGAGAAAACCAAACTGTGCGTCTATCGAGCCTGTGTCATCAGTACACTATTATATGGGAGCGAGAAATGAACAAATTATACATCACAAGAGCGCAAGTTTAACAGCTTCCATTTGAGATGCCTGCGTTGCATCCTTGGTATGAAATGGCAAGACAAAGTGCCTAATAGTGAGGTCCTAACGCGTGCCAATACCCAAAGCATGTTTTTAATTTTTAGTGAAAGACGCCTGAGATGGCAAGGACATGTTAAAAGAATGAGCACCGGCCGCATCCCGAAGGACCTCCTATATGGTGAACTTGCTTCAGGAAAAGAGGAAAACAGGTCGCCAAAGATTGCGATTTAAAGGTGTCTTTCAAAGGGACATGAAAGCAGCCAAAATACATACAAGTGACTGGGAGTGTAAGGCAGAAGACCGATCTACGTGATGCACAGTTGTCAAAGAGGGCGTCATAGTAGCCGAGGAGCGAAGAATGGAGGAGTCTGCAGACAAAAGAGCTAGGAGAAAGGCTAAATCCTTTGGAAGCACATAACTCGTGTGTAAAAACTGTGGTAAGGACTGTCACTCAAGGATAGGACTGCACAACCACTCGAGTAAATGCAACCCAACCCAACGGTGATGCACCATCGTCTTGCGAGACGGAAGGATGCCGATTATTGCCAACAATTTATACGCTCCTTCTCTGCAGAAGATAGTTGTGTCCACATACCATGAAGGATGATCTGTGATGATCTGTTGGCAAGTGATTCAGCATTCACAGACCACGGCTATGAGGATTCCACGCATTATCCAGCCGCGTAAACTATTGTTAGGTACCCATTCGGCGCTGGGTGACTTAGGGACGCCCTAGGCCCCGGGAAGAAATCTTTGCCTTCGCATGGAATCGAACCCGGGACCATCGGCACGCTAGACGAAAGGACTGCCGGCTCATATACATGTATTGTAATTTTTCCTTGGCATAACACTAGCAAAAATTAAGTCCCATATAGATAATTAGCATTTAGCATCCTTTTTTTTTGGGGGGGGGGGTGCGGAAATGTAGTCATAAATTGCAGTGCTTCACACCTTCAGGCTATTAATCTATTAGTATTAGGTCAGCAACACTTACTTTATCCACCTGGTTTACTTTAAGTCTTTCCTAAATCGTTTGTGCTTATTACTATCCTTATTATATAGAATTTAACTATACCGCTTGGCATAATTTCGCGGCTTGTAGGCACTCTTATTTAATCACCTCAAGATACACCTTCCATTACCTTTACACACCTGTGATCAGTTTACGTCGCGCATGTCATCACCACGCGATATCACTTGTCAAGACTAATACGCATATGTTATTCATACTCACATATATTTTACCAACACGTCATCACCTAACACAATACATGCGATTAACAAATAACACACCTGTCATCAACACACACCACATCTGTCATCAACACAAACCACAACTGTCATCAACACACACCAGACATGTAATCAACACAAACCACACCTGTCTTCAACACACCCCACCTGTCATGAACACACAGCACACCTGTCATCAACACACAACACACCTGTCATCAACACAAACCACACCTGTCATCAACACAAACTACAACTGTCATCAACACAAACCACAACTGTCATCAACTCACACCACACCTGTCATCAACACACATGACACCTGTCATAAACACACACCACACCTGTCATTAAATCACACCACACCTGTCATTAACACACACCACACCTGTCATTAAATCACACCACACCTGTCATTAACACACACCACACCTGTCATCAACACACACTGTAACCTTCTCATAGCACAGCGTTTGCCCTTATTAAAATCGTCTGGGATTTAAATAACCAGGAAGTATAGATATGTGTTATTTGTTGCTTTGTTTAAATTTTAGTATATTACAAAATTGCTAGTAGAATATCTGAATGATTGTTTAAGGCACATATATTATATTTCGATATTTTTCAATACAGGAAAACAATACATATAAGGGGTCGTCGTTAACGGATGTAACGCTTCAGAGGCGAGAGGGCTATATCGGGAAGTGTTAGTGTTTGTTACTGGGGAAGGGGACTGTCTTGCCATGTGTCACGTCATGGTGTTTTAAATTTTAATTATTTTGTTAATAACAAAAACATTTTTTTGGGAAGTGTGACGTACTGGGGGTGGGGAGTTAGTGTGCGGCATTGTTGACAGTTTGTGAGTAGGGTTCTGTCAAAATACGACTAACATAGCGTGACGTACATTATGGACGGCACCTGGTTTCCCCAATAATTGGAATATTGAATGATATGGAACGTTTGAAACGAGAGCCCTTAACTACTGGCTAGGTGAGAGTTTGTACACAACATTAACAATCAAGACATTCATTTTTACAATTTCAACTAATAAGTCAGTGGGTACAATTTTTTTACACTTTAGACATCAGTGTACACAGTTTTAACACTCTAGATATCAGTGTACACAGTTTTAACACTCTAGATATCAGTGTGGAAAAGACGTAAACAAGGTAAAGGTTAGCCTGACCGGACGTAACAAAACTGCGAACGTTTCGGCAAAGAGCCTTTATCAACGAACATACAATACACAAATAAAACGAAAATAAAAATAATAAATAAAAGGAACTTAGCTGCGGTGAAATCCAAAGTATCCAAAAAAGTGAAACTGAGAGATGACATAGCGAATTTATATAGGAAGTAGAGAGTGGGCGGGGTAAACGCCTAGGTGGTTAAAGAAAAGACAATATTCATCCTATGTGGGGCAAGTGTACCGTGATTTTCTATTAATCTGTTTTCAATGTGGACTCTCGTGGGTGTGTTTGTGCACGAGACAATAGCAGTGACTGCCAGGTCCTTGACACCCATGTGGTCGCGTCCATTGAAGTGACGGGAGACGGGACACTGTTTATCTTGTGTAATCGCCCTGAATGTTCAGACATTCGGCACGACAAAGATCATCCCGTCTCTCCTATATATTTCAAAGGACAGCGCTTACACGAAATGGTGTAGACAACGTTGCGGCTAGCGCAGGTGAAACCATCCTTTATCATAAATAGCCCCTTAGGGAAGTTTATCTGTTCGGCTTGCACAACAAAAGGACATGTCTTACACCGAAGTCGGCCGCATGGTATAGTACCCAGATGGTTGGGTGATGTGTGGAGGCGGGTGCGAACCAGAAGATCACGTAGGTTTATGTCCCTTCTAAAAACAATTAGGGGTGGGGTGGAGAATATGTTGGTCGTCTCAGGGTCCGCAAGGAGGATAGCTCGGTTCTTCATGAATATTTCTTTGGCTTTGCTGTTGTGTGGATGGTAAGTAAGAACCAGCTTGCTCCTTTGGTTGGTATCACGGGTGCATGGTAAAAAGGCGTCGGCAAGAGTAAAGTTTTTGACCCGCTGAAGCGCATGTTGAAGTATGGCTTCAGGATAAGACCTTTGTCTAAAAAACTCTTTTTTTACGTCCGGTCAGGCTAACCCTTACCTTGTTTACGTCTTTTCCATTTAATTTTGTATAAGCCTGATTGCAGTCCTACCCCTCATTGTGTTTAGATATCAGTGTGCACAGTTTTAACACTCTAGATATCTGTGTACACAGTTTTAATACTCTACATATCAGTGTACACAGTTTTAATACTCTACATATCAGTGTACACAGTTTTAACATACTAGATATCAGTGTACAGTTTTAACACACTAGATATCAGTGTAAACAGTTTTAACACTCTAGATATCAGTGTACACAGTTTTAACACTCTAGATATCAGTGTACACAGTTTTAACACTTAAGATATCAGATTAAAATCAAAGCATGGTGAAAAACTCACGAAACTCTTGAGTAACACGAGTGACTTGCCCTAATTATTATTATTTAAAAAACAACAACTTATTTTCAACACAAATCACATCTTTGGCGCCAAGCCTTTACATTTTTTAAATTTAAAAAATACATGTTTGAAATATATTATCCAAAGTATGCTTCGATCTTTATTTTTTCTTTAAAACGCATTTATATAACACCACAGATAAGGATGCAAAGTGAAATATTAAGGCTAGACGAAATATAGCTTTCAATTTTTGTCCACCAAAAAAGAACCTATTTTCAGAGGAAATGTTTGACACCTATAAGACCAAAAAAACACAAAGTCTAATTGTTTGGATAAAATGTATTTCTTAAAATATTAAGGTAACATAATCGGATTTTATTTTTTTTTCTTCTTCCAGAAATGAACACATGTATTGATAGGACCAAAACCACACTGTGCCCCTCAACACACACAGAGGCCAGAATTATGAACACTATGATATTGTGCCCGTTAAAATAGATATTGGAATGATTTGCTGTGATATTGAAGACAATCCGAGTGGAACGTTTTTAATCGACCGGTTCGGTAAAATAGGAATGCGCAATGACTTGGAATTTTCGTATGAAGCAGAGGGAAACATTTAATCTAAATTTAGTATTATGAAAATTTCCAATATATCAGACGTAAGCCTACAAACTTACGAAAGAAACAAGGTTGTTTTTCGTCAACAAAGGTAAGTGTATTTATCTTTACATGATATAAGTAAAACACAAATAAATTTTGTTATCTATTTTTGTCTACTCAATCACTACATGTTGTAGATAAAATCAAATATATGTTAAAGTGTGTGATAAGATATGATTTACTGTTTAAAATATTTATTATTAACGCGGGAGGTAAAAAACAGAGCATGAAGCCTGGTGCCTAGATTTTATTTTTAAAAACTTTTGATAAGCTTCTGTGTTTTTTGTTGCTTAACTTAATAACTTAATAAACGGGGAATTCAGGGCTTTCTTACGAACCTTAAAAAAATGTCTTTTTTAAAAAAAAAACTTTTTAAATTTATTTTAAATTTTGCTATTATGGTAGGCTATTTTATAGCTATTAAATGAATTAAACAGTTATTCTAGCATAAGTATGTATCCTTTCAAATCCATATTGCACGCTTTACTCATGAAACTATACACAATTAGATTTTTAAAAAATACACGAAATTACAACCATTTATATATATCAATATTAGGGCTGTTATCGATAAAATTAAATTTAATCGTTAACTTTTGAAAAATTACCGATTAATTAATCGATAATTTTGTTAAAGCTAAAAATAAACATTTATGACGTCATAAACAAAAAATTTCACGTGAAGTTATAAAAACAGGCAATTGATTTTGTTGTTGTTACATTATTTTTAAAACATATTTAGCAATAAAAACAAGTTACAAAACGTATTAAAGTTTAGGCACTTGGATGAAAATTTCAAATTAATTTTAAAATATCAAAGTAATACAGCTATATAGAAATTTGATAATTAACAAATACATTAAGATCATTTTTTTTTTCAAGTGGTTGAAAAGTTATCAATTGTCTTTCTAAGAATTTATAGATCTACAGGTATTTATTTTTTTCACTATTTTGTTTTCCTGCACATTTTTTGCCCTTTTGTGGCATTTTTAAAAATGCAAATAACTTAAGTATGTAATTTTAATTTAAGTTTCAAAATTATAATTTTGTAACAAAATATATTTAAATATAAGTAGTTTAATATAATGTCAATGAATTTAAATTTTGTTAATGTTAATTAATTAAAGACAATGTTTTTAAATAGCATTTTCCTTTTCAAACAGGTTATTTTAAAGTTTACTATTTCAAAATCTTTTTTTTTAAATGGAGAACTTTGTACGTAAAAAAATTAACTACAATTAATTATTAACTATTTATTGATAAATCGAATTATTAAAAACCTTTCTTTAATTTTAATCACTATTTTTTAATCGATAAAAATTTTTACCGATTAATCCAGAAATTAATCGGTAATTTCCGCAGCCCTAATATATATATATATATATATACACTCACACACAAACACGCGCGCGCTAAGGTGCGTGAGGGCACTTAAGTTACTGATGCGTCCCATACAGCTAGGAGTGTAGAGAGATGGGCCAGGATAAAGCGGAAGGGGACAGAGTAGTAGGATAAACGCAGTCGTTCATTGAGTTCAAATAGATTCCATACTTACATACACACACACATATATATACACACATATATATATATATACACATACATATATATATACACACATATATATATATACACATATATATATATACACACATATATATACACACACACATATATATACACACATTTTAAGTAGGATTTAATGGTTTTCCACGCCCTGATAGAGGGGGGGACGGAGCGATAGTGATAGCGAATGTTGGTTGATAATAACATACACTGTCTTATATCAAACATGCTTTCTTTTTCATTAGTCTGCCACCGTAGTTAAGTATGACAACCGCTTTGTTAATTCTGTTATATATATATATTTGGGGTTTAAATACCAAATTCACTAATTATCACAAAGTTCTATTCTTATTCCAATCTTTAAATTTATCCTGTGATTTGTATGCCATAAGATAACTTAATACCTCTTATTGCAGTGACAAGGGACAAATAAAAATGCCAAGAACGAAGCAAAAGCAACGTAAAAAACGTTGCGATCACCTAAAGCATCTAATGACATCAGCCAAGACCGGTGATCGTGAAAAAATTCGTCGCAAAGCTAAATAAATTGGCAGGGATTTGAACAGTATGTATGTTGGTGGAAAAACTTTGCTCACTAAGGCCATAGAGGACAATGAAACTCCGTCCACTGTGGAGGCTATTATCAAAGCCGGAGCAGACGTGAACTGTCCAAACAGCCAAGGAATGACGGCACTGATGTTGGCTGTGATTGTTCGAAGACTTGAAATTTTAAACGTTCTGATCCAATATGGCGCCGATCCAAAACTGAAAACAACGAAATGTATTTCAGCAATAGCGCTTTGTTTAGAAGAAGAACTCTACAGCTACTTGGAAATATTGCTGAGACAAAATATGAACAACGTCGATGCTATGTGTGAACATCTTGAAGAGATCTGTTTACTTTCACGACATACAAACACTCATTACAAAGAAAAGAATAGATCTGATTATGTGTTTCCATATTTTAATGTTGATTCAAGATTACTCTCAGCCATCAAAAATGTGTATGACGTAAACCTCGTGGATATGAACGGAAACACACCATTGATGCACGCCGTGAGATGCCATTACGACGATTGTGTGCGACTTCTGCTGCTGGCCGGTGCGGATGTGAACAAGATTAACAAGAACAAGGAAACCGCTCTGACGATTGCCATGACCAGATCCCACCATTCCATTCGTAAAGATCTCATCAGAGCCGGGGCCTTACAAGGACATCACAGAGACGAATCTTCAACTTTGAACTTTGGAATGATTAAGATGATACTGGACTACTTAAAGCAAAATGGACTTTTTAACACGGCGGACATTTACGGTAAAACGGCGATGATGTACGCAACGGAAGGAGAGGGTAAGGATTGTATTATGTACGCTGTTGAAATAGACATTGAAGAGTTCGTCAAAGCTAAAGATGCAACTGCTCAATATATAGAGAATGGTTGCGATGGTGTTTCAGTTTTATCTTTATGTGCAGCAAACGAAACTGAAAGAAATTTTAAAGAGAGCAATGACGAGCTCGTGAAAGCTAAGAGCAAATTTCATGATAACAGTGGTAGACCTTTCATCATGTACTTTTTTGAGACTGGCCAAATGTTGCTTGATTCTTACATTCAAAGACGTGTGTCTGGAAGCGTTGAATACAGAGACGGCGATGGAAGGACAATTTTAATGAATTGTTTCAGGTTTTATGACAAGAATAGTTTTAGCATTTACTCTAAACTTATTTTAAACTTTGTTCAGACAAATAATGCGCCAAGTAAGGCTTCAATCAAGTTTTCTTTTCAACTAACATATAAAACCATAGAAGGACTTTTCTGTGGGAAAGCTAATCTTCGTGACAATAGTGGAGATTCTACTGTTATTTACGCCATTCGTTACTGTGACTTTCTAACTGAAGAAATAACCAAACTTCTTGTTGGTGACACACACAAAGAACAATACCAAGACGGTAAGACAGCTTTGATGATGGTGGTAATAGGTTACAAAGGCGGTTCTCACAAGTATATAGAACCACTTATTCGTGATTCTTGTACTATACAAGACAATGATGGGAAAACAGCTTTGATGTATGCGTTGAGCAACAACTTGATACCTGATGATCTACTGAAGACCCTTATCGGTGATTCTCAAAATGTTCAATATAATAATGGGAAAACCGCCCTTATGTATGCGTTTATTCATAAAAGTAAATTTTCTGACGAAATAATTGAGGTGTTAGCTGCAGAAACTCCGTACTCACAAGATAACGCTGGTAAAAATGCACTCATGTATGCTTTTGAGTATAATCATAATTTGAAGTACACAATTATAAAGAAACTGTTTGGAGATAAAGTGGACATTCGAGACAATGAAGAAAATACAACTCTTATATACGCGCCTACATATGGGGAAAATACAAAAATAGAAATCACGTCCCTACTAGTTGGGGACAGATTAAAAGATAGATATAAGAAGGGCCAAACAGCTCTAATGATTGCTTTAGAATTTCACAATAAGAATCCTAATTTTAGTAGAGGTTATTGTGATAATGACATTTCAACATTGGAAATGTTTTTGCTAAGGCACAGGAGTGGATATTTTTCACAAAATTTTAAAGGCGATATGCCATCCCATCATGATTCTGAGCATATTGAAGGCCACTACTTAAAGCTACTGGTTGGAGAGTCATGGAACATACAAGACGATGTTGGGAAAACTGCTTTAATGTATGCATTAACGAAGACAGAGGGAATTTCCGAAAATATCTTACAACTTATGATCGGTGATTCTCAAAACATACAAGACGAACATGACAAAACAGCCTTGATGTATGCATTTATCTATAAAAATAAAATTTCTGAAGAATTGATATGTCATCTAGCTGGAGAAACTCCTTTCATACAGGATAACGCTGGTAAAACTGCACTCATGTATGCTTTTGAGGGCAATCAGTATCTGACGTACTCATGCATACAAAAGTTATTGGGAGGTAAAGTGGATATTTGTGACAATGAAGGAAAGACACATTTAATTTATGCCCTTAAGTTCTACTCATACATAAATGAAGATATTGCAAACTTGCTTGTTGGCGATACTCATAAAGATCAATATCAACATGGACAAACAGCTTTGATGATAGCTCTAGAAAGCAACACAAAATTGGTTAGCATTCAACAGTTCATTGAATCCCTTATTGATTGTTCGTGCGATGTCCAAGACAGTAGCGGTCAGACAGCTTTGATGTATGCCATTAAACACAACTGCCGTCTACCAGAACATCTGTTTGAGCAGATGATAACAGAGACACAATTTATACAAGATAAAGATGGGAAAACGGCGTTAATGTACGCCTCTCAGATATCAAGTTTTTCAAACTCTTTGATCATAAAACTCTTTCATAAAGACGCTATTAATATGCAAGACAATGAGGGTAAAACTGCTTTGCATCATGCAATCAAACACAATAAGACGAATGATTACATAGAACAACTTATCCTCAGTGGATCAAATCTTGATATTAAAGACAACCAGAACAGAACTGCACTTGTTACATGTCTTGAACTCGACACACGGGTTACTGGATATTCCTCTGAACAGCAGGAAAAATTTATTAAAACTAAAATGCTTCTTAAATACAATCCCATTCCGAGAATTGGGCTGTTTGGAAAAAAAGTTTTATTAAAATCTATTGAGAACGGAATGTTCAGTTTAAAAAATTTGCAGAAAAACAAGGAGATTTTTCGTTTAATCGTTGTCAATGGTATTGTACCGTTTCCTCAACTCCATGCTAAAATGTCGATGTTCTTTGCAGTTTTAAAAGAAAACCAGATGGATGTCGTAAAATACCTTATTGCTAATATGTATCTCAACAATGAGGATTTGATGTTGCTAATAAAAGCCAAAAATTATTTTAAAACCCGCAAGAATCCAAGGAAGCACAAAATGCCTTTCAACGGAACTTATTTAGATCTGCGTTCACCCGATCTGCAAAACTTGATCATTGGGGCAACTTCTCAACCCTGGCCATTGGTCAAACTGTCTTTTCTAGTGGTCAGCTCGGCTGTTGGTCACGGTACGAACAGAGAAGATCGCGTCAACCGACTGCCACTGCCGAACCCGATCAAAGACTGTCTGATGTTTAGCACGAGGACTGCACTGATACCGGTCAGTGAATGGTCAAACATCCCAATAGTTTTTGATACTGTTGAATATGAAAAGACAAGACGGCCAAGGCCACTGCTAAATTATTGGCCGTTTGGTGCAGAGCTTGTTGTTTAAAGTAGTTCTTAATATTGCCACACTTTCTTCTTAAAAGATTTTTCTTTATACAGAATTGGACTTGCGATAGAGTTTTGTTACATGATTTATTATATGAGACAGAAATTAATTATGTCGTAAAAAACTACAAATAAAAATTCTTTTTGTGGACAAATACATCTGGTAACTTTTTGTCGAATTCCTTCGTCAGTAACAATAAATAAACATATGTTCAGAAATTAAATTTAAAATAAATATCATATTCTATCATGTGGAAAAATATTCATCTTTGCTGAATTCTTTTATTATGTACATTACCGTACATTACCGTAATGATTTGTATCCCTTTTCTACTTTTTATCTTATCTTATCTTATATGTTACAGACGCTCCTTCTGTACAGAAGATTATTGCGTCTTACGTATTTCTATGGTTTGTGTTTAGTCCTGTATCCTTACTAGAGTTTTAAATGATGATAAGTGTTGGCTTTCCTGGTTTCTTCAGGCAACCAATTCACGACCGAATACCGGACGGAAAGAAAGAAAACTTGTATGCGTTTGTTCTTGCATATGGAATAAGAAAGGTGTATTATGTTTCTATTAGTTAGTATCTCTACTAAATTGAAACACTTATCTTTTTTCTTAAAGTACATAATCCAATTTGTGAAATTTTAAATTTTTTTATATTAACTTAAGGTGTCTGAGCCCTTGCGTGCATGCTTGAAAGCTTGCCGAAAAACTTTTAAATCTTTTTATATACCTTTCCTCGTAAGGCAGCCAGCTAAAATTTTGCATGCAGATTAGTACCGATGCTAAAAATGATGTGTCGAAATTTCAGATCTATCGAATGAACTGTAATTAAATTATTGAATTTATTAATTATTATATTTATCTCTATCCTGCTATTTTTTGAACCAGACTGTCGTGACGCGAATAATGTTAACAACATTTCCTGTCACACATTTAAGGTGCACATCATTTTAAACATTTTTTACAATACATAACTAGAATTTGTTATGTTTTTTTATTGCGCGTCTTATAATGGACCTCCTTATAGTTATGTCTCGTATATAAAGGGTTTTATTTTTAAAAAACTTGTTTCTTTTTACGTTTTTTAAAATAATTAATTATCTTTACTCGTGGTGTCTGAGCCCTTGCTTGCTTGCCGAAAAATTTTGCACCGATTTTTAACCCACTTACTCCTAAGATACGAGCTAAAATTTGCAGGCATATTCATTTCAATTATCACAATCAGGTTTCAAAATTTCAGATTGATCGAATGTAATGTAATTGAATTATTAAATTTTATAATTATTTTGTTTATCCCCATGTATCATGAGATAGAGCGTCGTGCGTTTTCTGTTCAACAACCTTTCTTGTCGCGTATTAAGGTTTTGTTGCTCGTATTAAACATGTTTTTCGAGACATAGCTAAAATTTTGTATTTTCGGATTTTTTGGCCCAGGGTATTATAAAAGGAACATCCTTATAGTTATGTCTCGTGTTTAACAGATCTATTGTAAAAAATGTTTTTTATTTGTTTTTAAATTTGATTTTTAACATGCCATACAATAATTACCATGTTTTGCTTTTACAAATGTTAAAGTAAATTATTGATTAAAACAACAGGTGAGTTATCAATAAATTGTGAATGTGAAGTGATAACTTAATGTTTGAATTGTTGCATCTTATCAACATCTTAAAATATACTTCAGTGGTAATTCTGTGTTAATTTGAACTTTATTTTTTATTTATTTTAGACATTTAATATATCAAGTATTAGAAAAGTTTTAGACCTTTAAATTGCACTTTGAAGAAAATATTTATTATTTTTATTACCATCCCACACATTTAAACAATGTTTTGCCACTACCTGCTATGTAAAAACTAAAGGTTTATATGTCTAAAATTGTTTATTTTTACATATTTATGTGAGCTTTCTAAAACAATATTAAATTAAATAATCAAATATAATTGATTTAATATTTTAAACTGAAGCGCAATGGAGGTTAATCTCTTGGTATTCAATATTTTTTTAAAGTTTAAGAAGACATCGTTTAGGCCAGCGGTGTCCAAAGTCCGGCCCGCGGGCCAAAATCGGCACGCAAAGCAATTTTTACTGGTCCGCGACCTGATCTTACATAATTAATTAACTAACATATTATTTTTTAAGAACATTAAATATAATAATGGCGATAAGTTTTACCGTTTTGAGTATGGCAAAAGTCTGTAACATTGTATAGTTTACCAATTACTAGACTTTAGTCTTTAAGATCGAGAAGGGGAACACATGTATCTGATTCTGTTTGTTCTGCTGTCTATGACGTTAATTTACTAAGTAAACAATATCTTTATTTATTACTGATGGCTATCGCCATTGCTCCTGAGCACAGTTGACAAGCAAAACTTGTCTGTAACAAAGTCAGCTTAGTCAGGCTTATAAAGTTTTAAATCTTCACTGTATCATTCATAAAGAAGTTCTTTGTGCTAAACACGTTTCATGTGATCGTGTCCTTAAAGCCAGTGATAAGGGATATGAACTCTATTCGCTCTAAAACCCTGTTTTACAGCCAGTTTTAGCAGTGTCTTCTAGACATCCAGAGAGAATACAAAGATGTTATGTATCACAATGATATAAGATGGTTTAGTCGGGGGACAGCACTTCAGTGAGTCTACAAATTAAAAAAGAAATTGGGGAGTGCATGGAGGATAAAGAAAAACCAATTCCAGAACTAGCTGATACTGCTTGTAATGCATATTTTGCATTATCGGTTGATGTGAAAAGACATATAAACCTTCTTAACACAATTTTCCAAGGGTACAATGCAGTGGTAAGCCAATTATATTCACATATCAAGAACGTTGGGAACAAGCTGCAACTTTTTCAAAGGCAACCTTTTCAAATGCAGCCTAATACTAATTCTAATACCACCCATTTCCAAACACTGCAGGAAATCATGACAATTTTACCAGAAAGAAGCTGCAATTGCCAAATGCATAGGTATGATGCAGATATCACATCCTTGGCTGATGAATTTCAAAGACGCGTTCATGACTTAATAACTATTGAAAAGATAAACCTTGTTTTTTTTTGTTAAATCTTCATATCTCTCTGTAGATTTTGATAATACCGCGGCAATCTGCAGCTGGAATTCATTGAGCTGCAAACTAATGCTGAATGTAGCAGCAGACACTTTCTTCTCTTTGAATTTTACAGTAAGCTTCATGGTTAAAGAGAGATTAAAAGGAATTCTAACATTTATTTTTAAAAAATGCTTAGCTTGTTTGGTTCGACTTACTTGTGTAAGCAGACATTTTCAGGTCTGAATTTTAACAAGATCTGTGTTAGGACGAAAATAAGGGACTCTCAACTGTGATAACATACGTATCAAAACCATGGCATTGAACCTGACCTCACCACTTACTGCATTCAATATCTCAATTTCACTATTCACATTAAAATTTTACAATAAAAACTCATCTTACTATGTCAATTTCATAATATTATTTTAACCCGGCCCGCGAATATTTTTGCATAAAGGAATATGGCCTGCCATGCAAAAAGTTTGGGCATCCCTGGTTTAGGCAAATGTCATCGTCAGTACTAAATTTAATAAAATAAATAAATAAGGATTCGTTAAAATTTTTTTATTAAATATTATATACAATCGCATGGGAAAAAGTATAATCATTATAATATTATTCATTGATGTTTATTTTAAAGAGTAATTGTACTTGTATTACTTCTTCTCTTTTGCCTCTGTTTTAAGCTTGTTGTCATATTTTATCCTTATTACGTAACATAAAACAGAACTTCCTTTTTGTGCACTGTGCTAGTTTAATATTGCACAGAGATGGGTATGATTAGTTGTAAAAAATGTGTATGTAGATCTAAATGGTCATCTTATCTTATCTTATATTCATTGTTTCAGACACTTCTTATGTACAGAAGAATATTGCGTCCTACTTATATCTATGGTTTTTGTTTAGTCCTGTATTCTTATTGGGTGAAGCAGCAAATATTTCCAATTATTATTTTTTTTAGCCTTAAAAAGTATTAATCGACAACTATTTGATAAACTAATATAATGATTTTGCCTTGAACATAAAAATAATTAGGAAAATATCTGTATTATTATTAGTATTTATGAAATTTGAAAAATTTGTTGTTTAAAAAGTGTTTGGTATATAAACTGAAGGTGTAAATGTTTTTACTTGTTAGCGCATTTTCGAGAAGTCGAATGCGCTATTGCCCCCGCTTTGTCCGTCCGTCCGTCCGTCTGTCATCACCCTTGATCTCAGCATCCATAAGTCCTAGACCCATGAGGTATATATGTTTTTTGTATGTCCTGACCTGCCATTTGTGCATCAAAACTCAGTTACTCGATCCGTTAAAAAACCCCGTTAAAACTACCAAAAAATATTTCGAATCGAGAAGTAACAGGGAACGGCCGCCATTGCCGGAAGTTGATTATATAGTTCTTCAAGCATTGAAGAGTGGTATGAAAGCGTGCAAAAGAATTAGTGTTTTTTTTTAGTTGACGTCATTAGAATATGTGTAAAAGTTTAGAGAGTTTTACGTCATCATTTGTGGTGACTTGTAGTTAGATTAAAGAGAAAATAATAATTTTTTTTTAATGTAAAGAAATGACTTTTAAATAAAAAGAAATGTCAGGTATATTCATTACACAGGAGAATTCATAAAAATATGTCTAAAATCTAAACACAATTACTGACAACTACATAATGCTGAAATCTAACATAAGTACTGATACATAATACGAAAATGCGCTAACACGTCCTGAGTTCCAATAGGGACCATGCTTAATATGATTTTTTTTTTTTACATTTGCTTTTGAGCTTAGCGAAATCTTCTTTAAATAAGTAATAAATAGAATAAGTTATCATATTTTAAACAACAAAAATATTATTTAAATAAATAATAAAATGGAATAAGATATCATATTTTAAAAACGAACTGAAAGGAGCGCAATCTTTTGATATTTCATTATTTTTAACTTAAAGAAGAGACTGTATTCTTTTGTCTTTAAAAAAAAAATATTCAAGTATATTTTTTATTGCATAAAAAGAAGTAAAGAAAATTTCAGACATTAACATTACAATATTTATTCTTAATTATTATTTTTTTTTTTACAATTTATGTTTTTCTTTTGTTTTCTTTTTGTTCATGTGATTGAAATCAGCTTCATTGATGTAAAATAGAACTTGCTACACTAAAATGATTCCCCAGAGGTGTTTATAGTTTATCAATAACCAATATATCACTTTTTAAACTCACCGAGGCGCTTAGAGATCTGGCCAAACAAAAGTACCTAAAACCCGTCGTATCATTGTTTAGTGGACATTAAAGGAGTCAACAATGTATTCAAGAAAATTGGTGCTTCAAACATGTGTTTTATTCAGCAAGTCAATAACAAATCTAAGGTTAAAAAAAAAAGTTAATGTTCAGAGAATTACACACAAACTTAGTCGAAACCTCCGAAATGAATATATAAACAATGTAATTTCTAAAGGTAACAATAAAAAAGTTTGCTCCCTAATCAAATCTAAAATATGGAACCTACAGGAAGAGCTACACTAAAAGTTTGAAATAAAAAAAAAACAACCTGTATTGATAATGAGACTAAATCAAATATCCTTAAAACATATTCTGCATCATCATTTTCTTTTTCAGGCAAAAAGGAACCTTTAATCCATTTACATAATTTGCAATGTTCGTCCCGTCCGTCCGTCACATCCGTGTTGCTAGGCGAGGTGTTTTGAAAAAAATTTTTTAAAAAGTTTTTTGATGTTTTAAAAAAAAAAAAATGTTGGTTTTGAGACTAAAAGAGCGTATTTCTCGGCATAAAATATTTTGACATGGTGTTATTATTTAAGCTTTAATTAGAATTTAAAGGGAACAAAGTAAAAAGAGACATTATTGATTTGATGAAACATATATTATTAGATCTGGGATTTTCAAAATACTAAAATAAAGGCTGTAGTGCTCAATTGTAACAGTACTGAGAGTTTTAAATCCTAAACTAAAAAGTTATATGAAGAATAAAGGGCCGAAGGAGGAAAACACGAAAGTTTTTAAACCCAATACGTCCAAACATTTTGAACACACTTGAACTTGCAGTCCAATGAAAAGCTCTGAGAGAAAGCATAAAGTTATCTCCCTCCTCACCCCAAACCACGCACACACAGAATAAATATTGTAAAAGTAATTGCAATTTTATACCCCTATGGAGCAGTGACGAACTCAAGGGGATGGGTGGGTGTGAGAGTGAGTCATTGGCAGGGAAGATCTATAGAACTTAATGAAGTCACAAACGTTGTAAGTGTCACCATGTAGTGTGCTGTATTAAGAGTTACCATGTTGTGTTCTGGTTTAAGTGTCACCATGTTGTGTGCTGTTTTAAGTGTCACCGTGTAGTGTGCAGTTTTAAGTGTCACAGTGTAGTGTGCAGTTTTAAGTGACAACGTGTAATGTGCTGTTTTAAGTGTCACCGTGTAGTGTGCAGTTTTAAGTGTCACCGTGTAGTGTGCAGTTTTAAGTGTCACCGTGTAATGTGCTATTTTAAGTGTCACCGTGTAGTGTGCAGTTTTAAGTGTCACCGTGTAGTGTGCAGTTTTAAGTGACAACGTGTAATGTGCTGTTTTAAGTGTCACCGTGTAGTGTGCTGTTTTAAGTGTCACCGTGTAGTGTGCAGTTTTAAGTGACAACGTGTAATGTGCTGTTTTAAGTGACAACGTGTAATGTGCTGTTTTAAGTGTTACTCTGTAGTGTGCTGTTTTAAGGGTCACCATGTAGTGTTCTGTTTTAAGTGTCACCATGTAGTGTCCAGTTTTAAGTGTCATTGTGTAGTGTGCAGTTTTAAGGGTCACTGTGTAGTGTGCTGTTTTAAGGGTCACTGTGTAGTGTGCTGTTTTAAGGGTCTTTGTTTAGTGTGCAGTTTTAAGGGTCACTGTGTAGTGTGCTGTTTTAAGGGTCACTGTGTAGTGTGCTGTTTTAAGGGTCACTGTGTAGTGTGCAGTTTTAAGGGTCACTGTGTAGTGTGCTGTTTTAAGTGTCACAGTTACGAAATTAATGATTATGTTAAACTAAGCAGTGGCGTTACCAGGGCATGCGATGGCAGCGGACCACACACAGAGACACAATTACGAGGGGATACACCCAATATTCCGTTTCAGCTCTGCGGCCGTGCAGATATCTGACCAATGCCGCGCAGCTGTTACGAATTACTAAGCAGAACAATTTCTTTTAAAAAATTGCGCATAGGTAATTTTATTGTTGTTGTTGTTGTTGTTATTGCTTATCGACAACGAATCTTAGAAAAAATACAGGGGACACAAAAATGTAAAGTTTGTAGGTAGGCCGTATTTAGCATTGGAAGTCTCAGAGGAATTTATGGCTTAAGTCTTGGAGGGGCGAAACCATGAGCTACCGCCCCGGTAGACACCAACCCTAGTGACGCCTCTGGTGTAGACAACTAAAAGAGCATGAGGGGCTGTCTTTTTTAAAATTTATGAATACAAAGTAGTGGGAGGTTTTTCCAAAAATTTATCAAATAATATATTTTTTTTTAAAATAATCAGCGCTCCTTAATTATAAATATTGTGAAAATGTAATTTTGACAGAAACAAATGCAAAATATAATTTAAAAAACTAAAATATAACAGGCAGGGGATAAAAAAAACGATTGCTTTTATTTATTTTACAAGTGTTTGAGTTTATTTTGTCAATTTGTTTTCCCAGCTCGTCATTGAAGTATTTTAATATGATTTAAAAAGACGAACCACCTTTAGGAGACAGGACTCTTGACGTATTGAGCCTCACTTGGCTTTGGTGACGTAATACAACACCCTGCAATCAGTGAAAAGTAAATTTAGAATACACGCATGGAGTAACTTAAACTTACAGCATAGGACGAATTTAGCAAACAGGAGAGTTCTAAAAATACACATGGGTAAAGTGAAACAAACAGGCGAATTTCAAAAACATCCCAGCAAAACACATGATAAACTAGAAGAGATGTTACGAGTGAAGCTTATCTTATCATAGATATACAGACGCTCCTTCTATGCAGAAGATAATTGCGTCCACAGACCATGAGAGATGATCTGTTGGCAAGTGATGCAGCGGTCACAGGCCACGGCTATAGGGGTTCCACGCATTACCCCAGCCGCCTAACTATTGTCTAGTTAGGTACCCATTCGGAGCTGGGTGACTCGGGGACTCCTCAGGCCCCGAGAACAAATCCTCGCCTTCGCGTGGATTCGAACTCGTGACCATCGGTACGACAGTCGAGAGCGCTACCACTCGACCACCGCTCTACATTAAATGAGAAGAATAAACCAATAATTTTATGTTAAATCATTAAATATAAGAGGAGGTATTGTCAATGAACATTTCTAAGTATAACTCTTTTTTTATAGCCAATCCATGTTCTCCTTATAATACAAGTACGCATACGATATCTTCAGTCCCATTAAAATTGTATTTAAGCGCTTAAATAAGTGTTGTATTTCCTGCATGGTCACGAATATCCACTTTACCTCCGAAAAGTGTTTTTATTAAAATCTCTACAGAAGGGTAAACTTTAGTTTAATAAATATTGCGAAAAAAAAAAAGAGATTTTTCGTATAATGATTGTGAATGGTATTTAACCGTTTCCCAAACTCAGAAAACAAATATCTACTTTCTTTGCAATTTTAAAAGAAGACCTGATAGATGTCGTAAAATACCTTATAGTCAATATGTATCTCACTAATGAGGATTTGGTGCTGCTAATAAGACCCAACAACTATTTACAATCAATTCAATACACATGGAGATACCAACAAATGCTAGTCAAGGGAACTTATTTTATCTGAGTTCACCCGATCTCCAGCACTTGATAACTGAGGCCACGTCTCAACCCTGGCCATTGGTCAAACTGTCGTTCATGAAGGTCAGCTCTTCTCTCGGCCATGGTAAAAAAAGAAAAGTTCGTGTCAACCGATTGCCGCTACCAAACCAGATCAAAGACAGTCTGATGTTTAACACTAGGACGGCACTGATACCGGTCAGCGAGTGGTCCAAAATCCCGATGGTCTTCGATCCTATTGAATACGAAAAGACAAGACGTCTATGGCTATTGTCATATTATTGGCCATTTGGTGCAGAGCTTGTGGTCTAAAATTTTCCAAATATTGTCATAGTTTTTTTTTAAAAAACGATTCTACACTATACATAATCGGATAGTGATGCGCATTAAGTACATGAAACACAAACAAATTTTGTTTGTTTAAACTTAGTTTTATTATTGCACTAATACATATACGAAAACGTTTTGACGAATGCCCTCAAGAGAACAAATAAACACAAATATTTAAATGAAATATGTAATTCATCTTATATTCTATCATATATAGTATGTATTTAGCTAAATAATTGAACCCATCTTTTTTCCTTTCGTTTCTTTTGTGTTTTTAACTTTCTACTAAAATGTGAATCCTATTTGAAAAAAAAAATTGAAACAAAATAACCAAGTTGTGAATATGAGTTATAATTATTCTTTATAATATGGCTGCGACTATTCGGACCTGGGTCCGTATAGCTTATGATTGATATACGGACCCGGGCGGGTTCTGTTTTATAAAAGTGTATTCGGAGCCAGCGCTGGTGACAGTGTAGTACAATGTACTAGATACTAGTATTGGTATGTCTAGTAATTAAAATTATGTTGTTAATTTCATCGCTAAACCTAACCCACACCCTAAAACCTATCACTAAACCTAATCTACACCCGCTAAAACCTATCAGCCTATCACTATCACTAAACCTAACCCACACCCTAAGCCTAAAACCTATCACTATCACTAAACCTAACCAACACCCTAAAACCTATCCCTAAAATTAAATCATAAAAGCCTCAGAGACATACTTGTAAGAAGTCACCTTCCCACAATGAAAGCACATATTGGAACAAAAGGTTGCAACCGTAACCGTTGCAATACTTGTCCATATGTGGTTGAAATTAACAAAATTTCTTTCCCTCTTGAACAATTCTTAATAAAAGATGGATTCACTTGCACCAGTCGCAACGTGATTTATGCAATTATTTGCAAGAGGTGTAAAAAAATTTATGTGGGTGAGACAGGTCGTCGTCTTGGAGATCGGTTTAGAGAACACCTGTACAATATAAATAAACAGGCTCAGTGTCCTGTGTCTAAACACTTTAACAGTGTTGACCACGATGGCATTTTGGATATTGTAGTTACTGGTATTCTATATGCAACCAATACCCATGATAGAGTCCACATGGAAAATAGACTCATAAAACGATTTGGTACGTTGGCTCCATATGGAATTAACCAAATCCACAATTTTACCTGACTGCAAAATCGTTTTCCCGTTGTGGTTTTCACTGTTACTTTAGATACTTCAACTTCCTCCTTTTTCTTATATTCTATGTCCGTGTTTATTTTTATTTTTGTCTTTCATTTCTTTTCATTTTATCACATATACACTAATATGTTTTAATTTTAATATATATATATGTAAGTACATGTTATTGTTTTTGTACTGATGAAGGCATGAGCCGAAACGTCTACCATTAATTGTATTAGTTGTTAATAAAGCTTTAATTTATTGTTTCCTTACACAAATAGTCTGTGTAATTTGTTGTTTTTTTAATAAATAATCATCTTTACTATTGTATTGTATCAAGCTTCTTTCAATAAATAAATGTGCCCATCTTTCTTCTTTGCGTTTCCATATGTTTTGTTCTCTACTTAATTGCGGTCCGATGTCATTTCCTAGCCGTTAAATTTTCCCAACTTAATATTGTTTACATTTGATTGAGATTACTTTTTTAAGTCGAAACGTTACAAATGATCTTGAAGTTTTTGGGACTTAAATACGCAATTACACATTCGCAATATTTCATCTACTAGGATCTTGAAAACTACACTAAAGGAACATCTCTTCAATTTACTCTCAAAATAATGGAAACAACATTTATTCTAACGTAAAACGTTTTTTGTGTACCGTACTATCATTTATATGTTTATTAGGAAATAAATGTTTCTTGAACGCATTGATAATTATTTGTGTTTATTATTTGTATGTAAAGCGCAGTGAGCCCCGATTCTGAATGTGGTGTTGACTCCACTGTCCAATTGATGCAAGAGTGCATTGATGAGGTAAACTCTTCATTTACGTACATCAAACTCAAGCTGAATGAAAACAAGCCTGAGACTCTTCTTTTTGCAACAATAAATCACGTGGTACTTTGTCTCTTCCCCATTCTATTCAGGCAGCCAATCACATCATTCGCTCTGTCTACACCACAATCCGTCACATCAGCTTATCCGTTAATACTTAACAGTTGGTGCAACAACAACTCTAATCTATCCCCTTGTTCTAGCTCGTGTTAATTATTGCAATACTCTTTAGTCAGAAACGCTAAAAAAATGCATTAAAATACTACAGAAAGTTAAAAATTCAGCTGCTGGCTAGTCTTAAGGCAAAATAATAATGATAATAATAATCATGTTACTTTCCTACTTTACTCACTTCATTGAGTACCTCTTCAAGGCTCAATTGATTACAAACTGGCCATTCACTATCGCAAATTATCTTCTGACTCGTGCACTTCCTATCTTACAGTACTTTTATCGGTCTACTCACCCACTCGCCAACTAAGCTCCTCTGCTGACACGCTCATTTTTATCTATTCCTAAGAAACGCACTAAAACAATTGGCGAATAGTCGCTCCCTCTTTGTGAAACTAATTAATAGAATTCTCTAACGTTACACATACGTATTATTCAAATAACTAAATCTTCAAGACTTCACTGAAGTCACATCAAATGTATTATCAAAATTAATAAAACAACAATTCTTTTAATGATTAGCGAAGCTTAAGGATTAAACAAAAGAGTTGACGTCAGAAGTGAGAACAAAAAAAATATAGACTTTAATACTAAAAATGAGAACATTTTAAATCATACTTGGGATAACGTGAATCAACAGTACATTTTTTAAGAACGAAAGAGGGATAAATTCAAACAACCGGGGAGGTATAAGAACAAACATAGAAAATAATTGATATTAATATATATTTTATGTTTTAAAGATTGAAGATTTTCATTTAATATCTGATCAAATCATGTTGAACAAAATAGTTAGCCTATCTAATAATTCTGAACGAACTTTGTATTGAAATAAGAAATTTGCTTTATACATCGAATGGTTTTATACAAACATGTTTTAAAAATTATTACATTTAAATTCATCTTAATATAAGATCCTAATAGTGCTCTTGTCCCTTTATCTTGAAAAGCGTATAATTATTTTTTAAAAATATTTTCAAATCCACCTTGAAAATGTTTAAAGTAGGTCAACTATCTATAGCATTCCAGGAAATAAGGAAGTGATTTACGATAGGAAAGTCTATCACAGTTGATAAGGGCACTCCTGTTTGAAACGGGTCCCTTTACGGCTGTTCCTTTGACCTCTTTGCCACCAGATTGTATTATCATTTTTCCCATTCATAGAAACCAAAACTTCAGGTTTCTTTAAAATATGCTTGCGCCTCGCATACGTGATTCATCTTAATATGAGATCTTAATAGTGCTCTCGTCCCTTTATATTTAAAAGCATTTAATTATTTTTAAAAGACGTTTCAAATCCACCTTGAAAATGTTTAAAGTAGGTCAACTATCTTTAGCGTTCCTGGAAAAAAGGAAGTGAGATCCGACGGGAAAATCTAGCACAGTTGATAAGGGCACTCCTGTTTTTGAACGGGTGCACACTCGGCTGTTCCTTTGACCTCTTTCTTAAACACCAAGTTGTACCGCCATTTTTCCCATTCATAGAAAGCTAAACCTCCGGTTTCTTACGATCCTTGGTACTACAATAGAAAAGTTAATATACACTTTAAGCTGTTAAAATTATACTCAAATTTTTTTGCTAAAATCAAGAAATAAAATTAATTTCTACACATTAACGTCAGCATTATTATTTTTAGCTTCTTATCTTATCTTATCTGTTACAGACGCTCCTTCTATACAGATGATTATCGCATCTAAAGTTTATCTATGGTATCTTTTCAGTCCTGCATTCGTAATAGAGTTTTAAATGTTTACTAGTATTATTTCAAAAGGCGTTTGTGCCGTTTAACTCTCTTAGCTGATACGTGTAACCCTCTTTGCTGATACGTTTAACTCTGTTAGCTGATACGTTTAACTCTGTTAGCTGATACGTTTAACTCTGTTAGCGGATACGTTTAACTTTGTTAGCTGATACGTTTAACTCTGTTAGCTGATACGTTTAACTCTCTTAGCTGATACGTTTAACTCTCTTAGCTGATACGTTTAACTCTCTTAGCTGATAAGTTTAACTCTCCTAGCTGATAAGTTTAACTCTCTTAGTGGATACGTTTAACTCTCTTAGCTGATACGTTTAACTCTCTTAGCTGATAAGTTTAACTCTCTTAGCTGATACGTTTAACTTTCTTTGGTGATACGTTTAACTCTCTTAGTGGATACGTTTAACTCTCTTAGTGGATACGTTTAACTCTCTTTGGTGATACGTTTAACTCTCTTAGTGGATACGTTTAACTCTCTTTGCTGATACGTTTAACTCTCTTTGTGGATACGTTTAACTCTCTTAGCTGATAAGATTAACTCTCTTTGCTGATACGTTTAACTCTCTTAGTTTATACGTTTAACTCTCTTAGTTTATACGTTTAACTCTCTTAGCTAATACGTGTAACCCTCTTTGCTGATACGTTTAACTCTCTTAGCTGATACGTTTAACTCTCTTTGCTGATACGTTTAACTCTCTTAGCTGATACGTTTAACTCCAGACACTTGTCTGCATCTCACCACGCATCTGGACGACCTTGTAATGACACAACGACACACCTGATATCACCTCACGACAAACGGTAATCACCTACCTCCATATATGCTACCAACCAACGACGCACATGTTACTTATTATTACAACTCATTGATAGACCTGGTATTACCTCAACTTGTCTCAGGAAATATTCATGTGCAATAAAATTATATTCGGCCCACCAATTAGAATATTGAAAGAAATTTAGCATTTAAGACGTGAGCCATCAATATTCTCGGCCAACTATAAATTTTCTTTACAATTTGAACACCCTAGATGTCAGTGTACTGAATTTGAACACCTAGATGTCAGTGTACACACTTTGAACACCTTAGATGTTAGTGTACTCAATTTGAACACCTTAGATGTTAGTGTACTCAACTTGAACACCGTAGATGTCAGTGTACACAATTTGAACACCTAGATTTTAGTGTACTCAATTTGATAATCCTTGATGTCAGTGTACTCAATTTGATCACCCTAGATGTCAGTGTACCCAATTTGAACACACTAGATATTAGTGTTCAAATTTTAAACACTCTATGTGCTCCTCAACATTCCCTGAAAGGCTTTTTGGTCCACGTGCAAAGTAAAACTAAATGTGTACAAAGTTACACGGCATTCATTTTAATGCACTGTCTAACACAAATGCTGCGCGGTAATTCTAAACAGTTTCGAATCAGCGCGGCTGAAAAGTCAAACTAATTTTATTCTACACAATTTTAACACTCTATTAGTAAGCAGGGCCGGTCTTAGGCAACAGCAACCTATGCGGCCGCACTGTGCCCAGCACTTTCTATGGCTCCGCCTTTCTTAATTTACCGTATAATCCTTACTAGTTCCTTACCCCTTCAAAAACTTTACCCCGCGCAATCCGTTTCGCATACAAAGCCGCATAGGTTCCCGCAATGGCTAAGACCGGCTCGGCAGGCAGATGTACACAATTTCAATACTGTTATTGTCAGTGTAGAAAACATCAACTGATACACCCACTGTAGCTCTTGGGAACCGTTAAGTATTCATTTCAGTACAGCAGAGGCACTGTGACTGTGACCCGTCAACGTAGAAGCTATAATGATATTGTGTTGTAGAGATAAAGATTGAGAAGACATTTTGGCTATTAGATTTTTAAAAAAAAACTGGCAAATATTTGATCAGCGGGTGGTATTGGAATTTCCTTCACTATAATAATCTATTCTATTTTTAGCTCTAGAAAATCTCCTTATAAACTGAAGTATCTTGAAACGACCTTAACATTTGAGTATCGTAGCTCCAGACTTTGAGATATTGAGAATGTAAGGCAAGGAGAATTATTTTGACACTTCAACAAAGGTAGGTGTGTTTATCTGTATTTGACAACATTGAGATAAATTCATGAAAATTCAGTTATTAAAAAATTATTTTCGCTAGTATTTATACTTCTAAAAAATTTGTTTTTTATGTGAACAAAACAATAGTATTCTCTAATGGCTTTCATTTCTCTTTGATGTGGTTTAACTTCATAAACATGCAATTGAGAGCGCTTTAAAGCAATGCAAGGAAACACACATGATTATTAGGCATGCTTTAAAAGTTTAAAACATATTGCGAAAGTTCTCCCCCACCCTCAAAAAAACATTTTAATTAGATACCATTACACATTAGCAGTATTCCTATTATTTAGACATACCACATTGCAAAAAATATATATATATATCATCTCTAAAATTTAATTTGAAAATAAATTATCTGCTAAAAATAATTCACTAAATAATAGACTTAGTTAAAGGGTACAATTATTTCCCCCCCCCCTTTTTTTTTGGTGCTATATTTGATATAAGAGTGTATGAAATTGGATTCGTTTATAAATGTACGTGAATTTCTATTTCCGTGTAAGCTGCTATAATACTGACGTTTTTTGTTACTGTGCTAGAAAAATTATGAAATTATGCTACTTTATTATTTCTATTTATAAATGTATATGATTTTCTTTTAAGTAGAGATAATTAATTAAAAATATTTTAAGGTACTGCTTCGCGCTGGTTACATTTTTTTCCCAAAATCTTTGACGAGGGGTTTGCACATAAAACTAAAATATAACAAGAGCTAATTAAAAGATTCATTTTAAACAAACATTTTAACAGGATGTTAAAGTTATGTACACCGTCATGATAAGAATGGGTATGTTTTAATAATATGAAATAAAAGGACTTTTATGATAATACATTTTCTTATTTTAAACAACATTTCTTTATTTTATTTTGTTTACTTCGCAGCTGGTAATTAAAATTGACAATCGTTTTCGTGAAGTCCATTATCCCGTTTGAATTATGTACCAAGATTAGAAATAAACACCCTTTTTCTATCTTTAATACAAACCTCTCCATTTGTCTAATACCTCCTTTGCAGTGACAAGAGACACATAATGCCTAGATATAAACTCTAATGACGAATACTACGTGTCAAACAAGTAAGGGATCTCATAACTCCAGTCCAGAGCGGTAACTCAGATAAATTTCGTCGCAAACCTGGTAAAACTGGCAGAGACGTAAACAGCGTAAATCGCGATGGAAGCACTTTACTCACGAAGTCAATTGAGGACAATAAAGTTCAGTCCACAGTGGAGGCTATCATCATAGCCGGAGCAGACGACAACAATACAAATAGTAAAGAAATGACGGCCCTGATATTGGTTGTTCAAGTTGGAAGATCTCAAATGATCGAAGATGGCTCCAATCCTAAACTGAAAACACCGAAACGTATATCAACCATCTCGTTATGTGTAGAAGAAGAACTCTATAGCTACTTGGACATTTTGCTGAGACAAAAAATGAGCAACGTTGATTCCATGTGTGAGAATCTTGAAGAGATTTATTTATTTACACGACTGGCTAACAGTCAATCCAAAGAAGCGAATAATTTTGATTTTGTGTGCACAATTTTCAATATGGATCCGAGATTAATCATAGCCATCAAAAATGTGTATGACATAAATATCAAAGTCATAAATGGAAACACACCATTGATGCACGCCGTGAGGTGCCATCTCGACGATTGTGTGCGACTTCTGTTGCTGGCCGGTGCGGATGTGAACAAGATTAACAAGAACAAGGAAACGGCTCTGACGATTGCCATGACTAGATCCCACAATCCCATTCTTAAAGACCTCATCAGAGCCGGGTCCCTACGAAGACATCCCAGGGGTAAAACTTCAGCATTACATTTTGGAATGTTTAAAATGATCCTGGACTACTTACAACAGAACAGATTCTTAAATGCACCGGATATTTACGGTAAAACGGCGCTGATGTACGCAGCCGAAAGAGGAGACAAGGAGTGTATCGTGTACGCTGTTATAAAGGACATTGAAGAGTTCGTCAAAGCTAAAGAAAAATCTGCTCAATGTGTAGGTGAGAGTTACGACGCTGAGTCAGTTTCTAATCTGAAAGCAGCAAACGAGACTGAAAGAAATTGTAATAGCAGTAACGAACAGGTCTTGGGAGATGTGATAAAATATCAAGATACAATTGGTAGATCTTTCATCATGTACGCTCTTGAGACTGGCCAAATGTTGCCTGATTCTTACATTCAATTCCGTGTGTCTGGAAGCGCTGAATACAGAGACGGCGACAGGAGGACAATTTTAATGAATTGTTTCAGGTGTTTTTACAAGAATAATTTTTGCAATGCCACTCAAATCATTTTGAACATTGCTCTGAAAAATACTGCAAAAACTGTATCTTCAATCGGGTGTGCTTTTCAATTAACTTATAAAACCATAAAAGATCTTTTTTGTGGGAAAGCAGACATTCGTGACAATTGTGGAGATTCTACTGTTATTTACGCCATTCGCCACTGTGACTTTCTAACTGAAGAAATAACCAAACTTCTTGTTGGTGACACACACAAAGAACAATACCAAGACGGTAAGACAGCTTTGATGATGGCGATATTTGGTTACAACGGCGGTTGTCACAAGTATATAGAACCTCTTATTGGTGATTCTTGTAGTATACAAGACAAAGATGGGAAAACAGCTTTGATGTATGCGTTTATAAACAAAAATTTGGTACCTGATGATCTGTTAAGACAGTTGATCGGGGATTCTCAAAATCTACAAGACAAAGAAGGGAAAACGGCTTTGATGTATGCGTTTGTAAACAATAATTTGGTACCTGATGATCTGTTAAGACAGTTGATCGGGGATTCTCAAAATCTACAAGACAAAGATGGGAAAACAGCTTTGATGTATGCGTTTATAAACAAAAATTTGGTACCTGATGATCTGTTAAGACAGTTGATCGGGGATTCTCAAAATCTACAAGACAAGGATAAGAAAACTGCTTTGATGTACGCCTTTATTCATAAAAAACAACTTTCCGAAGAAGCAATCGAGCTGTTAGCAGGGGAAACTTCTCTCATTCAAGATAACGCTGGTAAAACTGCACTCATGTATGCTTTTGAGCTCAACCATTATTTGACTGACATAAGCATTCGAAAACTTTTTGGAGTTCAAGTGGATATTTGTGACAATGAAGGGAAGACAACTCTTATTTACGCAATTAACTGCAGCCTAAATCTGTCAGAAGAAATCATATGGCTTCTTGTTGGAAATAGAACTAAAGAAAAATACAAGAATGGGCAAACAGCTCTAATGATTGCATTACAACTCTGCAATACAGATCTTAAAAAATACAGACATGATCATATGAGAGAACCTCTTCCTTACTTTTCAGACTGGGAAATGAATTGGCCAATGGAAAGCGGGCGGGAATGTTTTCCATATGAAATTAAAGGTCATATGTCGACACATCATCGCTGTGAGTACATTACAGGCAACTACTTAAAACCACTGATTGGAGATTCATGCAGAGTACAAGACAATAATGGAAAAACTGCATTGATGTACGCGTTGGAAAACCACAGTCGGGTGCCTGATGATATCCTACAACTTATGATCGATGGTTCTCAAAACCTTCAAGACAAAAATGGGAAAACAGCTTTGATGTACGCGTTTGAAAATAACAATGAGGTGTCTGATAATATCCTGAACCAGATGATAAATGGTTCTCAAAATCTGCAAGACAAGAATGGCAAAACAGCTTTGATGTACGCGTTTAAAAATAACAATGAGCTGTCTGATAATATCCTGAACCAGATGATAAATGGTTCTCAAAATCTACAAGACAAAGATAAGAAAACTGCTTTGATGTACGCCTTTATTCATAAAAAACAACTTTCCGAAGAAGCGATCGAGCTGTTAGCAGGGGAAGCTGCTCTCATTCAAGATAACGCTGGTAAAACTGCACTCATGTATGCTTTTGAGCACAACCGTTATTTGACTGACAGAAGCATTCGAAAACTTTTTGGAGGTCAAGTGGATATTTGTGACAATGAAGGGAAGACAACTCTTATTTACGCGCTTATCTGCAGCCTAAATCTGTCACAAGAAATCATCTGGCTTCTTGTTGGAGATAGAACTGAAGAAAAATACAAGAACGGTCAAACAGCTCTAATGATTGCATTACAACTCTGCAATACAGATCTTAAAAAATACAGAAATGATCACATGAGAGTACCTCATCCTTACTCTTCAGATTGGGAAATTAATTGGTTAATAGAAAGCAGGCGGGAATGTTTTCCATATGAAATTAAAGGTGATATCTTGACACATCATCAATGTGAGTACATTGCAGGCAACTACTTAAAACCACTGATTGGAGATTCATGCAGATTACAAGACAATTATGGAAAAACTGCATTGATGTACGCGTTTGAAATCCACAGTCGGGTTCGGGTCCCTGATGATATCCTACAGCTGATGATCGATGGTTCTCAAAACCTTCAAGACAAAAATGGGAAAACAGCTTTGATGTATGCGTTTGAAAATAACAATGAGGTGTCTGATAATATCCTGAAACAGATTATAAATGGTTCTCAATATCTGCTAGACAAGAATGGGAAAACAGCTTTGATGTACGCATTTATTAATAAAAAACAACTTTCTGATGAAATAATCAAGCTGTTTGTTGGAGAAAACATGTTGATACAAGATAAAGCTGGTAAAACTGCACTAATGTACGCTTTTGAATACATCAAATATCTGGCGTTCTCAAGGATTCAAAAACTTTTTGAAAATAAAATGGATGTTAGTGACGATGAAGGACGTACACCTCTTATATACGCGCTTAAATATGGACAAAATCTAACAGAAGAAATAATCACTCTACTTGTAGGTAATAGAGTAACAGAAAAATACCAGAGCGGTAAAACAGCTCTAATGATTGGACTAGAATTCCACGATGAAAATATTCAAATCCATCATCTTAATAGAAATTTTTCATTTTATCCTTCATCAAGCGGAAGAATATCTGTTTACGAGATGTTCAGAGAAGGAAATAGTTCACAAGTGAATGATGTTGTGACACCACTATATCAATCTAATTATATTGAAGACCACTACTTAAAGCCACTCATGAAAGATTCATGTAGTATACAAGACAATGATGGAAAAACTGCTTTAATGTATGCATTGATAAAGAGCAATAGGATTTCCGAAAACCTTTTAAAAATGATGATCGGTGATTCTCAAAATATACAAGACGATGATGGGAAAACAGCCCTAATGTATGCATTAATAGAGAAAAGGAATATTTCCGAAAATGTTTTACTAATGATGATCGGTGATTCCCGAAATATACAAGACAATCAGGGTCGAACAGCCTTAATGTACGCGTTTATCCATAAAAAACAAATTTCTGAAAAAATGATTTGTCTTCTATGTGGAGAAGGTCCGTTAATACAAGATAATGCTGGTAAGACTGCACTCATGTATGCTTTTGAGAATAACCAATATCTCACGTACTCGTGCATACAAGAACTTTCCGGAGGTAAAGTTGATATTTTTGACAATGAAGGAAAAACTCTTTTAATTTATGTCTTAAAGTTTTACACACACACAGATGAAAAAATTGTGGACTTGCTTGTCGGCGATACTCAGAATGCTAAATATCAACATGGCAAAACTGCACTAATGATAGCTCTAGAAAACAACAAAAATTTGATAAGTATACAATCATTCATACAATCACTGATTGATTCTTCTTGCGGTGTCCAAGACATTAGCGGTAGGACAGCTTTGATGTATGCCATGAGATACAACTCTCCCCTACCAGAACGTCTCTTGGAGCGAATGATAAAAAAGTCACAATTTATTCAAGATAACGAAGGAAAAACGGCTTTAATGTACGCCTTTCAAAGATTAAATTTTTCAAATGCTTCGGTCCTAAAGCTCTTTCATAGAGACGCACTAAATTTGCAAGACCATCAGGGAAGAACCGTCTTACATCATGCAATTATTAATGATCAGAGTGATGAACGTATAAAGCTACTTGTTCTCCATGGATCAAACCTTGAGGCTGAAGACAAACAGCAGAGAACCGCACTTGTCCTGTGTCTTGAACTTGACATACTATATGCATATCCCTGTGCTTGGGGGGAAAATTTTCTTCATACTAAAATGCTTCTTAAATACAATCCGATGCTAATACTTAATCTTTTGGGGAAAACGATTTTATTAAATGCTATACAAAAAGGATTGTTCACTTTAGATAGTTTGGTGAGAAACAAAGAGATCTTCCGTTTAATAATAGTTAATGGTATAGATCCATTTCCTCATCTTAACAAAAACGTTTCAAACTTTTTTTCAATTATAAAACAAAACCTGCTAGATGTCGTAAAATTCCTTATTGCCAATATGTATCTCACAAATGAGGATTTGATGTTGCTAATAAAAGCCAGAAAATATTTACAATCAGATGAATATCCTAAAAGCCCCAAAATGCCTTTCAATGGAACTTATTTAAATCTGAGTTCAACAGATCTCCAGAACTTGATAACTGAGGCCACGTCCCAGCCCTGGCCATTGGTCAAACTGTCGTTTGTAGTGGTCAGCTCGGCTGTTGGTCACGGTACTAACAGAGAAGATCGCGTCAACCGACTGCCACTGCCGAACCCGATCAAAAACTGTCTGATGTTTAACACTAGGACAGCACAGATACCGGTCAGTGAGTGGTCAAACATCCCGATGGTCTTCGATCCTGCTGAATATGAAAAGACAAAACGGCCACGGCCATTATTAAATTATTGGCCATTTGGTGCAGAACATGTGGTTTAATAATATTTTGAATTTTATCACAGTTTACTGTTAGAAGATTGAAGGTCATACAAATTTGACTGAAATAAAAAGCTTGCATTAAAACATACGAAACTCTAACAGATTTTATTTTTAATAGCGAAAAATTTGTAGTTGTTTTTAGAGTGGACAAATAAATATGCAAGCTGTAAAAGTAATACGTTTTATTCGGTGCCAACTGTTGAAATAACATAATAATCTCGAGGAACATCTTACTCTTTGTCATAATTTTTCATGTAATGGTCTAACATCAATAATTAAAGAAACAAGACATCAGTCCATTGTCTGTGTATTAACTCTTTTTAATTTCCCTCAAATCTCATTTTTAGGCGCTCTTCTGAGTTGAAATCACAAGACCAATAACGAACAATATTACTAATACTAAGCGCACGCCTAAACTTTGTTTGTCAAAAAAAAAAGAAACGCATCTCTTTAAAATGGCTTTAATAGAACAAATAAATAAACAAAAGTGAGGAAAGAAAATGTATAATAAATTTTATATTTTATCCTATGAAAAAAAAATCAATGTTACTGTCTTCTTCTATCCTGTATTTTAGCTAGTTATATGAACCCATATTTTTTCTTTTCTTTTCAAGTTTTATAATCTCTAATTAAGTGTGGAACGTTATTGCAAAATAAACTCCTTAAAAATATGTTTCCATTTGTTCATGATACTGTTATCTTTTACAATAATATGCATGTTTAGCTGTTAAAAATTTGAATGTCAATTAATTTTTTTTAAAGATCTTTGCTTTCACTAAATTATGCATGTGAAGTGTAAAACACGAAATTTGAGGTCTTAGAAACATTTTAAAATTATTTTCTGGATTCTTGTGGTAATTTTATGTGTGTTAAAGTTGGCTTTAAAAATTTACTATTTATAACTATTATATTAAATAATGGTGGGATTTTTGTCTTTAAAAACAAATTCTATTCTAATAACTAGTTCATGTATTTACCAAAATATATTTGAGGTGTATAACCTTCAGTTGTATATGTTTTGAAAATCCTATTTGTTCATGTTTTATTTTATTTTTTTTGGTTTTTTTTTTTGAGCGTTGAAAAAAACTGTTTTAAACAATATTAATATCCTGTGAAAAAATGTTATGCCCCAAGATACAAACAAAAACTAAAGGGGTGTAAACTATTGCTACTATACATTTTTAATGTAAACTATTGCTACTATACATTTTTAATGTAAACAATTGCTACTAAACATTTTTAATGTTTAACAAGAGATAGCGTGTTATTTTTTATATAAAAATAATTTACATATTTTTGTTTGTTGAAAACGCGATTTAGGAAACTAAAAATATAAAGTACATATATTTTTGTTCTTCAAGTAAGGTGTTCTTTTTACTAGATAGCTATCAGTTTACGTGCTGTAAAATATGACGTTCTATCATTTGCTCCAAATATTTTTTAAATTTCCCAATAGTAATAAACCATATGAATTTTAATTTCCTTAAATCACTCAGATACTAAGAATTAGAGCCAATCAAATGAAAGTTAAAGTTTCACGATTTGATTTTGTTAGTTTTTTTTTTATCGAAGAGGGCATGAAAAAATGTATCTCAGACTATTAGCACGTCAAGTGTGTATGCTAGGCCATTGGCACGTTAATGTTATATCACGGGATTTTTTTGTTATGTATACCTTTTATCATTCGCTATTTGCCCGCTAGTTTCATAAATGTGTATTATTTTGCAAATTTATTCCATTTTCTTAACATTATTATTTTTTAAATAATTTTTTTTTTAGATAGATATAATTTCTTATCGATTGTTTGTTTTTCTTTAATATCATTAAAACTGAGACAACCATGTTACTTACCACTTCCCCTTTAACTTGAAAGTGTTGAGGACATAAAGACGTCATTAGAATAAAAAAATAATAGGGTTCTTATCGATTAATTTAAATTTAATTGTTAACTTTTGAGAAACTACCGAACAAACACATGCAATTAACATTTTTAAAAATTAAATATCAGAGCTTATTTTTAAGCTTACACTCGGAATATCCTTTTGAAATGTAGAAGTTGGTACGTAAAAAAAGCTAAGTATTATTAATTATTAATATTTTTCTAATCATTTATAAACGCATCAGAAAAATTATTGAAAACAACCTCTTCAAATTAATCGCTATTTTATCGATTAAAATAATTTTAATCCATAACATTTTTACCGATTAATTGATATATATATGTGGGAGTTAAACCCTAGGTTGGTCAGTGATGATCCCCGCAGTGCGGCGGTCCAAATTATTGAGACTCGTAAGCTTTGCCTGGTTGGCGCCGAAGTGATAGCGAGTCGAAGTAGGGAAAATTCCCCCCTCCCTCGGGAGGACAACTAAGTGGGAGGCGTTTTTGACCTAGTGTCCTGGACACCCAGGTGGCCACTTCTAGAAGCGACCGCTCTCAGCTTTTACGTCCCTCAGGGGGGGGCCAGAGAGCTGAAGGGGTTTTCCGGGAAGCCCCATAAAGAGCGCAGGCTCGGGACTGCTTACTTTCTAACACATATAGGATTTCAGTAGCTGAATATAATTATTTTCATTGAATTGAACACGCTCCAACCTTTTGTCGTTGTTTTCTGCATTAAACTTCACAATTTGATTTTTGTTTTGTTTCTATGTGTGTGTTCTTTACAATAATTAGATGAAAGTTAATTAAAATAAGCAACAGCAAGACATTAGCCTCAGGCTTTATAGAGCTGTCGTTAATACAATTGTCATTTATTGATGTGAAACCTGCACAGTACTGGCAACCACTGAAAGCAAGCTGAAGGCATTTGATAACAAATGCATGATAACAATTCCCCTGATCTCTTATCTAGAATACAAGACCAATGAATATGTCTGTGACTTAATGAACTCTATTGCGGGTTTGGTAAGAAACAATTATAACAACAATTAATAGACGCACGATGGCATGGTTTTGGCATGTGCTGCGAGATGTTACATTGGCGAAAACTCACCCCTTATGGCACTATATAGGGTTCCGGTGAAGAGGTAATCAGCGGAAATGTTGGCTTGACGTCATAAAGGAATTGACAGGGCTAAATTTAAATGAGTAATCTGCCGCCGCTCAAGACAGGCAAATGTGGAGATCATTGTCTGTTGATTGTGTCCATGGGCCTCAACGGTTACGGGACTGATGATGATACTAATAAATACATGTGTTTTTAATATAAGAATGCAGTCCTTACACTAAGACGCTTACTTAAGTGTTTATTGTCGATTGTCTCTTAATATAAGAATGTAGTCCCTACACTAAGACGCTTACTTAAGTGTATTTTGTCGATTGTCACTTAATATAAGAATTCTGTCCCTAAACTAAGGCGCTTACTTAAATGTTTTTGTCAATTGTCTCTTAATATAAGAATGCAGTCCCTACACTAAGACGCTTACTTAAGTGTTTATTGTCAATTGTCTCTTAATATAAGAATGCAGTCCTTACACTAAGACGCTTACTTAAGTGTTTATTGTCAATTGTCTCTTAATATAAGAATGCAGTCCCTACACTAAGACGCTTACTTAAGTGTATTTTGTCGATTGTCTCTTAATATAAGAATGCAGTCCCTACACTAAGACGCTTACTTAAGTGTTTATTGTCAATTGTCTCTTAATATAAGAATGCAGTCCCTACACTAAGACGCTTACTTAAGTGTTTATTGTCAATTGTCTCTTACTATAAGAATGCAGTCCCTACACTAAGACGCTTACTTAAGTGTTTTTTGTCGATTGTCTCTTATCGGAGATATGAAACAATTAAATGTGTTATCAACAGCTCATTACTGCGGGTATTTATATTTTTATTCTTAAGAAGATTTTTCAATTTGCTGACACAATATTTAAAAACTATTTTTTAGACTGTCAGTTAACTGAAACATGAAAAAAAAAGTTTGTTAAACAAGTTATAGATCTACAACTAAAAATCAAACCATTATATTGAATTAAACTTATTTTTTTTAAATAAAAAAACAAACACCTTATTATTTTATTTAAAATTTTAAAATTAACAGAATATTTTTAAAAACGTTTGTTGTAAATAATTTATATTTATTTATATCTTAAAAGATATGCTATCAATAGAAACTGCATTTTAGGTTATCTGTCAGTTACTTGAAATGTTTGCAATATGAAAGATAATTATATAACTACAGCGATACCTATGTAGCTAGGCAAATCTAAGAACCCCATTAGTTAGTTAGTTAGCTATTTCCTCTCGGGCCGAAGACGGCACATAGAGCAGAGGTCATGGATTTCCATTTGCGACAATCCGTTGCTAATTGTATTAAGTCCTGATTATTTCTTAGTCCCATGGTTCAGCTTTCTCTAATGATTGTTCTACGCAGGGTTTCTTTTGGTCTTCCTTGTTTTATTTTGCCTGTTGGTGTCCACATGAGGGCCTGACGTGGGAGTCTTCTCTCGTCCATTCGCAGAACAAGACCGATGTAATTCCATCGTCTTCTCCTTTTAAAATCTGACACATTTTCTTGGTTTGTTTCTTTTCTTATTGTTTCAAAGAACCCCATATTCAATTTAAAAGCCTTAAAAAAAAAATTAAAACTATTAAAGAAAAAACATCGTAAAATGTAAAGAGCTATGAATATGAAAAATACGCAATAATAGTTTCTAATGCCTAAAAAATTAATCTTGTGCTCTAGTAATTTTCAAATGAGTCGAAAGTCATATAGTGGTTTCTTTAATTTAATCTTTAGCCTTAAAACAAATGTGAAATAGACGACGATGATTTTTTCCTCAGAACTGCATATATCAAGCAAATCGCTTAAAAAAATAAGATGTTATGCTTCCTTGTAAATTTGCTTTATACCATGCGTTTTTATTGCTAGCTGTTTTAAAACAGGAAATTAAATACCTTACCATTCCCTGTAATGACAACGCAACGTCTAGTATTTAACTCCTACTTCATATGACGTAAAGTCAACAAGTTATATGTTGAACAGTGGCGTCGCTAAGGGGGTGCGGTGGGGGCGAGCTGCTCCGGGTCACACCATCAGGGTGGGTGGGTGACACCAGAATGTAAAATTATATATATTCTAGTTGTTTGGCACTGGTAAACTCGGAGAAGTTCTATGGGTTAAATCATGAGAGGATGACCCCATGAGCTTCCGCCCCGGTCGACACCATGAGCTACCGCCCCGGGTGACACGAACCCTAATGACGCCTCTGATGTTGAAGTTACGTCAGATGAAGTTGGAGTAAAATAGCAGACGTTGCGTTGTCACTCTCATTTCAGACGTAACGTCCAAAATTTGTGTTTGAATATCTCTAGTCACTCCAATTTATTAAGTGACGTCCAATATTTGTGTGTGAATATCTCTAGTCACTCCAATTTCTTACACGACGTTCAAAATGTGTGTGTTAATATTCCCAGTGGCTCCAATTTCTTTTATGACGTTCAAAAGTTGTGTGTTAATATTCCTAGTCACTCCAATTTCTTATGTTTCTTTCAAAATTTGTGTGTTAATATCTCTAGTCACTCCAATTTCTTACGTGACGTTCAAAATGTGTGTGTTAATATCTATAGTCACTAACATGTTTATCATTTCTTACAAAAGTTGAGTTTTAAAAAAATGCAAATCCCTCCCATTTCTATCGTCACGTCGAAATGTTCTTTGTGAATATTCCTAGTCCCTCTTATTTCTATGGTCTCGTAAACGTAATCAGTGTATTAAACGTGTTCCGGTCTTGCATAGGTGTCCATTGTCCATAGGTTGAGGATGAGATATATGTGTACCCCAAGTGGGTAATAAACAGCGTGCGTTAAGTTAAGATAATCGCAATAAAATCTTGAGTTTCCATGTAACGATTTATTTGTCTCGACCAAATAAATACATAATAAAATTCCTGAGCAGGAACCATAAAATATTTTAGTGTGATTTCGCAAGGAATCAATTTCAGTACAGGAGAAGTCTTTGGAGGAATCCCCGAGCAAGAAATCGCTGCAATTAAGTCTGAGAATTATGTCCATGCTTAAATAATTATTCTGAAAAGCTTCTATGCTAAATTGTTATTTAAGTTACATTAGTTAAAAGATATTTTAGTATAGATGGTGTTGTTGTTTTTTTCTTTTTAAACAATTAATTTTTTAAAATGAACTTTCGCTGTTTAGCCGTTATTTTCTAAAAATGTATCTTTTCTTTAAAAAAAGAAGTATTTTTTTTTTTAATTTAATAATCTTTTCTTTTAAAATTTGAATCTTAGTTGTATTATTCAATGTATAATAATAAAATATCTTTTTTATTTCTGTATTTGAAAAAAAAATAGTGTCTCTTCTTTAAGATATTATAGTAGTCTGTTTTTCTTTGAACTTTTTAGAATAAAAACTATTCAAAATTAAAGTTAATTAAAATATTTTTTAATTTATGTATAATGCTTGAAGATAGCTCCAAAATTACACCCTTGACACCAATTTGAAAATGATGTGTGGTTCCGACCGTAAAATTTGTATTTAAAAAAAAAACAAAAACAAAAAAAAAACTTTTTGAGTTGTTACTTGGTAGATTTTCATCCATGTCTGAGCATTGTTGCTATCCAGTCTTTTTTAAAACTTTCAGATCTTTCCTGATCTTTTTATTGATTGCTCTGTATTTGGGTGATCCTTCTGCAGTATTCTATACGTTCTTAAGTTTCCTTCTCTCATCGCATAGCTCTAGGATATACGTGGAGACCCATCGTTTTTTATTTTTATTGCATGCTTCTTGCCAAGTAAATCTTTTGCTGTCTCAATTATTGTGGTATTGAAGGTATCAGCGATTAGATCTATATGCATATACATTTCTGACTCACATAGTGCGGTCAGTTTGCACACTGTTAACATCCTTAATGTCAGTGGCCAATCTTTTTAAAGCATATATTTCACTATACAAACAAATATCAACTTGATTGATTCCAGTGTACATGATTTTTATGATTAACTCACAACGAGGCTCCTGCAAACAGTTAAGTATTATTTCAATACTGAAGAGAAGTTGTGACCACCAAAAATAAGCCGGAATTGTTATCATGGTGATGTTGTGGCATCAAGGTAAAGAAAATTTATGTATGTTAGATTGAAAGATAAAAATACTAGAGGCAAATATTTTATCCCCAGATTAGAAAGGTAGGGATTGTAGTTTCCAGAGCACTATTTTAGTGTACCTGTTCTAAATTTATCCCCATAAATCTTCTTATCAGCTGAAGCATTTTCAAACACTTTAAACTTTTGCTAAACTGCTCCACTTTGAGCAATCGTGAATGTGGGACGGAAGAAATATATATGTGAAGGTCTTGAACAAAGGTTAGTGTATTTATCTTTATCTTAATTAAACGTTATGAGGAATTATAAAATCACTTTTTAAGAGAGTTAATATGAGTAGATAAAAGGTATAAAATATTTATTATTAATTTAAATTTTAAATAAAAAACAGGAAAAAATGGCCGATGTCTATCATTGCCCGTTCGATATCATTTATCTGTTGTGGTTTAATTTCATAAATAGGGAATTAAGAGCGCTATGCCGAATTGCAAGCAAACACACATATTTTGCGAATTATATTTGTCTTTATCTGCCACTAAACATTGGAATTCTCTACCTCTAAATAATAACAGTATTCATGCTACGAAGGCTTTTCAAGGCTATAATAAAAATGCTTCTCTTCTAATGGTTACTTCAAAATACTTTTAGTAACAAGTAAAAAATGTCATTAGATTATAAACTTACCTGGTTTGCAATGTCATAATATGTCATGTTTTGTTGTGTTTAGAATACAAAAGTTTTTTTTAAAAATTGAATGACCATATAAAATTAAATGTATGTGCGCCGCTATTTTGACGTGAAAGGCTGTGAACGCAGATGACCTCAAATGTAATGACCTGTATAAATTATCAAATCTATGTTAAAATTAGTATCAATTACCTATCAAAGCAGGAAAATCGGTATTTATTTTTTTTTAATTTTTTTTTTGTTGAAATTTTTAAACAGAAATGTTTTTTTTAAAAACAATTTAAAAAAAAAGGATTTTCCTGCTATGATAGGTAATCAATAAAAATAAATTGAGAGACATTCGAGCAGGCTACTTTCTCTTTCAAAATATTTAATGATTAACAAGAATGAAATGATGCATAACGTAGCGATAAAGGCGGGAATGTTTTGATAGTGATAGATCATTTGAAGTGCTACAAAGATAAAGTTTCTTTAAACCTGGTTTTAAAAGTCTTTTACTCTAACACCGACGCTATTTTTACGATGTATAACCGATTTGGTTTAGTGGGACATATCTTTTGAGTTATGTACCAATATAAATTTAAAATAAATTGTAGGCTTTATAGTGTAGAGGATATGGGCCTTGGTTTCTACTGAGTTGTATGTTCACCCCTCGTGTTCGGATATGGGCCCTGGTTTCTATTGAGTTATTAGTTCACTCCTCGTGTTAGGATATGGGCCCTGGTTTCTACTGAGTTGTTAGTTCATTCCTCGTGTTTGGATATGGGCCCTGGTTTCTACTGAGTTGTTAGTTCACTCCTCGTGTTTGGATATGGGCCCTGGTTTCTATTGAGTTGTTAGTTCATTCCTCGTGTTTAAAGCCATAACAACACGGCAATCAGCAAGTCATTTCTTTCTTCGAGTACACATTCTCATCTGGTCGTCGTTACGTTATTTGGTGCCCAGTCTATGTCGGTACTGTCTCATAGAATTCGACGCTACTCGTAGCTTTGGTTTCATATTCGGTGGCAATAATGCTTCCTACTCGCCAGCAACCTAGCTTCTTACTCGCCACTCTGGTTTCCTTTTCACGACCCAGGCTTCCTACTCGCTTCCCTGGCTTCCTACTCACCACCCTGTCTTTTAACTCGCTTCCGTGGCTTCCTATTCACAACGCTGGCTTCCTACTCACTTCCCTGATTTCGTACTCGCTTCCCTGGCTTCCTACTCCCCACCCTGGTTTCCTACTCGCCCCTGGCTTCCTAATCCATACCGTTGCTTCCTATTCGTTTCTCTCTGGCTTAGATCTCCAGTGTAACATTTCCATGTCCTTATATTTTCCACCTTTTTTACTAAAAGTTAAATCCTAACATTCGTGCCTGGGCCGAGACACATATCCAAAGAAGTTATAAATGACCATGCGAGTTTCTGATTGGTTAAAAGTTACTCAGTTTATGCAAATCTACTACTGCCCCACAAAAATATTTAGGTTGCTGAAATGTAATATTTTGCTTCTACCCTGACTTAGACCTTGGGTTACTCAAGGAACAAAGTTTTCCCTTTATTCTGTGTGTGAATTTTTCGTTTCTTGTACATCTACGCGGCACGTCATGTTATTCCATCGTCTTGCCCCCACAGTTGAAACACAAACCCTGTAAGATCGCGTTAGATCTGTCCCCTTCGTTACCTTGGATTTATTAGCATTATTAGAAATTTACCCAATAATTATGCAAAGTGTGACAGTTATTAACAATCAATTGCAGTGACCAGGGACACAAAAAATGTCCGTATTTATGCAACCACGACGTCCAAGACATCCCGACCAACTGTGGGAGCTCATGACGTCAGCCAAGAGCGGTAATCCAGAGACAATTCGTCGCAAGGCTGTCGAAATGGGCTGGGACTTGAACAGCGTGAATCAGGATGGTCAAACATTGCTCACGAAGGCCATAAAGGACAAGGTCACTACGTCCACTGTGGAGGCTATCATCAAAGCCGGGGCATTCGTAGACTTTCCTGATGGTCAAGGAAAGACGTCGCTGATGATTGCTGTTGAAGTTAAAAGACCTGATATTCTCAAAGTTCTCATCCAATATGGCGCCGATCCTCAACTTAAAACAACAAAATGTATTTCGGCCATTGCATTATGTTTAAAAGGAGAACACTATAAATACTTAAAAATCTTGCTAAAACAAGGCAAGAACAACATTTATTCGCTGTGTGAAAATTTTGAAGAGGTCTGTTTATTTTTACGAGAGATAAACGAACTTAAAGACAAAGAAAGATCTGAGGATCCAAGATTGATCTCAGCGATCAAAAATGTGTATGACGTAAACATCAAAGACATGAATGGAAACACACCATTGATTCACGCCGTGAGGTGTCATCTCGACGATTGTGTGCGACTTCTGCTGCTGGCAGGTGCGGATGTAAACAAGATTAACAAGAACAAGGAAACCGCTCTGACGATTGCCATGACCAGATCCCACAATCCCATTCTGAAAGACCTCGTCAGAGCCGGGGCCTTACAAGGACATCCCAGAGACGAAACTTCAACTTTGAACTTTGGAATGTTTAAGATGATACTGGAATACTTACAACAGAACGGACTTTTTAACATGGCGGACATTTACGGTAAAACGGCGCTGATGTACGCAGTGGAACGAGGTGATAAGGCCAGTATGATATTCGCTGTTAAAAAAGACATTGAAGAGCGCGTCAAAGCCAAATTTCTTCTTGATAGGATAAATACATCTACTGGATGTGTACTTGATGGTAACGATGCGGATTCAGTTTCAACTCCATGTGCGTCAAACGAAACCGAAAATATCAATAGTTACAGCAGAGAAGATTCATTGCTAGCTATGAGAAAATATCAAGATAATAGCAGACCGATCATCATGCAAGATTTTGAGACTGGCCAAATGTTAGATGAACTTTTCGTAGGGGAAGCCAGTATTTTTGACAACAGCGAGGAATCTACTGTTATTTACGCCAACCGATACTGTGACTTTCTAACTGAAGAAATAATCAAACTTCTTGTTGGTGAGACACACAAAGAACAATACCAAGATGGTAAGACAGCTTTGATGATGGCGGTAATAGGTTACAACGGTGGTTCCCCAAGTATATAGAACCTGTTATTGGGGATTCTTGTAGTATTCAAGACAAGGATGGGAAAACAGCTTTGATGTATGCGTTGAGCAACAAGATGGTCCCGGATGATCTCATGGAGAAGATGGTGGGTGATTCTCAAAATTTGCAAGACAAAGATGGGAAAACGGCTTTGATGTTATCATTTTTACTTAAAAAAGAACTATCCGAAGAAATGATTGAGCTACTAGCTGGAGAAACTCCATTCATACAAGATAACGCTGGTAAGACTGCACTCATGTATGCTTTTGAGTGTGAACAATATCTGACGTACTCAAGCATACAAAAACTTTTTGGAGGTCAAGTGGATATTCGTGACAATGAAGGAAATACAACTCTTATTTACGCGCTGAAATACAGTTTATTTATAACAGAAGAAATCACCTCGCTACTTGTTGGTGACAGCGCAAATGAAATTTACCAGAATGGCCAAACAGCTCTAATTATTGCCTTAAAACATTATAAAACGAATCAGATAAAATATGACGAATATCACATAGACAAATTATCTTCTTTACCTAAATATAAACGATTTATTTCAAATCAAGGGACGAATATGTTTTATACGCGTTTTACTGATTACTTTGCCGGCCACTTTTTAAAGCCACTCGTTGGAAATTCATGCAGAATACAAGACAATGATGGGAAAACTGCTTTGATGTATGCGTTTATAAACACAAGGAAGATATACACAAACATATTACAAATGATGATGAACGATTCTCAAAATATACAAGATAAGACTGGAAAAACACCTTTAATGCATGCCATCAAACACAACTATCCCCTTCCGGAACATCTATTTGAACAAATGATAATACAGTCACAATTTATGAAAGATAACAAAGGAAGAACTGCGTTGATGTACGCCTCTCGAGGATTACACATTTCAAACTCTTCAATAATTAAGCTCTTTAATACTGACGCTCTAAATATGCAAGACAACAATGGTAAAACTGCCTTGCATCATGCAATCATAAATAATCAGTCGTATGCATACGTTGAACAACTCATTCTGCATGGATCAAAGCTTGAGGTTAAAGACTACAAGAATAGATCTGCGTTTGATCTCTGTCTTGATTTTGACATCCGGGATACTTCGACTCGCTGTCGACCTAGAATGTTTTTTATTAAAACCAAAATGCTTTTAAGGTTCAATCCAGTGCCAAGACTTGGTATGCTTGGGAAAATGAGTTTATTGAAATCTGTACAGAAAGGAATGTTCAGTTTAAATAGTTTGTTACACCACAAAGAGATTCTACGTTTAATGATTGCAAATGGTATTGAGCCGTTTCCAGATATCAGTGAAAACAGTTCTAAGTTCTCTGCCATTTTAAAAGAAAACCTGATAGATGTCGTAAAATACCTTATTGCCAATATGTATCTCACAAGTGAGGATTTGATGTTGTTAATAAAAGCCAGAAAGTATTTACAATCAGATGAATATATTAGGAACAAGAAAATGCCTCTCAATGAACTTATTTAGATCTGAGTTCACCCGATGTCCAGAACTTGATAACTGAGGCCACGTCCCAGCCCTGGCCATTGGTCAAACTGTCGTTTATAGTGGTCAGCTCGGCTGTTGGTCATGTTATTAACAGAGAAGATAGCGTGAACCGACTACCACTGCCGAAACCGATCAAAGACTGTCTGATGTTTAACACAACGACAGCACTGATACCGGTCAGTGAATGGTCAAACATCCAGTTGGTCTTTGATCCTTTTGAATATGAAAAGACAAGTGGTCTAAAGCCATTATTAAGTTATTAGCCCTGTGGTTTATAGGTTGTTGCGTTTTAACGATAGTCTGAATAATGTCACAGTGTCCTGTTGAAGGTCTTGCGTTACAAAGAATGGGACTGCAATAACAGTGGCCGATAAATACAGGAAACTCAAAGAACGTTCTTTAATTTAAAAAAACAAAAAACATTACATTGAAATTTTATTAGAGTCCAAATTTCGTCAAATGACTTCAACAAAACAAATAATAAACTTAGTATCGAAATACAATTTATAATATATTTTACACTCTCTCAAATGTAAAAAATTATAATAATAAAAATACATCATTTTCACTGTCTTCTTCTATTATATTATGTTTAAGATTAATTATTTCACCTTTTCGTGTCTATTAGATGCTATCTATACCTATTGGTAGAAGGGAGTCAAGGTGAAGAGTGAAAACTTATTCCAATTTTTAAATTTGTGATTTGAAAAAAAAAGGTATATTAATAAATGCCTTGTTTAGCTATAAAAAATGTTAATGAAATTTAATAATTTTTAAAAACAGTTTATTTATCATTAAATTGTGTTTGTCAAGTGCACAACACAAAATTTAATTTTTGTTGCATCTTTATCAAGATTTTTTTTAATTTTCAAAAGGTAAATTATTATGCTTTCAAATTTTTAATTATATTGACTAATTTTTTTTTTAAAAATGAAGTTTTTTTTTGCCCGTAAAATAAAACTATTTTCAATACTAACTAATTGTTTCATTGCAATTTAACACATCAAAAGAAGATTTTATAAATATCTTTTTTCTAATTTTTATTTTACATCCTCTCTTGTGAGTGTAGAATAATGTTCAAATAAATAATAACATTTATTAAAATTATATGTTTAAAACTGAAGATGAACGTAGATTAAGCCTTTAATATTACATTTTTTAACATCTCAAAAGAACATCATATCGACAAATGTCTTCATCAGTTATAAAAATATTTTTAAAGATATATATATGAGTTAGTAAAAATTATGTCTTTTATAATAAATATAAAATAAATAATAATAAATTTATAATGTATATTTACGCCATATCCCAGAAAAAAAACAAAGCAACTGGAACCGCTGTACTTTGCATGATGATAATAACATATATATNTATATATGTATATATATATATATACGTATTACATAAACATTCTTATCATAACAACAACCTAAGTATATCTAATATTATATTCAAACACAACAATCTTTATCTTTTTTTATAAATAGTTATTTTCAATAAATAAGTTTAAAATTTTTTATATCTTTTATTTCTCTCGTTTTCTTTTTTTTTTCATCTCTAGTAAATTGTGGTATCATATTAATTAAATAAAATAAAAACAACTCACATTTTGTGCAAGTTGGGATCCTACAATGTTTTGGAATAACTGTCATTTTTAACTATAAAAATTGTATGTACATTAAGATTGTTTCACATAATTGAAATGTTTAGACATAAACAATATTTGTGTACGAAGTGTTGGACCATATTTAACTTATTGGATATCATCAACATTTTAAATTTATTTGTATGTGTTTTATAAAAAAAAATATGTGCTTTTACAGTTTGTGTTCAATATTTATTACATAAATAATGATATGCGAGTAGGCAATAAAATAATTCTAATCAGACATTACCTGTACTTTCATAAGCATTTCAAAATTAGAAACAGTTTTGTATCAACAGAATTTCAGTTTAATATCTAAATGTGTAAATGTTATGTTTCATTGAGTCTAATAAACTAAAGTTAAAACAAATAAAAATATGCATCATGATTTCATTTTGTAAACCGGACTTAAAGGGATATGAATCGTTAACATGTTCATTGCGTTTAACATTTGATTTTAAAGATAACTTTTTTTAAAAAGAAAGATTTAATTTGTGTAAAAAAATTATTTAATGACGTCATGCATAGCTTCACGGTCCTACGATATCAGAATGAAGTCATATACTTTAAAAAATGCAATGACAAATAGAAATTTTAAGAGATACATTTTTTTTAAATAAAAAAGGTTTTAAGGGAAGGGGGGAGAAGCTTTGCGACTTCATATTCGTTTAGTGTGTCTTTTTTGGACGACGTGTGACGAGGGGGGTGTGTGTAAAAAAAAAAGGCACATATGGCGTGACTTCCATTATAGACGGCCCCATACCTGGCACCATTACACGGCCCACCGGCGATATTCTCGCATCTGGGCAATGGCAGTTATTATAATGGCAACACCTTTAAACAACCAGGAGGTACACCTGTGCTACTTGATGCTCAGTCTTAAGTACACCATATGATTCAGTCGCTATAAAGAATATTCATCGACAGTTTAACACACACGAGAATTTGGACGCTTGTTAATACAGGAACAATAATATTTTGACGAAAAATTAGAGTATTGAAAGGTATTGAGCTTTTGAAAGGTGAACCATCACTTATCATTAGCTAAGCGAGAGTGTGTACACAATTTCAAACATCTTGATATCAGTGTAAGCCATTTCCAACATCTAGATGTCAGTGTACAACATTTCAAGTAATATTTGAATGTACAAAAATTGTTAATACTCTGGATATAAGTGTACACCATTTCAACAAATATTTGAATGTACAAAAATTGTTAATACTCTAGATGTCAGTGTACACTATTTCAACTAATGTTTAAATGTTCAAAAATTGTTAATACTCTAGATATCAGCGTACAACATTTCAAGTAATATTTGAATGTACAAAAATTTTTAATACTCTGGATATCAGTGTACACCATTTTAACTAATATTGGAATGTACAAAAATTAAAAATACTCTAGATATCAGTGTCCACCATTTCAACAAAAATGTGAATGTACAAAAAATGTTAATACTCTGGATATCAGTGTACACCATTTCAACTAATATTTAAATGTACAAAAATTGTTAATACTCTAGATGTCAGTGTACACCATTTCAACTAATATTCATATGTACAAACATTGTTAATACTCTAGCTATCAGTGTACACCATTTCAACTAATATTTGAATGTACAAACATTGTTAATACTCTAGATATCAGTGTACACCATTTCAACAAATATTTGAATGTACAAAAAAATGTTAATACTCTAGATGTCAGTGTACATCATTTCAACTAATATTTGAATGTACAAAAATTGTTAATACTCTAGATATCAATTGAAACTATTTAAATACTAGTTGTGAGTTTACACAATTTTAACATATATTTAAATGCACTCACATTCTAACACTCTGGATGTCAATGTACACTATTCCAACTAAAGTGTAAAAGGACACATATTTTAACTATTGCTGCGGAAATTAACGTAAAAATCTATCGATTATTCGGTAAAAATTTTCTCGATTAAAATTATTTTAATCGTTACATTGGTGATTAAAATTAAAGAACATATTTGAAAAAAAAATTTAACGATTCGGTAATAAATAATTAATTGTTAATAATTAATAACAGTTTGTTTCCATATACGCAATTGTCAATTTAAAAAAAAAAGAAAAAGGATGTTAAATGAGTTAACTTTAAAATAAGCATCTTTTATAAGGATGATAATATATATATTTTTTTTTTAAAAAAAAACATTGTTTTTACTTAATTAACAATAACAAAATTTAAATTTATTGACATGCATTTGAACTTGGTAAATTTAAAAAAATCCTTTAAAGATATTATTTTTTCAAAATCAAATACTTAGGTTATGAGCATTTTATGAAATTTTCATTTTAATGGCGTCGTACATCTTATATTTGCAGCTTTAATAAAAATTATCCATTAATTATTAGGAAATTTGTCAAGTTAACGATTAAATTTAAATTAATCGATAACAGCCCTAATTTTAATACAAAAGAATAAGTGCACACAATTTCAGCATATGTCAATGTACACAATTTCCGCATATGTCATTGTACACAATTTCAGTATATGTCAGTGTATACAATTTCAGCATAAGTCAGTGTACACACAATTTCAGCATATGCCAGTGTACACAATTTCAGCACATGCTATTGTACACACAATTTGAAAGCTCTAGGTATGTGTGTAAACAATTTCAACACGTTAGATGTAAGGTTTTTAAAGAATATGTAGGTTTAAAGACATACTAGGAAACAATAACATCTCAAATATAAACATTTAACACTTTCACCAACAAGATATGGCGGTCTCAAAAAATAACGGTTATATTTCAATTATAAACTGTTAACACTATCACCAACAAGACATGGCTGTCTCAAAAAAAATGGGTTATATTTAAATTATAAACTGTTAACACTATCACTATATCACTATCACCAACAAGATATGGTGATCACTACAAATAACGGTTATATCTAAATTATTAACTGTTAACACTATCACTATATCACTATCACCAACAAGATATGGCGGTCACAAGAAATAACGGTTATATCTAAATTATAAACTGTTAACACCAGCACCAACAAGATATGGCGGTCACAAGAAATAACGGTTATATCTAAATTATAAACTGTTAACACCAGCACCAACAAGATATGGCGGTCACAAGAAATAACGGTTATATTTTAATTATAAACATTTAACACTATCACCAACAAGATATTGTGGTCATAAAGAAATAACGGTCATATCTAAATTATAAACTGTTAACACTATCACCAACAAAACAGTGTGGTCATAAAGAAATAACGGTTATATCTAAATTATAAACTGTTAACACTATCACCAACAAGCTATGGTGGTCACTAGAACTAACTGTTATATCTAAATTATAAACTGTTTACACAATCACCAACAAGATATGGTGGTCATAAAATAAAATAACGGTTATATCTAAATTATAAACTGTTAACACTAATATTGACAAGATATTGTGGTCATAAAGAAATAACGGTTATATCTAAATTATAACCTGTTAACACTATCACCATTACCAATAAGATATGGTGTTTACTAATGAATGTTCATTCTCTGTTGGGTTGAGCCGTTAGGCTCTTAAAACCCGGTTCAATTTTTCGCAGGCGAGCCTCAACATTTGGGCATCGCCGTAGATGTAGTCCTCTGCAGGTGTTGCAACGTCACCAAATAAAGCCCCGTCCAACCCGGGGCAACTCTCTAGCACATGGGTCACCGTCTCCTCCGGGTAGCCACACAACCTACAGGCCAGTTCCCTTCTAGTGTCAAACTTGTATAGGTAGCTTCGTATGGGACAATGGTCAGTTCTCATCCTAGTTATGAGAGACTGACTACTACGATCAAGTTTCCACCAGGCATCGCTTTTGCTCGGTCGCGGCAGTTTCTGGTATACCTTTCTGGCCGTATTCCCATTCTTCCAGCCCTCAAGCCATTTCTCTCGGAAATGGTCTTTTAGCAACGACTTGACCCCCAGTTGGGTCAAGGGCTTATCGGGTTGGGGCTGGGCTGCGCCTACCCTGGCCAGTGCGTCGACCCTGTCTGATTGAGCCGTTCCGCAGTGTCCGGCCATGAACTGTAGGATCACCTTGTCGCCACGTGCCAGGATGTCACCTACTGTATCCAGAATGGCACTTACTATCTTGGCCTCCAGAGAGCTTCGACTCAAGGTTTCGAGCGAAAACCGAGAATCAGTGAAGATCACTAGAAATAACGGTTATATGTAAATTATAACCTGTTAACACTATCACTATCACCAACAAGATATGGTGATCACTAAAAATAACGGTTATATCTAAATCAGAGTTTTACTGGACCATGTTGCAGTATAAAGTTAAGACACGGCTTTATCTCAGTCATTTGACAAATTTGGGTAAACTTTCTACATGAAACAATTTATCTACATTTACCATTACGATGACGGTGTAAAGTGTGTTACAGGAAGTGAAACAAGAATATTATAGAGGAAGTGTGATAAAAAACTGACAAAAAATGTGTGAAATCAACAAGAGTGATTTGCCCTTACTATTTATTTAAACTTTTCTTCCCCTTCAAGTCAAATCTTTGACGCAAAGTGTTTACATCTGGTTACAAATTCACAAATAGAAAAGAGATCCGTATCCTTCCTTAAATGCTACAATATTTTTTATTATTTTTTTTTTCAAACCTATTTCTACATCATAATTAAAAGGAAAGCTTTGTGGAATATTTGGTCCATACTTAATCTAGCATTCATTTTTTCAACCATTTTAATTTTTTTTTAAATGTGTTTTCTTCATATTCATAAAAATGTATTTTTTATTATTAAAAAAAAATCTTTTACCACAAACACTCACTTCCGGAATGTGATAAGAATTTTTCTGGTGTTATATATGGGAAAATCTTTAAATTCAAATAATTCCTAAACCAGGATTAAGGAAACGAGTCTCTACATTTTGTTAAATCTATAGGCGTGTTCTAGGAAAAATTGATCAAGAGAAACGCTTGACACTATAGCCAGTGACGCGGATGGTACAGAGATGTTTGTCTAAGAAAAATAAGGCCCCAGCATCACGGCAACAGGTCATGCGTGTCCAACAAATTAACCGTACCAGGATCCAGCTTGCTTTAATAACAGCTCCAGGTTATTCGTTTAATTCAATCGCGTCTTTTCCCTCACTGCATGAATTAAAACCACAATTTTTTTTATACAGTTGCCGTGTAGCAGTTTCGACCAGCAAAGTATTTATTTCAATATTGAAAAGACACTGAGAACATTAACATAGTAGCTAGAAATGTCCAAAAATTGAAAGTGTGCTATCAATATTAAAACTTTTTTTTAAAAGATTGTGTTGTTAAAATGAAAATAATTGAAGTTGAACATATTTAATCGACGATTTCGGACTGAGAAAGGACTTGGAATTTTTGTGCTAAACAGTGCCACTCATTTATTCTACCAAGAATTTTCGAATGTCAAAAGGTAATGACTATGGGCTACAAACGGAGAAACCATAACGGAAAACAATTTTAACTTAAACTTGTTTCTCGATAACAAAGGTAAGTGGAGTAAACTTGTCTAGAATTATAAACAGAAATGTTCATATCTTGTGTGCGTGCGTGCGTGCGTGCTAAATATTTTTAGCCAAGTGATAAGAGAATCACAATTCATTCAAGATAACGACGGGAAAACTACGTTAATGCAAGCCTCCCCAGGATCACACTCTTCATACAGTCATACAATTAAGCTCTATCGTGATGACGCCCTAAATATCAAGGACCGTGAGGGGAAAACCGCCGTACATTATGCCATCGAACACGGTCAGCCGAATGAATTTACAGAGCAGCTCATTTTCCATGGATCAAATATTGAGGCTGAAGACAATCAGAAGAGAACCGCACTTGAATTTGTGTCTTGAATTTGACGCTCGGAAGGAACCATCTCTCTATCAGGAGACGGAAACGTATCATTTTCGGATGAGACATTTTATTAAAACAAAAATGCTTTTAACATTCAATCCAAATCCAAAACCTGGTCCATTGGGGAAGATAAGTTTATTAATGTCAATTGAGAAAGGACTATTTACTTTAAAAAACTTGCATGAAAACAACGCGATTTTTCGTTTAATGATTGATAATGGTATTGATCTGTTTCCGCATCTCAAAGAAAAAATGTCTCCGTTTTTTGCAGTTTTAAAAGAAAACCTGTTAGATGTCGTAAAATACCTTATTGCCAATATGTATCTCACAAATGAGGATTTGATGTTGCTAATAAAAGCCAGAAAGTATTTACAATCAGATGAATATTTTAAGAACAACAAAATGTCTCTCAAAGGAACTTATTTAGATCTGTGTTCACCCGATCTCCAACACTTGATAACTGAAGTCACGTCCCAACCCTGGCCATTGGTCAAACTGTCGTTTGTAGTGGTCAGCTCGGCTCTTGGTCACGGTACTAACAGATAAGATCTTGTCAACCAACTGCAGATGCCGAACCCGATCAAAGACAGTCTGATGTTTAACACGAGGACAGCACTGATACCGGTCAGTGAGTGGTCAAACATCCCGATGGTCTTCGATCCTGTTGAATATGAAAAGACAAAACGGCCAAGACCATTGTTAAATTATTGGCCGTTTGGTGAAGAGCTTGAGTTCTAACGAAACTCTCAAGGTGATGAAAGTTTCTTGTAATATGATTTAACGTTGTACAGGATAGGACTTTCAATAAAACACAGGATTAAATACTTGAAACACACACACACACAAATGTTATTGAAAAAATAAATTCAAGTTTGTTTAGTGGTTAAATACATTTGTAAATGTTTCATTCCATTTCTCAAACAGTACAAATGAAAGCGAGTATTAAAATGATAAGATCTTATCTTATCTTACTTGTTACGGACTATCCTTATATACATAAAATTATTGCGTTTTACGTTTATCTATGGTTTGTGTCTATTCACGCATTCTTATTAGAGTTTCAAATGAAGGTAAATTGTTGGCTTTCTTGGTTTCTTCAGGCAACCCATGCCAAGCGCGAATTCTGGACAGGAAGAAAGAAAACTAGTATATGTTTGTTTTTGCATACGGGATAAGAATTGTGTTTTTATAATTATATCTATCTGATGGTTGCATCAAGTTGTCTTTGAGTTGCATTTTTAACTTAGAATCAATTGCTTTATGCATAGTTAGACTACTACTTTGCTATTATGTTCTAATATATCGCAGCCTGGTAGCGAATTCAATAGTGCGCTCGCCTCACAAGCTGAGGGACGTGGGGTCGAGCCCACGTAAAAGCCACTATAAAAATGTTGAGAAATGACTAACGCTGAGAAAGTCCTCCGATGACCTGTAGAAGGATGGGCGCCGCCAGGGTCTACCAAGCCCGATAATGTTCTAATGGAATCAATATAAACCCTTACGACCTCGAAAAAAGAGGTTATGGGACTACCAAAAAAAAAAAAAAAAAAAGGAACAAAACAAAAATCTTTTTTTATAGTCTTCCTATATTGTGTACATTAGTCAGTTGTTTCTAACTTCTTACTTTTTTTGGCTTATAAAAGTGTTTATCTGTACTTAATGTTGGAACATATCTGGATGTGGAGGGGTAATTATTTTAAATATCCAATTTATGAATTTGATATATTATTATGTTTTCCAATAATTGCCATGTTTAGCTATTAAAATGTTAACAAGATTTTATGTTTTTTTCTTTTTACACAGCTCAACAATCAATGAAGTATGTAAGTGAGGTGTAAAACACAAAATTTGAAATCGTTGTCTCTTTAGTAGGAGAATGTTTTTTTTTTCATTGTTAAACATGTATGAGTTAAATAAGCCTTTAGATTTGTTTACTGTTATTTTTTCTATTAGGTAATAGAAGGATTATTGCCTTAAAAAAAAAAAAACCAAAAACTTTCGAGAATGAGAACTAGTAAGTTCATTGCTATTCCACGTATTTCAATACGTTTTCTCATGATCTGTGGTTTTAAACCGAGAGGTTTTTAAATTTTAAATAGTTTATTTTTACATGCTTCTTTGAGCTTGTAAAATAATGTTGAAATAATCAATAATTACATGATATTTTTTTGTTTTAATCTGAAGGGTGAATAAGTATTAAATTATTTTTACAGTTTTGATTTTGGAAGCGGAAGGGGGGAATAAATATTACATTATGTTTACGGTTTGAGATTCTTAAGAGGAAGGGGGAGTACGTATTACATTACATTCACGGTTTGAGATTCTGAAGGGAAAGGGGGGGATAAATATCACATTTTGTTTATAGTTTGAGAATCTGAAACAGAAGATGGGGGGGGGGGGATAAATATTATATTTGTTTTACGGTTAAAGATTCTGAAGGGGAATGGTGAATAGGTATTACTTTATATTTTCATTTTGAGAACATATTGTTTTGATGAAATTCTTTCTTCGGTACAAAGAAATAAAAAATCCAATATTTAGTTAAAGTATCATTTATAACAAAATATTCTATGCAAAGATAGTGTCATCTTTAGTATGGCTTTTTATGATGTAATTTTAAATAAATATTTATTACATTGGACCAATATTATTTCTTCCCGTTTCGTTTTATTTCTGCCTAATTGTGGATATTTATTGCGTTGGACCAATCTTATTTCTTCCCGTTTCGGATTATTTCTACCTATTGTGGATATTTATTACGTTGGACCAATCTTATTTCTTCTCGTTTTGGTTTATTTCTACCTAATTGTGGATATTTATTACGTTGGACCAATCTTATTTCTTCCCGTTTCGGTTTATTTCTACCTAATTGTGGATATTTATTACGTTGGACCAATCTTATTTCTTCCCGTTTTGGTTATTTCTACCTAATTGTGGATATTTATTACGTTGGACCAATCTTATTTCTTCCCGTTTGGTTTTATTTCTACCTAATTGTGGATATTTATTACGTTTCATACGATTTAACTCAATTTTGTGCGAACGTGATTTTATTATGCTTTACGGTCATTGCGACGTTTAGCTATAACAATGTGTCTCTTAATCATGGACATTTCACAGTAGTTTATAAGTTTAACATAAGAAACATCCGTATATGAAGTCTGAAACGTCAAACACTTAAGTTTGCAGCATGTTATCAAATTCGATTTTATTTTCTAGTGTGTAGTTTCCTTTAATCCTTGATTCAAACATTTTGTTTGCATATATCTAGTATATAAATCAATGTAAACGTTTTTTTTCTGTTATAATAAAATTAATTAGAAAAATAGCTGTATTGTAATAATTATTTCAAAATTTTTTATATTTTTAAAAAATCTGCAGTTTTTATTTGCTTATTACTAAGTATGTATTTTAACTAGTGTAAAGAATTTATAATAACAAGTGTAAGATAATGGTGTCTACTCACTTGCCATGCAGGTGTCACAATCACCAGTTAAATATTTATAACATTTTAAGGGACCATATTGTTTATAAAAAATAATAACATTAATAATACATATATGTTTTATAATTGAATTCCTGCAGACTAAATAATAATTGTCAATAATTAAACTAAAATCTTGTTTTCTAGTAAGTTATTTTATTTATTTATTTCAAAACTGTTTCATTGCAGTGTAACTTGCGGCATTAGATTTGTATTACTTGCCTTACTTATTTCATTTTTTAAAATATTTTTTTATAATTAATACATGTGATGGTGACTGATGTTATCTTACCTTGATTGTTTGTTTTTTTGCGTACTTATAATGTTGATAAATATAATGATCATTTAGCTTGCTGCGATACCAGTCACATGGCAGCGTTAAGGACCTCAAAATCACATATAAAGGTACAAGTTAATAGAAGATAACATATATATANTATATATATATATATATATTATATATATATACTAAATACTTCAGCTTATGATTTTCTATTAAAAATAGAGTCAAACATCCGTTACGGTCTCATAAAACAGTGACAAAGCTGAAGTTACTTTCTTAACGGGTATCTATCTGGTAGCATTGTTCTATTCAGCCAGTTAACGAGATCGCGCCCGACAGGCCACTGGTCCAATAACGGTCTCGGGTGGGGTAAGTTCTTGTAAGCGTCAGGGTCAAAGCTCAGTGGGATCCTACCCCAGTCCGTGGTAGGGATCCTGGAGACGGACCGTTGAAACAACAACATGTCTTCAATCGCTTTAGGAAGTTTCAATTGCGCGATGTTGTCTGACCTCTTGTGTGAATGCCCGATTAGTGTCGACACTTTCATGAAGGCTAACTTGACCAGAGGCCAGGGAAAACTAACCGCTTCCTGAATCAACGACTTCACTTCCTCGGGGAGCTTGTGATCAAAGCGGAGTAACTCTTGTATTCGTTTGAAGTCTCCATCGATGAAAATATTATTGGCGATCAAGTAACGAGCCACGTTTGTGTTCGAGAGCTGGAGTGCAAGTGATAGAGGAGAAATATTAGAACACGGGCTGTAATCAGAGTCGGAAATATAAGGGAGTGTACTATTGCAAACAAGAAATCTCAGGATGCTGGACTCTAGCAAGGCTTGTGCAAGATTAATACTCGCAGGTTTTAAATGCGGTTTCAAAACATCGTGTATGAAAGGCGGGCCCCCGACACTGATGATTTTATCTACAGTTGGTTTTCGGTTGTGATTGAAATTAAAACAGTTGTGCCACGGGTAGTACTGCACGAAAGGGCGAGCTTGTTTTGGCTCAATGAGCTTCAGGAGATCTGTTTTATTGTTGCTATCAGAAATGTTAACGCTGGCTCCTAGCTCAAACAAATGTTGACAGGTCTCAGGGGTCATCTGTCCGGCCAAGGCAACGTGCAATAAGGCAGAATTCCCGAACTTGTCGATGGTGTTTATTGAGTCTCCACGCAAGAGTTCAATCACGTCACGGGTAAGGGAATCGAAAAACGACGCCCCAAGCATCAGCGCAGTCCTTCCGTCAGTGTCTCGCGCGTTCAAATCGCCACCACGGCCGATGATGACGTGGATGAGGTCGATCGACTGCGACGCCACAGCGTACATCAGAGCGGTTCTCCCTTGCTTGTCTCGTGCATTCACGTCTCTACCGACGAGAAGTTCCAGGGCAGACGGCTTGACACGTGACATGACGCCGTGCATCAGCGGGGTTCTTCCATGAACGTCCTGGAGATTCACGTCAAACCCCATCTCCAGCAGTTTGCGAATGTGGCTGACTGTTCTGGCGAACATAAGCGCGGAGCGCCCTGCACGGTCTGTCATCGTTACAGTGTCGCCCCCTAGGATCTGGACCACCTCATCTGTCAAGTTCTGGTTGTTCGCTAGTGCGTCCATCAATGCAGTCGTCCCGTCCCAATCCTGCAGATTGACATCCATTCCACGGCGTACGTATTCCTTGATTAACTCTTCGTCGTACTTGACATAAAACAAAGCGTGCTGCCCCATGTCGTCTCTAGCATTCACGTGAGATCCCAGCAATAACAGCAGGTGTCTAGTAGGCAGACGGTCTCCAGCAAGCATGAGCGCTGTTTCACCCTCACGGTTTCGGCGATCTAACGTTTGGCCAATAAGGCACTTGATGGAGTTTTCCGAAAGGTTGCGTTCACTCTCGATTGCGTACATCAACGCTGTTTTCCAGAACGCGTCGACGCAATCAACGCATTCCTCAGCTAGAAATGATATCAGACTGTCATCTAACTGTCTCTTAGATGCCATGGCGTGCATCAAAGCCGTCGTTCGGTACTCGTCTTTATGATTCTTTCTAGTTCCCGCTAAGAGTTTCAGAAAATGTGTTGAAACCGGGACTTCCCAATTCAAGAACTTCAGCTCAGACAGGTAATATCTACCGCAAAAAACCAACATTAATGCTGTTCTGCCGTTGTTGTTTATTAAATCAGCATCGGAGCCGCATTTAAGCAAATTCTTGACGCACTTCTCAGACAAACTTGTAGCGGCGTACATCAACAGTGTCATTCCTTCGCCGTCTTTCATGTTGATTTTTCCTTCCGATTTCAGCAGGCGTGCGCACCTCTGTAGGTATGACGAAAAATCCGACACGCTTTTTACATGGGGTGATATGAAGTTAGCGCCACCTTCTAACAGAGCGACCACGCATGAGCAATGACCCTTGAGACACGCCACTCCGAACGCTGTCTGTCCTTTCGGGTTATGTGCGTCCACTGTAGCCTTTTTGCTTAAGAGTGACTTTAAACATACCAGATGACCTCCTTCGGACGCCAGATGCAGGGCGGTGTCACCAGCAACATTTGCAAAATTAACATCTGCCCCAGCTCTTAAAAGGACATCGACACACTCACTATAGCCTCGTTTTGATGCCTTCAGCAAAGCCATTTTAGATTCACGCACATCCGCCCCTGCTTTGATGAGATTCTCCAGTGCAGCTTTATCTCGCCTTTTGACTGCATGTTCTAAGAGAGTCTTGCCGCCTGCAAGCTTGGCGTTGACGTCATATTTACTCAAAATGGCGATCAGAGCACTTTGGTCGCCTGAGTTAGCGGCCTTTAAAATGGCTTTCGTGGGATTCGATCTAAAACGTTTTAAGTTGTTGATATTTTCTTGTGCCATGTTGATGTGTCATGCTGCCGAAGACTGCAATAGACAGATGTAAAAAAAAGATTTTAAATCTACAAAATTCATAAATAATATTGATATTATAACTTGTATGAAAGCATGCGTTACTTTCAGCGGCGTAACTTGAAATTGACATTGATAACTTTGGGCTTTCAGACAACATTAAGAAATGTCTTTAATTTACTAAAAATTTAAAAAAAAAAGATTTTATAATGACACCATAGCTCTAATGACGTTATTTACAACAAATATAAATTTTAAAGACAAATTGTTAGTTTTGTGTTAGATTACCTTATCCAAAATGTCTTTGATTTGATGCCTTATTCTTTACCAATTATCCGGGCCCCTGATGATTCTGATTTTCACCGGTGTTATGTCATTACCATCTATAAATATATAAACATAGATAATGCCAGCACTTAAAATTTTCTATAGCAGTGAATCGCTGTTAGATTTCTATGTTATTTACAGTAGCATGTTCGGCCTTAGAGTCAAACTAAGACAGGCCAGTGTTGTTGCCTCATGAAAAGGATTTCTTTAAAACAAAATATCAGTGAGTTATAAATATCGTTTTTTATATTGTAGTTCTTTGGTTTATTGCTGTTAAAGTCTATAGGTTCTGGGTATTTATGTGTGTTAAAAAACAAAACAAAAATTACTAATAATCATAAATACTAAGGTTTTTAGAGTAAACCACAATTGTAAGTGTAACATATTAGACGAAAACGTTGATAACGAAGTATTCAGGTATATAACTTTTTAAAACCTACGTAATTAGACACATGTAAATATAGTATTGGTATTTCACGTTTATGTGTATATACCATACTCTTTTGAACAAAGAACATGCTGTAGACTTAGGATATATGTACAATAGAGCTTTTGAGCCTAACACTTCATGTCTCTGCATTTCTGGAACCTAAAACATGAAACACACAATGAGCAGTCTTCAAATAATCCAACAAGCGCAATAAACGAACTCTATCTGCACTGTTAGCATTAGATTGACGTCAGCGACTAACGTAGCACTTGTTACCTGGCCCGCCGTCACAACATTACGCGTTCTATTCTTAGACGCGCGGCGACGATTCGACTGAAGTAAAAGATTATAGAAACACGGTAGTTATAGCAGGTAGTCTTCAGAGATATAATATACTATATGTATGCTAAAGATCGGATACTGGTTGATTTAAAGCTTACAGAAATACAGACTCACCGTGTATCTCAAATTAAATATGGTTCGCACATTGACAAGTGGAGACACAGCACACCGAGGTTTGACTACACACTACACATCCGGGACTAAAACTAAACGTGGGTCGTAAGGATTGGGTTGCTGTTTGGGACGCACATAGGTCACTAGGGGTGTAGGTAGGTAAGAGAAGCTTGTAAACATCCTTGTACTAGATTATGTCACTAGGTGTGTAGGTAGGTAAGAGAAGCTTGTAAACATCCTTGTACTAGATTAGGTCACTAGGGGTGTAGGTAGGTAAGAGAAGCTTGTAAACATCATCGTACTAGATTAGGTCACTAAGGGTGTAGGTAGGTAAGAGAAGCTTGTAAACATCCTT